>BPLT01000120.1:0-372500 GCA_019656295.1 Rhododendron mucronatum var. ripense | reverse complement strand
AACGGAAGGGCATCTACACCGCAGTTGTGCTGGCACTGTACCATCCAACAAAAGCTTTTGCCGTGTGTGATCCAGATGTTGCGGCTATCAACTCATGGATCGCTGGGCTAAATCGTTATAAAACAGAACCTGGATTTTCCCTAGCGCTTGCTCAAACTGTAAATTTGAATTACAAGATAAACACAGCTTCTGTGATGCACCGTGATCATCATCCTCGCTCTAGAGCTTGATGATGAGGTCAAGCCGAGCCGGTTGCCAAATGGGATGTTGAACAATTGGGACCTCGCATTGGAGAAATAGGGGATAACAGTTTCTTTCCAAAATACATGATTGAAAGGTCCCATGTGCCTACAAGATAAAACAGGAAATTGATTGATGTGTTGATCAAAAATGCACTGGTTGACTTTCATATTCTTACAAACCCAGCGATGTGTATGCCAAGGAACGGCTATGAATGATTTGATGGCTCCAACATTCGAGCACGTAAGTCGAAGGTCGCCCACTGCAGACCCAGCTTTGGCGGTAGCTTTATACGAACAGGGCCAAGGTGCTGCGATTCCCACTCAGATAATGAACCTCTCACCATAGATATAGGACACTAAGAGAGAGGAATATCCTGCTTGCAAAGTCTGCATTGGCAATGTGCTTTTCTGTGGCAATCCAGACTGGTTGTGCGACAAATCAAGTGCAAATTACGGGTCTCGATCCTCATATTGTAGATGACCACTTAACCCCTGGTATAGGGTTTGGGGGACCAAATTTCAAGCGCGATCTCGACCGCCTCTCTTACATCGGGAGGATTTACGATGCCAACAAGTGCAATTCTTTTACCAAGTCAATACGGTGAATTCCACAAGAACGGTGTAAGTGGCAACATGGATAAAAAAGGGAATGTTAACGACTCGAGATAGGACGATTGTAGTTTTAGGCTTATCCTATAAGGCTCTTACCGGGGAGATTAAAGAGTTCCCAGCAATTGAAATATGCAAGATCCTATTGAAGGAGGGAGCTATGTTGTGTTTGTTCAACCCTAATGCTAGAAAAGAGAAAGTTAAACAGGCTTTAGGTGCCCGATACATGAACCGAATCGATTGGTCTCAAAACCTTGACGCAGGGGTTTGGCAAGATGCCCACGCAATTGTCCTGCTTGTGGAATACTCACAGGTTGGTGCAAAACTTGGCTTTTCAAACACTTGGGCACTGATTACTCAAGCAATGGATAATAATCTCCATTATTTTTTTGGATGCTATCTCTACCAATATGGTGGATTACCAATTGTTGGCAAATCAACACATTATCCAGACCCGTGTTTTTGGAATGTCTGAGTATCTGATTCGTCAACAATTGGTAATTCACAAGATTGGCAAAAATAGTACCGAAAAAATAGTGGGGATTATCCATTGCTTGAGCTTTCGGTGCCCAAGCGTTAAAAAAACAAGTGTTACGCGAACCTGTGGGGATTCCACCAACAAGCCAATTGCATGGGCATCTTGTCAAACCCATGCGTCAAGATTTTGAAACCAATCTATTCAGTTCATGTATCAGACACCTAACGCTAGTCTAACTTCGTCTTCTCTAGCATTAGGGTCAAACAGACACAGCATAGCTCCCTCCTTCAATAAGATCTTGCATATTTTGATTACCGATAACTCTTTAATCTCCCCGGTAAGAGCCTTATAGGATAAGCCTAAAACTACAATCATCCTCTCGAGTCGCTACCATTCCATTTTTTATCCATGTTGCCACTCACACCGTTCTTGCAGAATTCACCGTGTTGACTTGGTAAAAGAACTGCACTTGTTGGCATCCTAAGTCCTCCTGATGTATGAAAGGAAGTAGAGATTGCGCTTGAAATTTACCACGGGTTAAGTGGTCATCAATAATCCGAAGATCGAGACCCATAATTTGCAAAACTTGATTTGTCACACAAAGCCTGGATTGCCAAAAAAAAAAACCACATTGGCAATGCAGACTTTGCTTGCAAACAGAATATTCCTCGCTCAGCCCTATCTCTATGGTGAGGGGTTCATTAACCTGAGTGGGAAGCAACACCTTGGCCCTGTTAATATAAAGCTACCGCCAAAGCTGGGTCTGCAGTGGGTGACCTTCGATTTATGTGCTCGGATGTTGGAGCTGTCAAATCGTTCATAGCCGTTCCTTGGCATATGCATTACCGGGTTGCTGACAATCTGAAAGTCAACGACAACCCGTGTATTTCTTACCAACACATCAATCAATTTCATATTTTGTCTCGTAGGTATATGGGACCTTTCAATCATGTATTTTGGAAAGAAAATGGCATGCCCTATTTCTCTCAATGTGAGGTCCCAATTGGCCAGTTCGACATCTCATTTGGCAACTGGCTCGGCTTGGCCTCATCAAGCTCTAGAGCGAGGATGATGATGTTTACACGGTGCATCACAGGCGCTGCGTTTATCTTGTAATTCATATTTGCAAGCATTAGGGCAAATCCAAGTTCTTTTTGATATCGATTTAGCTCAGCGATTCATGAGTTGATAGCCGCAACATCTGGATCACACACGGTAAAAGCTATCGTTGGATGGTACAGTAGTGCTAGCACAACTGTGGTGTAGATGTCCGTCCGTCTATCACCGTAAACCATATCTAACCCATGCAAAACCAATTTTTGTGAGTGTGGTTTTGCATGGGTCAGATTGGGTGTTGAGATCAACCATGCCGAGTGAGTACTATTCAAGATTAGGATTCTAGTTGCTTTGATGGTAAGTAGTAGTAGTCAAGTAATGAGCATGTGGTCGTCGTTTTATTTGTTTAGTAGAGTGTATTGAGTCATTGTCAAAGTAGTATGCATGAGTCATTTTGGGTAGAGTAGGATGAGTTTTGAGGAGATAATTAACCGATGTGGAACAAGCTCCAACAGATGCCACAGAGCTAGGGTTTTGGGGAATTTGTTCCCCCTTATTTGTGCCATAAGTGCACCTATGTTTGTGATGATCCATATGTATGGATCGTTTGTTTCCCTATCCGCGTGCGTGTTGGGGGTCGCACATGCTGGGGAGTGTTAGAGTTTATCCCACATTGGTTAATTATCTCCTCCACAACTAACATATGAGCCTGAGCGGCCTCTCTACTCATTGCCAATTGGTTTTGAGTTGACCAAATACCAGATAACATTGAGGTTATAGGCACACACTTAATCAACCCAAGGGAACATAAAGAACAAACTATTCATACTAAATAAAGTAACCGCTAGCATTCAATGACAGGTAAGAAGTACAAGATTAAAGATACCATAGCCCCACCCTCAATAGCATTTAAGGACAAGTAAGAAGTACAAGATTAAGATACCATAACCCCACCCTCAACAAGACCCAAAAAAAAGGTCAAATAAGGAATTTATCTATGTCACCCCGTATGCAAAGTGCCGCACCACAATACTAAAAATCACAATCACTGAAACACATAAAACAAATCCACTCCAGGAACACATAATTAAAGGAAAGACTAGATAATGTGGTATATGCTGTGACTGGCAATTACAAGCTTAGCAAATAGTTATTACTGTAGAAAACATGTAAGCCAGACTACCCTTGCTAAATGCTAACTAAGATAGATGACTAACGAAAAACACGAGTGCATTTAAGGATAGTTAAAGATAGCGATAGCCCCACCCTCAACGGAAGGAAAAAAACGAGGTCAAACGAAGAATTTATCGATGCCATCCTGCTGCACCGAATATTAAGAATCACAATGGCATAAAACAAATCCACTCCCGCAACACAGAAAAACATGTTTCAAGGGAAGACTAGGTACTGTGGTATTCTGTGACTAGCAATTGCAAGCTTAGCAAATTGGCATATTCCACCTTGTGTATTCCAGCTGTTTTGGTTTTTTTTGTATAGGCTTATGCCTTAGTGATTTGTAAATCTTGAGGATCTCTCTCCTCTTGTTTGAGTTTTCTAATAAATGGTTTGATTACCAAAAAAAAAGCTTACCAAATAGTTATTACCCTAAAAACCATGTAAGCCAACTTTGCCATCACAAGCAATTACAGTGTCCATTAGAGTCATATTTAAAACTTCTTTCAAAAAGACATCCAGAACAGAAGAAATAAGAACCAAATCAGGAAAAATAAAAGAGAATATATCCAACCTCCGGTCTAATCATGTCAACTATCTGACACAAAATATCCTCAAAGAGCACAGGCTCTTGGGCCATGCATTCCATTCGATGCAACTGTTCCTCATAAAAGAACTGCATTTCATTCCTTGTCAGAATCCCATTTCCATCCAAATCTATGCACTTGAACCTGATAAATAAAATTCAATATCAAGTGCAGTAGATAAACAAAAAGGCTTTAACATGATTTCTGACTATCAATCCATCTATCTTGCGTTATATTGGAATGAAAAAAGCATCACAAAAAATGAGGAAACAAAGCAAGGAGAAAAAATTATAGATGATGAAGTAAAAAATGCATATAATTTCCTACTACCAAAAAGAGTTGGCGACTTGGCACTTTAGAACTACGCGTTTGCAAATGACTAAAAGGATTTCATTCCAACTTTTGACGAATATAATAAAACATGTCGCTCTGTTTCTAACACTTCTGACATGTAGCAACTTGTAAGTTGCAATTTTTCACTGCAACAGGCAGGACATCAACTTAGAACGCAGGCCTCAGCTACTCGACCAGATTTTGTCACGAGGTCAATGATCAAGGTAGTCTTAGACTAGACTAAAGATAAAACCAGAGATACAAAGAATAAGGCCAAAATAGAAACTATAGCAGTAATTCAGCCTGATAGTAAATAAGATTTAACTAAGGTCCTACAGAGCTGATTTTGCAGTAGATTTCAGCAAATGGTTCTCAAAAAACATTTTCTGGTAACACTGAAGATTTTCGAGACACATGCAATTAGATTCTCTCACTGGAAAACAAAATGAGTGTCCTTGTGTTTCCTGAACAGGGCTCCTTTTTCTACTCTGGGTTGATTCTTAGAAAGGTTTCCGAGAAGAACAAAGAGTACTAACTTTCAGATTGTTTTCTATCCGTTAAAACCAAAAAGATCATTCTAAAACAACCAGATTTGTTATTCCCCTTCTTTCTTCTTCTATTACTAAACCGGATCTGTTGGCCTACCCACCTCAACTTAGATGACTCGTAAAACTTAAACTAGACCCACGACCCAAATTCAGTAGACCAGTAACCAACATCCCTAAACCAGACCCGCAACAAGGACATATGACTGGGAAAACACCACCTCCATGACCCATTCCCACAAAATGGAATCTACCCAAAAACCCAAACCTAAACAAGAACCGCTATTACAAAGTATCAACAAAAAACAGAGAGAGTGTAGCTCAAGTTATAGCTCGACCTGTGACACTTTTATTACTTTCACCTCAAATTGTGGAAAATTTTAAAGGTGAAGTACATGGAGACCCCCTCAATTATCACTTTTTTCCACAAGACCCACTAACATTTAAAATTTCTCATACGGACCCCCTCAACTATAATTGTTAAACAATCAGCACCCTTATGTCAAAAAGACCGTTAAGATGAGGGTGTCAGCGTGGACAATTTTTATAAATGAGGGGGTTAGTGTGGACAATTTTTTAGGGGTATAATTGTCATTTCTCCTCATTCTGTTAACAGAGAAGCCAATTTTTCATTTCATATAGTTAAGGGGGTCTGTATGGGTGATTTTAAACGTTAAGGGGTCTCCTTGGAAAAAAGTGATAGTTGAGGGGGTCTCTGTGTACTTTCACCAATTTTAAAGGTGCAAATGGTGGAGGCTTGTGAATTGTGATTGTCCTATTTTGTGAAGGTTACCGCTTCCAAATCATGTACTTTTTCCTAACACCCCACAACTCAATAGTTGAAAGTTGAAATGGACTAAATACTTAATGGTCCATAGTTATGATGAAAGTTCAGCATTGACACCTTGCTGAATATGGTCCATCAAACGAGAAGAAGGCCGAGGCTATATTTGGATGATGAATATATGGAGGGCTTTGTGGAGGAAAAGATATAGACAAAGGAAAAGATAAGCAAACAACAAGGTGAAGAAGCCTATTTCTTTGGTTTCCATATCATTGTCATTTACCATGATAATTCCCTCCACAAATCCATAATCCAACGAGCCTGAATATGAACAAAAGGATGCTTAGATTGCTAAAAGTTAGGAATTCCTTGAAGCCACAGACTAATGATATCTGCACCCATCTCAAATATCAATATACATAAGGAAATTTGGGAGTTTGTCTGCAAGTTTTATTCCAGCATCTTACTTGTATTCTTCAGACTACGTCAAGTTTCATTACACCCTATCTCAATTCTCAAGAATCAAACACGATGCAAAAAGATCATGATTTGTAAAACTTCCAGAAACAGTGCCTGCGTAGTCCTTGCACTTGACATATGAAGGTACATACCAGTACTCAAGACTAGGTTCAGATGATTTATCCTCTTCTGACAGTATGAAATATACAAAGTCTTCATATCCCATCTTGCCCTCAACCTTGCTAGTAAACTTTCTTGGTATCTAAGGAAAAATAGAATCATTAAAAGTTATAAGAAGAAGAAATAGGCGAAGCACTCTCATATATAATCTCTCTGCCCAAACAGCTTGTTTAATAGAAAGAATTATCTGAATGACACAAACCTGAGAAAATATTCTATCAACGATCCTGTAGGTAAGTGCATGGTTACCGTATCTGATAAGGTTTTCTTTATCTATCAAGAAATCATGATCTGTGTCCAGCTCCCAAAACTTGCAGTATATTACGTAGAAGTGTTCATAAGAAAAGAACCTGTAGAAAAATAGGAGAAGTTAAAAACAAGAAGGCAATAACCAAGCATGTATCAGAATGCAATAAATGCAGTAATGTATGATATATGTAGATTCTAAGAAGCTGAAGTTTCAAAAAAAGAGAAACACTAGATTGGGAGTGGGTGGGAGGGCGGGGGTGTGGGGGGGTTGGGGAGGAACTTTGCCAGAAGGATGTGTTTAAATTGCCGTGAGTAATAGTGGAGCTATGTGGTTATCAACAATATTTCCCATCTGGGTCAGCCCATCCTATGAAGCCACACCAAGAGTTTCAGAAAGAAAACCACAGACCAACCCGTGAATCCTAAGAGTGAAAACCAAGAGAATTAATAAGAAATAAACTAAGCAGACAAGCAAAAAAAAGCCAAACTCCTAATCTTAGATCGCATCCAAGAACAAGCACTTTCAGACTATCTACCTTAAAACTTTGTTGATGTCTTCCTCTTCATCAGCATGTTGCATCGCAGCAATTACGTTTCCACGTTTCAGTTCCCTGAGTGTAAGACGCCCATTACCCGATCTATTCACGTAGTAAAATATTCTGTATATTACGGTTTCAGCTGGCAAAATGGCACAAGTTAAATGTTAAAAACGTATCAAAAGAATGTATAATCTTTAATGGCACAAGTAAATAAGAGAACAACTCTGAACTGGGTAGCAGTCAAGCCTACACATGTGCTTTGTGGACCAGAGATAACACTCTTCATTTAGCTCATGCAAGCAACAAATTGCAATGACAATTCAAACCCCAGAAACTCAACTGAATATAAGGACAAAAACAACAGAAAAACTACAATCACTAGATATGTAACATATTTTCACTATCAAAAGCCACAGAAGCAGACAATGTATAATCGAAAGTGAATTCAAGGCACCTTTGGAAGAGAAATTCAGATAATATCATCTACAAGTGCAAATTCTTCAAGGTAGAACTGCTTTAATAGAAAAGCCAATCAAACTGTTACCCAATGGCAGACAAATGGGCAGATCGTAATTTTTTCACATATGATGAAACAAACAAATGGAAGGATAAGGGAGAGAGGAGGGAGATTGGTGGAGACAAAGATGGGGATAGAAGAATCCTCGAAATATTTATATTTCCCTCCATTCTCCAATGATGTTCATCTTTCCCCTAACAGGCCATTTTATAGGCCTCACAAAACCTTCACAAAAAGTAAACTCCATACAAAACTAACACTACCAAACATTCTAACAACTTAATCGAAGACTCAACATAATCCTTACAACTCATTGGACAATCTGCAGCGCAAACAGTCCTGGATTGGATGCCCCCAAATGCCAGCATAGAAAATAGATAGTCTTATGCTGACAACTGTTTAACACAGATATGTCAGCAGTTAACACAGATGTATTCTCCCGAACCCCCCAAAAACTCTCTCTCTCTCTCTCTCTCTCTCTCTCTCTCTCTCTCTCTCTCTCTCTCTCTCTTTCTCTCTCTCTCTCTCTGTATAACCTAAGGTTAACCTTTTGAGCCATGTGGTTAGCCTAAGGTAAGCAGGTCAGCTGGTGCGAGTCCTCTCTCTCTCTCTCTCTCTCTCTCTCTCTCTCTCTCTCTCTCTCTCTCTCTATGTGATCTGCAATCTCTCTCCTCGACCAAAAAAAGATTTGGAGTGCACCAGGTCTCTCTCTATTTGTTCTGCAATCGTTAATGTGCAAAGGAGGACGATGTTCGTCTCTGGGTTTTTTGTTAAAGACTCTTCTCCAACTCTTAAAGCTTGACCATTTCTCAAAACGGAGGCTTGGATTCTGACACTTCTTTTTCTGCAACTTGCTAACATAACTGACAGTAAGATCCATGATTTTTACGACAAACCT
Source organism: Rhododendron mucronatum var. ripense (assembly GCA_019656295.1). Lineage (NCBI taxonomy): Eukaryota > Viridiplantae > Streptophyta > Magnoliopsida > Ericales > Ericaceae > Rhododendron > Rhododendron mucronatum. The sequence goes on along the minus strand of BPLT01000120.1, from coordinate 363,851 downwards.
TCTCCAACTCTTAAAGCTGGACCATTTTTCAACACAGAGGCTTGGATTCTGACTCTTCTTTTTTGGCAACTTGCTAACAATACTAACGGTAAGATCCATCAACTAACTCTATGTTTCCATTGACAAAAAGAGAAAAAGCTTTACAGTTGTGTCCAGATTAATATAGCAGTGTTAGGTACTGTAGAAACTTTATATCCATCTCAAAACCAATTGGCAAAGAGTGGAGAGCCCGCCCAGGCTCATATACTAGTTTTGGAGAAGATCATTAACCGATGTGGGACAAATCCCAACACTCCCTCGCACGTGCGACCCTTGACACGCACGTGGAGAGGTAAACAAAAGATCCATAACACACGGATCACAATGAAATAGAGTGCAACTATGGCACAAACAAAGGGGAAAAGCCTCCAAAAATCTAGCTCTGATACCATGTAGAAACTTTATATCCATCTCAAAGCCAATTGGCAATTAGTGGAGATGTCCCCAATGTTATTAAGTGATCACTCATTCCACTCTCAAGCAATGTGGGACTCTATTTCCTTAACATCCCCCCTCACGTGCAGCCGCGTTTGAGGTCTGTCACGTGTGGGAGTGGAATGGGTGATCACTTAATAACATTGGGGACATCTCCACTCATTGCCAATCGGCTTTGAGATGGATATAAAGTTTCTACATGGCATCAGAGCGGGGCCCGTTCCACCCCACATTTTAAAAACTCACAATCCACGCCCCACGATGACAGACCAGCAAAAAAGGTTGCACGATGATAGGACCCAAAAAGTGGCCACACATGACAGACCTCAAAACGCGGCTGCACGTGAGGGGGGATGTTAAGGAAATGAATCCCACATTGCTTGGGAGTGGAATGGGTTATCACTTAAATAACATCTGGGACCTCTCCACTCATTGCCAATTGGTTTTGAAATGGATATAAAGTTTCTACAGGTACAAATCCCGCACCTGTATCAACACGGGTGCTTACCCAAAAATGGGGAATCCATGTAATGTAGGACTAAAGAAATGGCTATGCAAAATAAAGAATATGAGCCTATTTGCTTTTGCTCCGTTGAATTGGTTGTGAATCAACTGAGTTCATTTTACTTGTCTAGAGCTGAGGAAGTGGTGGTAGTTGACAAGGTGATGACACTCGTTAAACTCTCTCTCTCTCTCTCTCTCTCTCTCTCTCTCTCATGGTTGGAAGATTGGTGGTCAGAAATGTAGAGAGAGAGAGAGAGAGAGAGAGTTTTGGGCTATTGGCTCAGGTGGTATTGAAAGTGAGTCGTTTAGGCATTCTTCGACTCCAAGTGGACAATGTGAACAAATTATGATGCACAATAGTGGTCAGTTAATAAACAGAGGTCAGGGTATATCATCAGTTCAAACAACAGAGAGCAGAGTACATTCAGAAGCCAAAGGGGAGGTGTCTGTCTGTATTTGTCAAAAAACAGAGGGAAGGTGTCTGTAATTTACCTAATGTATTCTACTTGACAAGCTTAGATCCTACTTACTATTTAGCAACTGTGATTTGAAAAACTATTTAGCAAACGGCTAATGGCTGTACTTCTGTTGCGTAGTATTGAATTTTCTTATTTTGGAAATTAGAACACAGAGCAGTCCATACGTGCAACCGTATGATTCCAGAACAGAGACAAAATAAATATCAAAGATGGAGAGATCTCTGTTGAAAAAAAAAAAAAAAGATAGAGATCTTTCATAATCGGCATGCATAGAAATCAAGCAGCAGCCAGGGAACCAACATAATACTACCAATAAGTCAAGCCAACAAAACAAAACCAAATTAAAGCAACACTTAAACTAACTGAAGGATTTCAACATACCATATCTTTCTTGAAATTCCGGTGTGCTCTGTAAGAACTCTAACCCTGGATGACTAGCCAAAAGTTCTCGAAGCACAGGTTTGAAGTCATCCTACAGTCAGATTGATCAAAAATGAGGAATAAAAGGTTAATCAATCATTCAGACGAATCAGACCTAAAACTTTGTATACACCAATTGTCAATTCAAAAAAGAATTGCATGGAAGAGGGTCTTTTGTTATGGCATTAAAACCTCTGACAAGACTCTCCATTCACATCTCACTATAAATACAGGAAAAAGAACCAACAACAGATTTCTAACTGCATAACAGATTTCTAACGGGAAAAAATAATGACACCTGAGTGAGGTACTTAAGATCTGGCTGCTTCAAAATTGTAAATATTTGGGTGGCTGTTTCCTTCGTCATCATCTGGCTATCCACCCAATAATCAACAAAAGCATCCCTGCAGGCATGTCAACAATAAGAAAAAGTAAACCCAAGTATCCAACTATTAGAGTAACACCACACATATCAGCACTTATGAATTAAAATTTGTCAAATTGGTAATTTTGTGGTCGTAAATAAGGTACTACAAGGCAAGCAGTATAAGCAGACATGGAAAGCCTAAACTAAGACATCTATCGCTGCAGTTTTCTCGTGTCCCCTTTTTGTTGAGCAACAAAGAATTAATTATTCACTAATAAATACGAAAATATGGAACGGAGTTGGAGGACAAGAAGTCCAAAAGTAGAAAAGAGAAAACCAACCCAAATACAAAATGATTACAAGTCAACACGGCCTTCCAACTTTTCTTTAAAAGAAGGGCACTTACTCGAACAAAAGTGCCACCAAACCCACAGAAGCTCATTGCCCTATAAATCCCATGTGTCATCAAATTTGTTTTCAATCACATTGTACGTCTCAAAATACAAATAACCTAAACACTGGACCAAACACGCACCAAAAAACAACCTAGCTTTGGGGTTAGACCCAAATTCCTGAAATAAATGGAAATCATATGAGAACAAGCCATTACCCGGTCTACCTCCACCATGAAGAACACGCTCAACCATCAGGCCAACGCAATAAGATAAATCAAAAAAACCCTGTTGTTCATGTCTCTTCATTCATCTTACACATAAACACACGGACACGTCGGACAGGAATGGAAACTACCAATTGGCCTTCTTTTCTAAACCATATCAATATATCATTATTTTTTTAGCTCTATACGAGCAATATTCCAAGCAAAGTAAAAAAATATTTGGTTTTAAGAGACGCATTGACAACGAACCCCTACCACTGTCAAGAAGTTTTTCAACACAATAGCTGCATGAGGAAAATCAGATGAAAAATAGATCAAACCCTCTTATCACTGAAATCAATGGTCAGAGAAATAACACGAGGCTAGATGACAAGAAAGCACAATCAACAACCCAAACATTCAGGTTCATATGGAAAAGAGAAGTTCCAAGAGAAGTGAATGGAACGAGAGGCAACAACAGTAAGGTAGAGCAAGATTTGAAGGAGGGGGTTAAAATAGAGGAGAGGTACTGTGCTTCCAACTGGAGTTTGAAATGCACCCCACCACAAGGAAAATTGAAGAGGCTGGAAGGGAAAATGCATGTGTGTGATGAAGGGGTGTTGGCCCCACAAGCCCCCTTGCTGAGCCCCCGAGTCACTTTAAATTCCGCCCTTGCTTTTCCTTTGCCGTCAACAAAAGGTCACAGAAAGGAAGACAACCCTAAAGCCACTTCCTCAGACAGCCATAAAGCCACTTTTGCCACCCATACAGGTATCTCCAGAACCTTTCTTTTCCAACACAGACTAAAAAAAGCTCGAATACGTGTGATCATTGGATTTGTTAAAGTCAGCCTTCAACATAGATCCTTCCTAATACAGAGATACACACCCCTCCACAACCAGTATTAATTCACTATCAAAAAATTGGAGACTTCCAGACTGAACATACCATTACGGGTGGATATGCATGTAGTGGTTATGAGCGTAGCGATCTACCATCATGCCCCAATCCTAATGTGGTGGTGTCATAAGTTAAAGTACTGAGGAGCCAACTAAATGCAAATCAATTGGGTCATGAATCAAGCTTGGTTGTAACGAATAGCAATGTTTGGTTAGGACTTATGATAGTGCACGTTATGACCAATGTAGTATTTTGTTACGACCAAAGTGGTCTATGGTTATGCCCTGATAAGTGTTGGTTACGAACCATATCAACGGCTCAGATTTCATTTTCAAATACCAATGGTCTACAATCATAGGTGCATTTTTTTTATTTCATTGACTGGGATGTGCATATGGTATGCCCCTTTTGCGGCATGTGGATTCTAGTTTTGTCCTCTAAAGTATGCCCTTCGGTTTCCCCGAAAATTACAATGCTGAGAGGGTCCTATGCAAACCTATCTAGGGCAAATTTCCGGGCACCAAACAAATATATAAATGAAGCATTGTACTCATACTTTCATTTTCGAAATTGTTAGGGAGACGAACTGCAGGAGTCAATCTACATTATCTCCATGACCTTCTCTTAAGTCTAAGATTTCCAAAAGGTAATATATGCATACATAATACGTTCTTTAGTGTCCCTCCATACCCGTGCCCTTAATTATCCATTGCAAAAGTCATGTTTGGAGTATCAATAATGTCCTACTCCCTCCGCTCCTAATTGTTATTCCCCCCTTGGGGATTCTAGCTTTTTAAAAGTACATGTAATCATTACAATCATTTTTGGAAATTACCCGTTATTGTAACTCACTTACAATATAATCATAGATATTTATGAGGATAATTTTTGAAACTTGCAATTTTAGATTTTTAACTTCGTAAGAGGGAAAATGGAATAGTAGACCAGCAATTAGGAATGGAGGGAGTACTATTTTGTGCTTCCTATATGGCTATCATTATAACATTTACAAGATCGACATGAGAAAAATCATTTACTAATCAGAGATATAAAATGAATCACATTGAGAAAAAGTAACTGGTCAATATGGAAATGTGAAATACCTGGTTACAACCCCTTTGCAATCAACGTCAATCTTTTTAAAAAGAGCAGTAGAGAAGAATGCGGGGAGCTTGCAGATTTCCTTTGTAACTAATTTAAATTCTGGCCTCCATCAAAGAAAGACAGACATATCAATGACATGATATCCCAAAAATTAAAAGGAAAAAAAAATTAACAGTTACATGCTTATCACAAAGTCAAATATGTCATAAGCATCTCTCACCCTGAACTTGTAATCCGTCAATGTGATCGTAGAAAAATTGATTGATTCCGAACAGACATCGTTCTTTCAATTCATTAGCTGGTGGACGGCCATTTTGAAAGTAAAACTGCAACAGTTGCAAGTATTCCAATCACAAGAATAAAAACCAAAACACCATTGAGGAAAAGTGACAAACTAGAGGAAATATTCAAGCAGAGAGGAAGGAATGAAGATTAAGGACTTGCTAACCTGAGGTATCAATTCCTTTACTGGCTCACTCACTAATTTCAGAGGAGAACCAAGAGTAGATGGGCCCAATCTCTGTTTCACAACACGAGGAGAGCCGGATGAACTCCTCGGAGAAAGTGGAGGAGCACTGCCAGCTGGAAACATCGAGGGCAATGAATTGCTTGAAGCAGCATGAGGGCTAGAAGATGTTCCACTGACATTCAAGGAAACACCTGCCTTGGCATTGTTAAGCAAGGATTTCACCTGCACTCACAAGATATAACTTTTGAAATAGGTTGTTTCGACATATGGACAGGGAAAAAGGGCACAAGCGGAAATTTGTGACAAAACATACAACATACAATACAAGCCTTCCTAGAGCAAAAAGTGAAATCACAAGACACAACTTAGCAGATTTATTTCTCCTATGCTGAGTTGGGACCTACTTCTGAACCCGTAATTGAAAAGTACATATAAGTAGTAACTATAATAAAAACAACATAACACCACAGGCTTCATAATTTTCCGCAGCAACCAGCCCAATCTGTGAATTAAAAAGATATTCAAGTGCAATTAAATGTTAGGCTGATTTGTAGACATTTCCAAACAATGGTTATACTACCAAACCAAATCCTTAGCCTAGTATCTTATGAATCTAAACCGAGAAGCAAATGAGGAAATACTTTAGATCAACTTCTAGTAGACTGTTAGCCCATTTCTTCATCACCAGACCTTAACGCCTCAGGAAATCCCCACGTAGCAACAGTGCCAAACCGGAGTAAATGTCACAATTTTCCCTTTCCATATTTCCGTGATGAGTCAACATAAATATCACAATCACCAAATCCAGAACTCCATTTATCTTTACTGAAATGCCAAAAATCAAAAACCTTTGCTCACCACCCTAGTTATGATCATCTACCACCAATAACAAGTAGTTACAACTGAAAACCGAAACTGCCCCTCTCATTATCACCGTAATTGTGTCGGCGCGGCTACCCTACAGACTTTAACCCGGTATTCTTTTTAAAAAAAATAAAGCATTTCATGTCACTCTCAACCAGTCTCCCAAAACAACTGTACGCGTGATGGGAGAACTGGAGACTCTAAAAACTTCCACGCCAAACCATACATTGATACTAACACGAGCATTTTCAATATGTTGCAATTCCATAACCATGCAATGGAAGTGCAGTATATTAACTAGTCGACATACACCACTACAGGGACAAATGGTTTCCTCTCCAATAATTCAATTAATATTTTTTAACCCATAAGGGGTGGATAGAAAATGACACATACCATTGCCTAAGAACCAAATGCAGATATGTACTACAATCAAGTGATATGATATGATAACAAAGTTACAATGTCAAATCCAAAAAATACAATGTCAACCTCACCGTTACGCAAGACATATACTATTTCAATTACTCAAATGTAGGACCGATAAACGAACTATACGAGCCCCACAGTTAATTGTTCAAGCTTGGTTTGATAACACAACAAGCTTTGGGAATCCGTTCAAGCTTGGCTTGTTTACGGGAGGAACCAAACTTAAACAGGCTTTAATCGAGCCGATCACGAATCGCTTGAATTCCTTTACCATCATAACTATTCATAAGTCGAACGAGCCGAACAATAGCTTGTTTGAGCTCGCTCTAAAAGCTTAAAGCGAGCTTCAGAAAAAAATGTTCAAACTTGGTTTTTTTATGTAACAAAACCGATTTCGTACACGCCTTTTAACCGGTGAACACGAGCTCGAACTCCAGTGTAGGCCGATATGATAATAGTTACCTAGCTTTAAAATTACAATGTCAAATCCAAAAAATACAATGTCAACCACGTCGTTACACAAAAACATATACTAATTTGATCACTAAAATGTAGGGCCAATATACGAATTGGTTTGATAACATAACAAGCCTTGGGAATATGTTCAAGCTTGGCTTGTTTACGTGACGAACCGGACTTAAAACGAGCTTTAATCTAGCCAATTACAAACCGATCCCGAGTAGCTTGAATTTCTTTATCATCATAAGGTTCTGAATACCATACTGACTAGAGTACCGGTTTTCCTACCAGTACGGGTACGTACCAGCTCCGGTGAGATACTGGATAGCGTTTCGGATTTATTTCTATAAGTGATATTTTCCCACGTTAAAAGAATTCAGTAACAGTATTCATTTATTAAAAAATAAATAAACTAATGAGCAGTCTGGTATCATCCAGGATTTGACGGTTACGGCCCGGTATTGGAAGGAAAAATATATATTAAGACCTAGTCCGGTACTGTCCGATAAATTAAGACCTAATCCGGTACTACTACTACGGCGGCTGGTATTTGAGCCGGAACAAATTAGGGGTGTATGGTACGGAATACAAAACCTTGACCATCATGAGCCGAAAAATAGCTTGTTCGAGCTTGCTCCAAAAGCTTAAAACGAGCTTCGGAAAAATGTTCAGTCCTGGTTCGTTTACGCAACTAACCGACCTCACGCAATTCTTTAACCAGCGAACGCGAGCTCGAACTCCGGTGGTTTCGTTCTTTTGCGATTTCCAGCCCTACTCAAACGAAAGTTCCGTATCACCAATTAATTCACATAGAAATGACGGGAAAACGATATGATAACCTGAGAAGCAGTCTCCGGCAGCGAGAGCCATTGGTCAAATAGCCCCTCGATAACGTAAGGGTTGGATTTGAGGGCGAGCGGAGACACCTCCGGCAGCTGCAGCAGCTCCGCGTCGAGACGCGCCACGTCGCCATTCAAATCCGCAGCAGCAGCAGCAGTAGTATCCATCGCCATTTCAATCCGACCAAAAAACAAAAAAACCTAGTTATTAATCAAGCGCGGCGTTCAGATCCTGAATGAGACAAATCCGCGTTCGTCTCTCGCATTCGGATTGGAAAAGCAGTGACTAATAATGCTCCCTCTTGCAAATCCAGTCAACAAATGAGTGCCTGCAGAAAGGCTCAGATCTTCGGGGAGATGCGGGGAGAGAGATAATGGGACGATACAATTGCATTTGGCGAAGATTGGAGGGAGATTGTTGAAGAGTGAGAGCTTCGACAAGTGCGTACCCTTGAGAGAGAGAGAGAGAGAGAGAGAGAGAGAGAGGTGTATAATGTATGTTGTACGTAGAATCGAGGACCTGAAACTATGGAGACGAAGGAGGCATCTGTGAGCGTAGTTAGGCCATGTTGTTCTTCTCAATAAAAAAATGATTGTTTTTAGTTTATTTTTTGTCTTTCTTGATCTAGAACTTTATTTTTATTTTTTTACAATTGGAGGTGGTGGCCCCTATTCACAACGCACTATTTTCTCCATGCAACCCTTTTGAAATTTGGGATGCTTGGGACGAAAATACCGTAACGTGTAAAGACTAATTTATTCCTTACCCTTCCTCCTCCACCGTCGTCTCCATCTTCCTCCTCTATCACCACCATCGTTGTGGCCCCCACCACCACCATCGGCATTCGTGTAGGTAACTCTCGAGCAACATCTTCCTAGATCAATGGTGAACGACGACGGTGCTCCGATCAACATCTTCTCATTAGCGTTTTCAGTTTTACAGTGCTCTGATCGACAGACAAATACAAATGGAGACGAAGCGAGACACAGATCAATGGCGGTGGCAGGCAGCTCAGAACGACAGCAGTGATGGAGGGTCTGATCGTCCTCCACCGTCGTCTCCCATCTTCTTTCTCAAGTAACACATACAATTGCAACTTTCGGTAGGTAACTCTCGAGCAACACCGAATAATTCAAAAGTTAATTACCGAATATAGCCATATAATTTGGAATTTAAATTCCGAACAATATTCAAAAACTCAACTTTCGTAATTTTTATAAATCAAGTCCTGATAACGCATATCTAAAATTGGATTTTAACTTTCGATTTTAGCAGCAGTTTTCGGGACTTAAGTTCCGAACAAGATTCGGAACTCAACTTTTGAATTCTTTTGATTATTTCGAAAGTTAAGTTCCAATTTTGGTAGCAATTTTTGAAAGTTAAGTTTCAATTTGGGTACATACTGAGACTCTTGATTTGGCTACAATCAAGAATTTTTTTCCACATGGACGAAATCACCCCTTCCCTAGGACCCTAGCAAACCGACGAGGAACTACAATACTATTGTTGGTTGTGGTGAATGTCGTGGAGACCAAAGTGATGTAGGAGGATGTTGTGGTGGTGGTGGTTACGGGAATCGTGGTGGTAGAGTAGGATGTCGTGGTTGTGATGGTTATGGAGGTCATGCTGGTAGTGGAGGGAATTTAAGAGGAAGGGTGTGTTGGAAAGTTTTGGAAAATTTATTGGGTTATGTGGAATAAATTATGCGTGTAAAAATGTGTGGTACGTTGCACAAAGGAATTGGGTTGTGTGGATAAAAGGTGGGTTGCAAATCGCAATTCCCTTAAAAGAATTCTAAAATGTATAAAAACTAGCGTAGGTGTTTTCTTAAGAGAGTTAGAGAGTATACACCAGCCATTGAATCAAATGAATCTCAACCCTTCTTTCAATTTGTGTTTGTGTGGTCCCTACAACCTTGTGTTTTATTAGATAGATGAAAATAAATAAATAAATACAGTACTCTAGAAAATTAAAGACAGAGAACAGATCGAAACATATACTTTTGGTTTTGGTTTCGTTTTAGTGCTGTCTATGAGTACTTGTCTTTATACAAAATGTATTTGCAACTTTTATTCTTCTTATATTTTTAAAAAATTCCTCTTACTTAAACGGTTAATTAAATTTTAAAATTTCTGAAAAAAAAAGAATTACGAAACATAAATAATATGGTATAGAATTCATTACTGGATAGAACAAGGCGCGCACTAGGGCCTTATTTGATTATGGAACCGAAACTAACAGGATTAAAGGATTGATGGTTTGTTTAGAACTTATTGAAAAAAATGAAATGAAGCAAAACTTATTTTATCTTGTTTGGTTTGAGAGAAAACTGAGACAAAAATAACAAAATAGAGAATTAAGCGCAATGATTTTTCCTTTCTTTTCTTTCTTTTCCTCAAGTTCCTTTTATGCTTTGTTTGGAATTTGAGGAAATTGGAGAAAGTGAGATGAATGAAAATGGGGGAAAATAGATGAAAATAAGAGAAAAATTACTTTTTACAATTCTAGATATCTCTAATTTTTCTCTCCAAACCAAACAATGGGGGGAGAAAATAGTGTTTGGCAGAAGGAGAACGAAGGGGATAAGATAGAGGAGGAGAGCTTATGTTCTTGGAGGGGCCTTAACTAATTCCACTCCTCACCGTATGATAAACTTAATTGGGTGGGGAGGAAAACCAAATTGACTCTCAAACCTTTTTTGAATTTTCAATGTACTCTCTTCGTCCAAATTTAATTATTCTTTTTGAGAGTTCGTGTCACTTGGCTCTTACCATATCGACCTCTTATCCATTATTTTTTCTTATCTACCCAAAATCTTATCCGTCCGATAAACGAGCCTTAATGGCCTGTTTGTCTGAGGTAGCCGCCCGGATACGGAATAGGCCGGATAAGCCTATCCCGGGCCCATCCATATCCTGGGTTTGATAGCACCGGCCATCTGGGATAACTTATCCTGGTGGTAGAAGCAACACCCCTTCAACAGGTTCGTTAGCTTATCCCCTCTCGTGCCCCTGACCTCCAATATCATTTCTACGTTTTCCACCAGCAAAACAGAAATGAACGTAGAGAGAGAGAGGTGTTCGCGGGTGGAGGGAGAGAGAGAGAGGCAGTGTCACCAACTTCCGGCGATATCTCCGGCCAAAACTAGTCGGTAACCCATCGATACCTTTCCCGTCGGTACCCGTAGAAGGGCTCATATAACCTCTCTTATCCTTCACCAAACAAGCCGTGGCGGACGGTCGTTTGAGTCGCACGAGAGAGGATACGGACTCTTGACGGGCACCATCCCACTCTAGTGTATCTGAAAACGACTTCGCATGATTAAGTTCTCTATTCAGACAACTTCTTGTAGTGACCCCTCTCATCTGCTCTGTCTACACAGTTGAACGACGGTCGAGAGTAGAAAGAAGGCTCAGGGGTGAATAACAAATGCCTCAAACAGTGTGGTTCCTCAAGCCTGTCATTTACTCTCCGCCTACTACTACTACTACCAGTTGGAGGTTCGTTATCTTCAGTTTCTCCTTATCTACTTACATACACAAACACATAATGTGCATTTGTAAAGAGTCTCACATAATCAAGCATTGGCGGCTCCAGGAATTTGTAGTTGGGTGTTCAGAAATTATCGTAACTGGCTGATTTATTCGCCAAGTAATATACGTACAAAATCTAATATATTATTATAAACAGTGCAGTCAAAAAACATAACCTATGTTCTAAAAAAAATTAACTACGAGGCGAAATGAAATTGAGAAATTAAAAATATATATTATTGTTTCTCCACAAAAAATGTGCAAAACCAATTTGGCTAGTGTTTTGGGCGTGCCAGGACTGGATTGCAGTCCAAATTTGTACTAAGGCTTGGATGCCTCATGCCAGGACTGGATTGCAGTCCAAATTCGTGCCAAGGCCTAAATGCCTCATATTTGACTTTGTATTGAGCAATTGCGTATGACCTAAGGGGTGAAGTCGTATGTGGTTCGTAGTTTGCCTTGTTGGGATAAGGACTTAGAATTTCCCAACCGTGTGAAAAAAGAAAAGAAAAGAAAAGAAAAGACAACAGGACTGAACGATAAGGTAAATGAACTTCATTAACGGTTTAACGAAGTTTAGGTACAAGGAAATGAAAGGAAATAAAATCTAGGCTGGGCTAGATTGGACTGAAAGATAGAATACTTTGCGGGGAAATAAAGATAATTGAAAGATAATTTGCATAAGCACTGGGCTTGATGGTGCTGGACCTTTGCCAAGGCCTTCAGTTCTGATATTTATAGCCAAAAGTTCCAGGCCTTGAGCTGCTTCCGAATGCTCCAATGGGAAGATGTCACTTAATCAAGCCTTGCTCTCCACTCCAAGAAAACAGCTGCAGGTCTGAAAAGCTTCATTTTTGCCTAAAAGCCAGTTAAAGCAAAAGGAATTTGGAGCAACACCGCATCCCTAGGCCCTTGGAGCTGTTTGTGAGCAGCTTGTGTGCATGAGATGCTTGTAAAAAGGATATTTAGGCCCACCAAGGCCAAAAACGTGACCTTTATGTGCCTTTTGACCATTCTAGATTCTTCCCCCACTTGCTATTTTTAGTATTCATACAGTTGGCCTAGTTGAGCTGCTTGTGAGCAACTTGTGTTGGCAGCTTTGCATGCATGCCACACGTTCTTGGCCTGACTGAGCTGTTTGGGCCACATGGGTTGCATGAATGCCATGTGTCCTTGCTTCAGAAGGAAAATGGTTGCAGGCCTTAAGCTGCTTGTGAGCTGTTTGCTAGAGAGAGCCTTCTAGGCTTTTGAGATGCTTGTGAGCAGCTTGGCCTTTGAGCTGCTTGTGAGCTGCTTGGCTCTCAAGCATGACTAACCAGCTTATGGTTTTTTTGACTTCTCTATTTTCTATTCAGGCCTGATTGAGCTGAATAGGCCAGAAAAACTAGTCTGAGCTTTGATTAGTTGGGCCAAGGCCTGAACCTAATCTGGGCTTTTACTCAATTGGGCCGAACAAACCTAAGAATAGGCCCACTATATATTCGAACAAAGGCCCAATTAAATCAAGGCCTAATTCTACCAAGCCCCAAAATAACATTTTGGGCCATTAATCCATTAACAAATTAATTTCAAGAATTGGCAAAAAATGGGTGTAAACAACTATATTTTACGATTTTTTTTTAAAAGTTGTTGGATTGTGTAGTGGACAGTGTTTTGAGAATAGAAGGGATAAAATTTTCCAGCTGTCCTAGACGAGTTCTCATATTTTGTGACAATGTTTAATATTAATCAACTAAATTCAAAGGAATATTATTCAAGTTAATTGAGTTTTGCAATGTAGTTTATTTTTGTTAAAGCTTTGTCCATAATTCTATAAGCTAACTAGGTAACAAAAAAACAAAATAGTTATTGTTATGAATGTGAAAGTAACATACTTTGACCATCGACAATAAAGATGGAGAGAGAGCGCATAGCAGAATACTTACACCAATAGATTCTTCTTTTTCTCTTTCTATTTTTTTTTTCATTATGAATGCGTGCTTTATTTGAGGTAACGTGTTAGGTGTTCACTTATGAATTACCTGAATTGATGAGCTGTAATTGGGTTGTGATTGAGCGTTTAATTGGTTTTGGGTTGGGTGTTCAATTCTTTTTGGGTTAGGTGTTTCAAGATTATTAGAATTGGGTGTTCAAAGAAAGGCTAACCAGCCTAACCCATAATTTTTACATGAATTCTAAGCAATTTTATTTTTTTGGGTGTTTAGTTGCCCATTGAAGGTTGGCTGTAGAGCCTTGCTACTTGGTGTTCACCCCAAGGGGTTGTCCAAGTCGCCTTGGCCGAAAACTTAGGGATTTGCTCCCACCTAAGGTCTCAGGTTCAACTTCCTTGCCAATAACTCTTAGGGCCACCTCACCCCACGCATAAGTGTGTGAAAAGACTGTGTGAGGGGCAGTAAGATTAGTCCGAGGTGCGCATAAGCATGTGAAAAGACTGTGCGAGGGGCAGTAAGATTAGTCCGAGGTGCGTGCAAGCTTGGTCAGGACACCTTGCATTACCAATAAAAAAACTACTTGTTGTTCCATACTGATGGGTTTAATGGGCCTTCACGTCTGGCTTGTTTGGTTGCTGGGAAATTCTTATATCCAGTTTTTAAGGGTCAGAAAAGTTCTTCCTAGATACCCATGTAAGTGCATTACAAGGCTCAGTTTTGTTCTGTTTTCTTGGTTCCAACTGAGTGGATAGTAAAAGCCCTCTTTGGTTGCTGTGCTTGGAATCTGATTTCAAAAACAAGTGCCTTTCGAGTACAAAAACACTCACTACTGGTCACATCTTATCCCGAGGATTGGTATTCTCTTGCTGTCATTTTAACCTAATTCGCCCAATGTACGGATTAGGCGACATTTTTCACCCAGCTGGTATGCTTGCTTCAATTCACTCATCCTTGCAAGAGCAGTTTATTCCTCTTTACACCATAGCCCATACATCTAATGGTATGCCTGAGTCAGACCCTGAACCCGGTTTATATTTATACAAAGGCCTGAAGCAGAAAACATCCTGTGATGTTTTGTATAAAATGTGTTCTTTTAGAAAACATTTGCCCACGGATTGTTGTTTCTCATTTCTTTATCAGTGTGTTTGTCGGGTTAGGTTCATTCTTTGTGTTTCTCTATTAGGGTTGAAAAATTATATTCTTGGGATAATTAATAACTGTCTGAGTTATGTACTTTGGTTGGGATTGTAACGTTACTTACGTGTTGTGTCTTTCTTGCAGTAAACCAATGATATGCGGAGGCTGGCTTGACAGCAACCTAAAAATACATAAAAGAGGAGAGGTAGTTTGTTTTGGTATGCTGGCCCCAAGAAAGTTCTTGCGAAAGAGAAAGAAAGTGGAAGTTTTCAAAGATGCAGCTGATGAAGCAGATCAAAAAAACTGGAGGAAACTGATGAATGAAATTGATGAGTCTGGGTCTGCAGTTTCAGTACTGAGAAGCATAAGGATTGAAAAACACTCACTTCCTAAGGACCTTGTTGTGGGCACCCTTGTTAGATTTAAGCAGATGAAGAAATGGAACATTGTTAGCGAGGTAATTACTGAGCTCAGTCCCAACCTCTTATTTTTTTGTGTATTTTTTCATTTCCATTCTTGTTTTTCATCTTTGCTGTGACATTTCATCAATTTTGGAGAATTTCTAGCCAAACTATTAATTATAAGTCATAATCACCACATTACCAGCGTTCAAGTGAATCATGTGGTTATGCCTGTAGTTATGTAAAACTTTAAGACTTGAAGGTACCAATATCCTGATGACAATAAAATAGTGGGCACGAGACAATTCAGCCTTTGGGCTATTTTGGACATCGATGTGTATTTTGGATTATAAGCTGCCTCATCTTCTATATATGGAGAGACAATAGTCTTCCATATATGAAAATGCTATTTTTGTGTTTATGGTTAATTTCTTGTTCTAATCACATCTAGTGCCTGAATTGTGCAATAGATTCTTGAATGGCTTTGGCTTCAAGATTGCTGGGATTTTAGTGAGATGGATTTTCTGATGCTTATTACGGCTTATGGGAAGCAAGGGGAGTTTAACAAAACTGAAACTGTTTTGAACTTCATGACCAAGAAGGGTTATCCACCGTCTGTGATATCCCACACTGCCCTTATGGAAGCATATGGAAGAGGAGGCCAATACAATAAGGCAGAGGCGACATTCCGGAGGATGCAATCTTCTGGCCCTGAACCTTCCGCTGTAACGTATCAGATTATTCTCAAAATATTTGTTGAGGTGATTAACCTTTGTTATACCGTCTCTTCAAATACTCCAACTCCCTGTCAACCTGACTTATGTAGTTTCACTCTTAATTTTTGTTACTAAAACTACATGAGAATGAATGTTGTGGTCAAGAAGCGTGTAGGAGATTGCCAGACATGCAATTTAAAGGTTGAAAAATTAAGTTCTTCGGGCTTTGTAGACTATTGACTCTGGTATGAAACTTGATCTAAGGATTTACGCTAGAGTTATATGTATCTTACTGGTGTATTTGTTCCTATAAGCAGTGTAGGTAATGGCATTGTTTTGTACTTGAATTTCTATGATGGTGTGCTGTACTAGTTTGGATAAACATAAGATTGTGGCCTGGATTTCAGGAATTGAATAGCTGTTTCAGAACCCATGCACACTAAGAAGCAAGGGCACATATATGTACACTCGAAATGAAATTTCTGGAAAATTGTTACACATGCACAGCAGTGGGCATGACGCACAAGAAAAATCACACACACACACACACAATTAATTGTTTTTGCATATGTTTAGCTGTTATTCGTTATATCTCCTATCCAGAAACAACCAAAACCAGTTTTAATTTGCAATTCTCAACTTTTAGTAAATTTGATATCGTAGTTTTAGACAAGGATTTTATAGGGTTTGAAATTTTCGAACTTGCAATTTTGCCTTTTATATTTATTGAACATCACGCAAAAGTGTTTTGTGCTTCATAGTATGCATAAGGCAAATTTAGCGATTAGAGAGATCCCAAAGTTTTTCCCATAATTACATTGACACTTTTTCTAGAAGAAAAAAACATGAAATGAAGAGTCTAAAAAGAGTGGAGTTTTTGCTGTGAGCAAGTGCCAATGCTCCTATAAATTTGTTTTACATGAATACTTTGCAAAATAATATTCTATTTAATGGATTTTATTTCCTGAATTAAGTGCACTCTCATATTGTAATCTGCAGAAGTGTATTCGTATTGTACCAAATGTTAAGCATATGGCATACCATATTCCCATTCCCGTACGAGTACATGACCGATTAATGTAACGACCCACTCCCGCCCTATACAATATTGTCCGCCTTGAACACCAAACCCCATCAGACGTCCAGTGAGGTCACCCTCCCTTGGATTACTCCCAGGCAAGCATGCTTAACTGTGAAGTTCTAATGGATTTTGATGCCCTCATGGCTTTAAAAGGCCTTGTACAAGGTAGGATGACGATTTATTATTTATAGCACACAACTTCGACTTCACCAAGCAATGTGGGACCACCCCCAGTTGACCACTCTCGTCACCAATCAGACAGCCCCCACACGGGTCCCAACCGCCCTCATCGACTACTACCTGGGACTCCTAGGGGCGGGGCGTCACAAGTTGTATCCAAACTAGAAAGACGAGTATCACATATCACAGATAGCTTTACTTTTCCGTATCAAAAGTAGTGGATATACGGCCATATAGCTTTGTCTTCAAAATATTTCGTTTTTGGGTTATGATATTGATGTACCTTGCTAAAACGCACGGCAATGTATTTTATCGAAGCTTTTGGTTAATTCTGTCTTGCAGGGGAACAAGTTTGAAGCGGCTGAAGAGATATTTGAATCCCTTCTGAATGATAAGAGCTCGCCCTTGAGACCAGATCAAAAGATGTTCCATATGATGATTTATTTATTTGGGAAAGCAAGGAACTATGAGAAAGCTCGTAAAATGTATGCATTGATGGCTGAGAGGGGAGTGCAAAGATCTACAGTTACTTATAATAGCTTAATGTCGTTTGAAAGAAGTTACAAGGAGGTCTCAAATATCTATGATGAGGTAAAATGGAAGGATTGTTTGAGTAGTTATTGTAGTACATGGTTATAGTTAACCACAGTTTTGATTACAGTTTCATCTTAGCATGATTATTAATTCGTTTGTCTTCTAGTTTAGGATGAAACATGAGGATATGTTGCTATTGCTTTTCAAAGGTTTTATTTTCAGTTATAAAAATATTTCCTTCTCTATGCCCTTCCAGTTTTGCTAGAAGAAGTTTTAGCCATTTCCATTTGGGAGTTATATTTCTTCCATTGTGACCTTTTTCTTGAGCAAATTTGTATTTGTTTTGACATTGTTGAAATTTGGTAATGAGATTAAATGCGGTTCATGTCTCTGGTAGCTAAGAAGCGAGAATTGGTCCATCAGCCTCATGTACCAGTGTGCAACACGAAGGACATAGTCTTGGCACCATCAGATATGTGTCTATTTTTAGACTGTTTTGTGTTTGGATGGACCTGGGAACACGCTTGATAAACCATGGGGACACACTGGACACATTAGGATGTCATTATGCTATTTTAAAAGTTAAGTCTCATCCGTGTCCCTTGCTTCTTAGGTTTGCAGGAATGCTGAAATTTTTCTAGGGTTTGCAATTTGCATCACGAGATTTGAAATCTAATAATGTGTACAAGTTGTTAGGTCTGTAGTGGACTAAGGAGTGGAAGCACTCACATAGAGAAGAAATAGGAACACTGTGTAGAAGAGCATGAAATAGCATGTCCCATAAATCCTGGTTCATACATTTTGAATACTCAAGCAATGAGATTGCCCTATTGCTTTATGTACTTAATATGTGGGATAAAACGTTCTCATGAGCCCAAGGTCTTGGTAAGCACATCCTGCCATGGGTTTTGACTTGGCATTACAGGTATCAATTTGTCATTCTCATCATTATTTCTTGGACAAAATCTCGATCAGGTTTACTTTTATTGTTGACATCTTTGGTATATATGTAGCTGCTCCAGTTGTTCTTCATTGCTATGGGGAGTTCCTTCTAGTGAGAAGAGTTGTCTTTTACAGTTTTGGAGGCAGCCAACCCAAAACGAATTGTTGGTATATGAGAGGCCTCTGTACTACGGGACCAAGTTTGAGTGTCTTAGATGCGCCTGGTGGGACAAGTCTTTAGGATTACTGACGTCATGTCACGTGCAGCATAACATGCTGCAACACCTATCACGCCGCCACGTTCTTTCTACTTTCAGCGGAAGTGGTTTCTCATGACTCACCAATGAAGTCATTGATTGAATCTGACCCGCAGTCCCGATGATGCTTTCCCCTACCAAGTGTTTATACTTTCTAAGGTGAAACTCACTTGGTGGATGAGATTGTGAATTTTTGGTCTTATAACCGACGGTGTTTGAAACCTGTACACCCATGCCATTTGTGTTTTATAGGACCAGCACATGGTTATCCATAAGGTTTTGGGTCAAGGCTTTTGTCAAGAGCAAGCTTCCTATGACCCCTTTCCTGATGGTCTAGCTTCTGCTTTCTCTGTCTCCAATGAGGTTTCATTTGACTGCCCCTAAACAGGATGAGCTTTTAGGGGGAACTCCCTTGCCGGATGAAATTCCCAATTTTTTGTCTTAGAACCAACGCAAAGTCCATTGATGTGGGATGAGTGCAGGGAAACTCTGTCCTCGAACTAGACAAGCCAGATTGGACTCATTGGAGTGACCCATGTATGATTAGGGATGAGCCTAACCTTGTCTTGCATGTGGAGATGCAAACGCCCTTACGAAGAGAGAAGTAGAAACCAATCGGGAAACAAATGCAAATGGGAAGTCTTTAGCTCAAGACCTCCTGTGATACTATGCTAGATTGCCGATTAAAAAATAAAAATAAAAAAACCTAAACCTGTTAGAAAATGTACCCATCAATGTATATCAAGTCAACGAATAGCCCTAGGGAATTGATTCAAAGGCGGGGTTCTGGTTTTTGGGATGGTCTATCCTTGAAATTGGCTACTGTATTAGTTCTTTTTGAAAATTTCTTCTGGTAGGTTACGTGTAAGAATTTAGTCTAGTTTGCTTGAAGCTGAAGCTGAAGCTGAAGCTGAGACTCAGTAATTTATTTTATGATGTATTGGGATTTGGGACCAATACATGAGTTAATCACCTAGTCACAAGCATTCTTTGTGGAAGATAATTGTTGATGCTCCTTATAAGTGTACAATAATAGTTTTTCATATTTTAGCTTACTTGTGTAATTCTATCAGACTTTTGAAGTAAATGCTTATTTTAGATGCAAAGAGCTGGTGTTCGACCCGATGTCGTGAGTTATACACTACTCATCAGTGCTTATGGAAAAGCTAGAAGGGAAGAAGAAGCGTTGGCTGTTTTTGAGGAGATGCTTGATGCAGGTGTCAGGTGCTTTGGTACTCAACTCGTGTTGTTATGAGATATATAGTACATGGTTGCAAAACTTAAGATATTGAGAAAAACCTTGTTACCTTAATGAAGTTGTAGAACTTCAGATATTAAAAATCTTTGTTACCTAAATTGCTTGGATTAGTTTGACCTTGCATAACGATTCTTATGTGGCCAGATCCATCATGTCGTGAATAAGAGCAATTGGATGTTATTACAATAGTACATTACATCCTGTATTGTGGACAAGGGTGGAGCCACATGCAAAGGTGAACCTAGATTTCTCCCCAGGATGCCATGCAGCTCTGACACATCTAGAGGTTGCCATATCTGTGTATGACACATTGGGGACACACGACACGCAAGGGACATGCCGAAATGTGTATGGGACACGCCACGCCGTGTGTCCATTTAATTAATACTTTTGTATGGTGGGACACGCCGGGGTCAAATGTGTAATAGAAAACATGTGTACATATAAAGCCATACACCATAGGTTGATAATGCATTCAAGTTATTCAACTAACATACATATTTTGTGGCGGCAATGTAGGTTTGCATGACTAAAAAGTTTATTCAGAAAGATTTGTTGTGTCCCCTATTTCCCTGCCCCAACTTGTTGGGAATTAACGTGTCCCGTATCCGTATCCATGTTCCAACGCCATGCCCATATCCGTGCTACATAGCCAGTAGGTGTATCTGTCCCCACCTCAGGTACTTGCATCTCTTTTTTTTCCAGCTGAACATTGAATTGATCAATTCAGCTTTCACAATTGTTGAGAAGATTCTTTGTTTCATATTCTTAATTAGTTGATGCTACTTAGGAGATCTTGTGCCCCCTTTTGATCCACACCCACTTTAGTTTAATCTAGAGAGGTATCCGTATAATGCAAATTGTTTTGGCTAGTTTATAATTGATATGGTAGTGGGATTTACATATCTTCCAACCAAACACGAACATTTTGTGTTGGTTCATAAACTCCAAACAGTAACATGTGCACTTAGATACAGGTCAATCACGATCCTTGTATCTCCAACTATTTATCTCCATCAGTAACAAAGAGGTAGATGCTACATTCCAACTGAAACAGGCACTTCTTTTTAGCCTGCAGAAGTCTTACTAGGATCTAAACCCTGCAAAAATATGAACTACTTGGTCAAACTGGTTGCAGAATGGGCAACTTGGTAATAAATGGGCCAGTTTGTTACGAGTAATTTATACCTGCATTTGTAGCTGGGTTGAGTATGGCTGGAGGCGGTGTTTGATGGCTGGAGTTCGTGGGAGGGTGGCCAGAGGCACTTGCCAGCAAGTGGTGGAGGAGGGAAGAGAGATAGGAAAGTTGTTTTAGGAGAACATTCTTTTTTTACTTAATAAATTTTGGAAACTAGGTTAACTATTAGGATTTTGTCAAGAGCAAAAACAGCTCCCAACACACTTTTGATTACAATTTCCAAATCTTTTAAAGTGAAAGTGGCAGTGTTAGCCGGTGTAGCCTAGATGATGAGTTTGGTCTTTCAAAAAGCTCGAAAGTCATTTTCTTACTTTTGTTTGATACTCGGCATCAATTGCAGGCCAACACAAAAAGCTTATAACATCTTGCTTCATGCATTTGCTCTCTCTGGAATGGTGGAGCAAGCTCGAATTGTTTTCAAGAGTATGCAGAGAGACAGGTAATCTCTCAGACTCTCTCTCTCTCTCTCTCTCTCTCTCTCTCTCTCTCTCTCTCTCTCTCTGTGAAAAGATCCTTACTAACCTTGGCATCACCCTATTCTTCATCTATTGCTACATCATCACTTTAGTTTACTGTTACTATTTACCTTTCCGTTTTGTATTTCCGCTGTTCTTTCTCTTTGGGATTTTATTTTTAGTCTTAACCATTTGCCTCTCTTGGCTTTTCGGCATGAGTTAAATGAGCATGTTGGAGAAGGAACCAGAAGTTGTGGATGAGTTTGGATAATTGTAGCTACAATAGTGCAAAATGAAGCAGAAACATGATGCTTGTAGTGCCGTGCTTACTCTTTAACCTTGCTGTGGAAACTTATATGGTCGATGTTTCCAGTGTAAAGTTTGAACACTATACATTCAAAGAACAAAAATTACTCCCCCAATAGTGAGGTTTATCTATTAACTTGATTGAGAGAATCCATATAGGTGATTGAGACATGTAGTTTAGTATCTTAACATATATCTCATTCTCTATATTTCAGAGCCTGGGTTCCCAGGATATGTCCATGTGGTAGAGTTTATCATAATCAATATTACTTGGGTAGTGAGAACAAACCAATGAAGGCGATGTCTATTAGTTCATCCCCTCCTGACAAAAGAAAACCTCCCTAATAATGGCTCGTGTTTGGGTGGTTATTCACATCTTGGGATAGTAGTCTGTTGTCAACCTCGTTGTCACCACTTACCCGTGAAATGCAATGATTAAAACCAGAAAAAAAACTGAATGTGGTTGAAACGAAATTTTGCACCCTCAAGAGACAGAGTACAGGTAAAGGCACACTTTGCGAAAACCTGAATTTTGTCCTCTTTCCACCAAAATTGTTCATGTTGCGGAATTGATCCCTTATTCCCTATAATGCCATTTATGTGTTCCATCAGTTTTTTTCCGTGTTTATCGAGCTTCAGTATTTGCAGACTGCCATGTAGCCTCGGGATGTTTGACATCTTCAATTGACAGACAACTGAATTAAATCCCTGCAATCTGGAAAGTGCGATATTTCTTCTATGATTTTTTTTTGGGGTTTATTTGTCTCTAAGAGGTTATGAAAGGTGATTACGTGTTTCGGTTTTGAGACTGTTTGAGCATTAGGATGTACCATTTCTCGATCCCTCATATTTTTGTTAGTTAATGAAATTTGTCTGTTTTACTATGATGGTAATTACTATCGTCTCAATTAATGCAGGTGTACGCCTGATCTCTACTCTTATTATACAATGTTATTAGCTTATGTGAATGCATCTGACATGGAAGGTGCCGAGAAATTCTTCAGAAGAATAAAACAGGATGGATATGAACTCGATGTTGTCGCTTATGGGACACTGATCAATGGCTACGCGAAGGCAAACAATCTTGAGAAGATGATGGAGAAATACGAAGAAATGCGTGTTTCTAGTATCAAAGCCAATCAAACTGTTTTGACAACAATCATGGATGCATATGGGAAGAATAAGGATTTTGACAGTGCTGTTGTGTGGTTCAAAGACATGGAATCTTGTGGGGTTGTTCCTGATAAGAAAGCAAAGAACGTTCTTTTATCTTTGGCAAAAACGACGGAAGAACTAATGGAAGCTAGGCAACTAGTAGGACATACTGATTCTAATGTCAATGAAAACACTGGTGATGGGTTCCCTAAGTCGGTTATAGATGAAGATGAAGACGAAGACGATGACGATGACTATGACTATGATTTTGCAAAGGAGATCCTTTCTGTTCAATAAAGAGAAAAGGAGTCGATTGCTTCGACTGACAATCTTCAATATAATGATTTACATGTTTTAAAGTCTGATGCTCCGTAAAGTTGGAATGTCTTGTACGTAGTGGTACATTTGCAATTTTAAATGAGTAAGCTCTTGGATAAATCTGGTGAGTTTAGTCTGAGAACATTTTATGACAACGATGTCATTCCAATGTATGCTACGGCATCAATCCAACTAATTCTCCCTCGTTAAAACCCAAAATTTGAAATTTGGATTCCTGCTAACGAAACTTTCAAGAAAATCTATTTCATCCCAAAAATTCAGAATATACGACTCGGGGAATTTTGGTCTAAAACCCTTCTTGACTTGCATTTCTTCAACTCTTTTGTCTAATTACCTTTCCCCAAAAAAATATCTACATACCGCTTTTCTTCACAAAAAAAAAATTAATAATAATCACATACCGCTTGAACCTACATCAGAAGGGTCGAAGAATTTCCAATGGAAGTGTTGAAAACCTACAAAAATACTTGGGCACAAATTGTCCCTCTAAATACGTTCCTGTTGGATAATGTTACCGCAATGCACAAAATGTAAGTTAATTTGTTCCCTTGGAGTCCAATATTTTGTTTTCTTCCTCTTCCGCGATTGTAACATTCCCGGGAGTGAAAGCCATGTTTTCCCCACAAACACAGGAATTTTTAGCAAGAGTATCAAGCTGGGCAGGGTACACTACAATCCCAAAATACATAGTTTATTTCATGGATTTCTTTTGCAAAACAAAGTTGTCTTCTTCAGCTCTATATGTGTTGAGGAAACAATTTCTGCCAGCAAGTTCTATAGTAAAACTCAATGCAGGATGAACTATATCTAAATCAGGTTTGTTGGGGTTGACGTTGTTGCCATTGTCATGGGTGGTACCGTGGTAGCTCCATTTCTTGTCTCAACCGCACATGCATTTTAATACATGTTAGGAGATTTCTAGATTCTACATTAGAGAATAGCTTGCAAAGCAGTACTAAAAGAGATGATTCAGTCATAAGGGAAACAAACATTATAAAAGCATATATGCAACTACATTTGAGGGTTGCATCCTACTAAAAATAATAAGACTTGTGCACATTTACTAGTACAAAATATGGTACACTACGGATATACACGCTCTATAAATGCCTACCGTTATTCCAAATGACTAAGCTACTGGCTCGTAGTCTAAGCGGAGTCATATTTTGGAAGTACTATATATAATCAAACTCCTCCTATAAGCAGTGGTTGCTTCAGAAAATATTTGTTAGGGTATTCAATGTAACACTTTAATTTTCTTGACTTCACCAAAAAGTAATAAACAAGAAAAAACTGATAATCATCTCATCACCAGAAAGTCATAAAAAGAAGAAACCGATAATCAATATATGTAAATATATCTCTTTCAATACACATCGATAAGCAACTAGCTCATCGATCTGATTAAGGTCCTTTTTATGAAGTAGACAAGAGAAAATTAATCAATCAGAGATAGATTAGTTGACCACGATTCTTGCATCTTCGTAGGAGGCCAGGACTTTGGAGTTCGAATATCTTTACCTGCATGTGAGTGTCCATTTTTTCAAAGGCAACAACTTAATTATCTCGTGGACCCTCATAATTAATGCAGAACTTCGTATTTCATTCACGGGGTAAATGATATTTTTTTTATCGATTAAATAGAAAAGAAAAGATAGGAGTTCCATATCATTAGGCAGGATAATGGCCATTCGAGTGGGATAAGTAGAGGGAGTGAGAGCATCTCCAGCCTTGACCCATTTTAAGACTCAAATTTAAAAATGGGGCAAAAACCACAAAAATCTCTCTCCAATCTTTGACTCAAACCCTTCCCCATTTTGGGTTTTGCCCATTTTTTTGCCCAAATTTGAGACAACTTTTGCCTTGACCCATTTCTCCAACGGCTAGTTAGAGAGAGAGAAAGAGGGAGATGTGTAAAATTTGGGTTTGATGGTTGGAGATGTATCCACCCAAAATGGATTTTTACCCAAAATTTGACTCAAATTTGAGGAAAAATATGGGTGAAGGCTGGAGATGCTCTGAAGCCTCAAAATTAAAGGCGGATAAAAAAAAAAACAAGAGTCTCAAAATTATGACTATAGTGAGTTAAAGGACTACTATTTAATCCAACGAAAAACCCTTTCAGGGTTTCTCATCGTCATCAGTCTTCTTTTCCCCGCACGGAAGATTTCCAGTCTTCTGAAGTTGCAGCACAAAGTGATTCGTTCGCGGCGTTCGATTCTACAGCACTTTTTCTTCTACCCATTTAAAATCAAAACCAAGTGAGTTTTTTGATATACAAATCCACTCGACATCACCGATTTTATCACTTTACCTGTACTCGACTCATCACGTCTCTCTCTCTCTCTCATGTTTCTCTGTGTATTTGTACGCGAATGTAGTTAGGGCAAAGGAGGAAGATGCATCAAGGGTATCCGCCCGATTTGGGTCAGCTCCAAGCCGTCATGAATGCCATTGAAATGGCTTGCAGTTCCATTCAGGTATCACTTCTTTTTGTTTCTCTTCTTTCCTCGAGTGTATGTGTAATGAGTCTGAAATATTTCAAGAAGAGAAGTGGCGGAACGACGACGTGGGGCAGTTTTCAATCATGATCTTGAGAAAATTGCTCATGGGTAGAGCCCAAGCGAATAATATCAAACTTAAACCATTTTCGAAATCAAATTATCTACGCTTGGAAGTGTAATATTTGAAGATCATTAGGAAACTTAGACACATTTAGGGGGAAGACTAATGTGTTTTTAAAGAGATAATTGAAAGAGAGTGAAGTACTAGGGTTGGTAGTGAAAACATCAGAAATGCCGGGCGGGTCCCTTCTAGCATCCGCCCTGACATGATGAATCAAGAGTTTAGTGAGTCCCTGACATGACGAATCAAGAGTTTAGTGAGTCCCAACGAACTGTGCAATAGATGATAGTAGTTTATCTGAGGCCGTATCTTGAATCTTGATATCATTGGCACCTGAGTTACATCATGTAGTTTGTTAAATACTTAAATTTAGGCTTCCCTTTTACCATATATCAGTAGGAGTTTCGGGTGCATGCCAAACTGTCGGGCCTTCCTAACTTTAGTTATGTTAAGTTACTAGTAATCCCAAAAGCTCAAGCTATTAGGAAATGGGCCCAACAATGGGTATCAAGCTATTCAATATCCTCCCTCATGTCCAACCGTCTTGTACGTGGATATGCAAATGTTTTCATAGATAGAGCGAAACAATATACAAAGAGGAGAAGTAGAATGTAAACAGGGAACAAATTTACACAAAGAGACTTGAACCCAAGACTGAGAGCTCTCTGATACCATGTCAATTTTAAGTTACTAATAATCTCCAAAGCTGAAGCTGTTTTGGAAATGGGCCCAATAATGTATACCAAACTATTCAACAATTTCTATCTTCTATCAACTCAAAATGCTAGAAATATTTGCTTTCTAGGTAATTCGAGCTTCTTTTTATTTAGATATATAATGGATTTGAAGATCTACTGGGTAAGGGTGTTAGATGCATATCTCACACCATTCCCCATGTCATATTCATTGGACAAGCACCATAAGAATAATTAAAGAGCCCATTCAACACTGCTTTTACAGTGTGTATACGTGTAAGTGAATATATGAGAACAAATAACGTATTGCATGGATAATGTGTGGGGGCGTGAAAATCCGACATCAGCGTTCTCCAATGAGTCGTCTTGTAGCATAGCTCCTGCTTGATCCCATCGTCGGAACCATACATCATACCTGCAAACCGGAGGGGGTTTCCTCCGGGTAGAGCCTCCGACGAGCTAGTTAGTACCCGGGGAAGATAAAGCGAAACATAAAGTAAGGAATAGAAGCCGTTTATGTAGGAGAGGAGAGTTGTGTACCTTAGGTGAGGGGGAGAGCCTTGCTTTTATAGAGAAAAGTGAGTGAAACTTAATGACTAAGTAAAGGCTATTAGTAGAAAGTTTCTATAAATGGAAAGTTAGGAGACTTAGAGAGTAGGCTAAGTAAAAAGTGCAAAGGAAGCTTCTAGAAACTTCTAGAAGGTCACAACTTGCCGCGTCCACGTACCGAGCAATGGCAGTACGTTCCGAGCAATAGCGAGCGACCGTATATTTTACCGAACGATAAAGATGTCCGTCGAGTTGGTGAAGTACTCCGAGCAATATTAAGAACCTTCGAGCGATACAAAGAGCCGTCGAACGATAATAAGAGCCGCCGAACGATACAAAGAGCTGTCGAGGGATAAAAAGAGCCGCCGAACGATAAAAAGAGCCGCCGAACGACGATAATACCGGCCGAACGACGATAATAACGGCCGAATGACGATAATAACGCCCGAGCGACGATAATAACGGCCGAGCGATAATAGGAATTGCCGAGCGAGACAAAGAGCCCCCGAATGTACTTAAGACAAATGTTCGGCAATACTTGTGGGATAATACTTTACTTGTTGAAATCGTTCGGCTGTAATGATGTGTTTTTGGTAAGATAATAAATAAAAGTCCCAAGAAATAAGAACAAAGATAGCACCTCATGGTCCTTCAGAGATACGATGGTACCCCCTTTGGACCTTATGAACTGAGGAAAATTTGGCCCCCTACATAATGCGAGGACCTGACAACAGTTCCCGATCAAGATTTGCTTTAGAGTTTTTGAATTAAGGTGTAGGACTGTAGCATTTCCTCATGTCGATGCCATGCACTTGTGTACCCACGTGTACTCAAATTATAGGTGTATAGCTCATGATTCCGTACTTTGCTAAACCATTTGGTTGTTTAGCAAGGTAAGGAAAGCATAGTGAAATACTGATATGATTCCACAAAATCTAGTCCTTTTGGTCTTGCAAATTTCTTCTTCTAATCCCCTGCAACACTCTTCCTGTTCTGGAGTATTATGTTTCTTATGACCTTTTACCATCTGTCGCATCTTACTTCATAAACTGGCAATACGACTGTACTTGGTAGCTAAAAGTGATAATTCACACTTACGTGGCCATAAAAGTCAAAATTTCTGTATCTGTATAACATTCGGCTGCTTTATATGCACCTTGATACCATTATTTGTGATACGTTGAGATCAAAGCCAGATAATTTATGTGAGACTGTTGAATCCCATGGCCAAATGCAAAATTATCTGTAAGTAATCTCATTAACAGGACTTGCATTTTCTTCAAACTAGTTGTTTGAATGCACCTTTTTATTTTATTTTATAAGATTTTAAGTTGTTTAGCCTTCGTGATATTTGCAAAGTCATAATTTCCATGCATATATAATGTTCATTTGCTGTATTGACACTCAATTGCACACAAGACACACAAACATAAATGTATATGTCTCTCGACATGAAGCTATGGATATGCACAAGCACATACAGATCTACTGGTTAATCTTTGAGCAGATTCATGTCAATCCGGCAGCAGCTGAGGCAACTATTCTATCACTATGTCAGTCTCCTCGGCCGTACCAGGCATGCCAATTCATTCTTGGTAAGTTCATACAATTAGTTTTGATTGCATGACTTTACATTGTGCCTTGCTCTAGCTGGAAGTTGATCACTTTGACTATTTGGCTCTATGACCTTCTCTGGGATCTTTGCCAAGGATCTGAAACCCAATGAGCCAAGTTTATTCTATCAGCTTTGAATTATAATTCTTGGTTAATCCTTCACATCTGAATGGCATGGATAGAGGGAAAATGTGTGAAAATCAGGTTTCAGTACACGGTGTAATTCACTGCAAGCTGTTTTGATAAAGTATTAGCTTTCAGTAAATTACACGATCCATTTGGCATCCTATTCAGCCTTGAACATTATCATTTGATGGAATACGTTTATGAATTAAGCTTATCCTCCTTTACGGTCACAAGAGAAGACATTACATTGCAATGCCATAGGCGATGCGGTTCTGATGTGGCAAGTTATATTTCATTTTTGAATATAGTGCAATAAATGACTTTATTGGACTTTAGTTGTGTACAAGGTTAGCAATAGATAAGGATGGAATGAAGATGGCGAAAAAGAGAGGGTGGGGAGGAGGAATTGGGTAGAAGTTTTTCTTATAGCTTTGACATTTTTGCTGAATAATGCCGACGGAAAAGAGTTCCTGAATAATGACTTCAGTTAGACGAGGGAGAAAAATGATAGTAAGAATTTTGTCGTTGAGGCTGCATTTGGATTTCGGGAAATAAGTAGGTTTAGGAAAGGAAATTAAACATGCTTAATTTCTTAAGCATTTTAAGCATAGTTTAATGTAATTGGAATCTGGTTTGTACCTTAAGTTTGGCGCTAAATGGGATTTTAAAGTTGTTTTCTTAATCATGTAATTCATTTAACTATACCCTTAGTTTTATGTGCATTTATTACTTGGAATACATCCTCTGAACCATAAAAATACATTTGTTTTATGTGCATCCCAGCCGTACCTTGCTTTTTGGTTTTAAGTTTTTTCATATTGATATACCCGTATTCAAGTACCCGGTCACATGCTTTCTAGCTTCTTAAGCATTTTTAAAAATCCTTTATTTATTTCCTATTTCAACCTGAAGGATTTTGGTTTGTCGTTTGTCATTAAATTGTGAAGCTTTTAAGATTAAATGGAGTACATTGTGAAGAAGTTTGTCTACATATGGAACAATGCTTATGGTTAGCATCGGCTTCTCCAAATGATATAATTAGTTGGGGTGCTAGATATTAGTTTGGGGGCGCTGGCTTGTGCTCAAATGCTTTTGATTAGTTTTAGTGTTGTGGATTAACAAGATAGCCAAAACCTTGTGGAATGGAATTTTCTTCTAACTCCTGTGGGTTATTTGGGCGTTGGAGCCCAGTGCAAGGATCTTTGGGGACAAATTCTTATCTTGTATCCTTATGGGACATGGTTTGTTAACATTATATTTATGGCGGAGAGTTTGGCAAGTGGTGGGGTATAGTGGGTAATTCCTCCTTGTTGTAAGCATTGAAAAATAGTTTAGAGATTTTGAGGAGAACTTTGCCCACAGTGGGAGGATTTCCTATCTTCTTTTAGTTTATCAGTATCTTCCCCATTATAGGTGCCGTTAGTTTGGATTTCTAGTGATTGGAGGGCTATTTATATAGTGTCAGTATTTGTGTTTTCTTGTTGGCGGAATTCTTGTCTTCTCTTCTTGTGCTTTGTCTTTTATTCTTATTATACATATATATATATATATTCATATGTATTATGTGTCAATGGGTAATCAAAGTAACAATTTTCTGTGTCTTTGTGGGTGAACTTGACTCTCTTTCTCTCTCATATCTGTGTCATTTACTAGTTTTCGAGGTGATAATAAACCAATCGGGGATGAGCTCTAAAATTCCTCGTCTCCCCACTTTCATAATTTATTTAAGTTTTCCCTTTTGTAACCAAAAAAAAAAAAAGTTTTCCCTTTTAATTGGAACATACATGGATAGTGTATAGGCCCTCCGACTCGAATTATTGTTTCATCTTTCTATTTTTTTATGTTCTAAATTGTTAGTCCTCTCAACTATCCCTTGCAAATAACTCTGAATGGATTCAAGGAAGAACAAAGGACACGGTTGGAAATTAATCCTTCTAAGATGAATTGGTATGCAATCAATAAAAAGTTAGTATTCCCAGAATGATTTATTAACATGAGACAGAGTATGTATTCCTTTATGTTATATGTATAATCATTGTTGTGTATGTTTCTGTTCTTGTATGTGTCATTGATCATTTCGTTCTAATTTTCAATAGAAAGCAATCTCTGTATATCATTGAAATATCTTAGGGAATAAATACAGTTGAACATCTGATAAATCATGAGTACTTCATATTAGCAAACTGATGCTATATAATTCTGTCACTTGGGCTAAATCCCAATATGAACCTAGACCATTGACGTGGCCGTTCCTGACTAGTAGTGAGAAAGCTCTAGCACAAATAACGTGGTTGTTAAAGAAGAAAGATGTGTTTTAAATTGGTGTATTTACATGGTAAACAAATTTTATGTGCTGGTGTTACCATCAAGATAATTTAAGTAGATGAAATTTTGATAGCATTTTGCTCAATAGATGGTTATACTTCTCTCGAGAGGTGAGGTGAAGTTTTGATGGCATTATGCTGAGTGTGCTTTTATTTTGTATGTGGAGGTTCTATGTCGCCTATCCTTGATGCACCTTGGAGCGTTGTTGGCGTGTGCATGCAAGCGTGTGTGCATATGCTTCAAATGTTTGTGATTGTTATTTAATGTCAAAGCCGTCAGTTATGCCTTGAGTTTTGTAATGGATTATCAAAGTAGTTGAATCAATCTCTTGAAAAGAATTGTAAGCACCATCAGTTACACTCAATTACGCTGTCTTGAGTAGAAATCAACGTCAAAAGTTAGCTCTTGAGGTGAGGGTGCCCTTTCGCTTATATGCTGCAATTACTTTTGTAGCCAGGCAATATGGGAATTCTCTTAACAGTTCACTCCTTCCCTAACGCGGAACCTGCTCACTTGGCAGCATTGCCACGTTTAGGCCAGGGACATGCGTTCTACACATCCTTGTTAGTTTGACTCTCCTACCATGGTCTACAGTTTTTAGTAGGACTTGCCCCCCAAAATTAGCTCGTGAGAGGGTCCCCTTTCGTTAATATACTGGAAGTTGATATGGTGTCAAGGCAGCGTGGGATTTCGCTTCACACCACCATTACATAGCTAGTATTGTGAGTGTATGATGTTCATATGTAGAATTCAAAGGATGTCCTTAATCCGTTCACACACTAATAATGCTTGATTTTATGCAGAGAATTCTCAGGTGGCAAATGCAAGGTTTCAGGCAGCTGCAGCAATTCGAGATGCAGCTATCAGAGAATGGGTGTTTCTTACAGATGATGAGAAGAAAGGCTTGATTAGGTAAACTATAAGTTGGAAGTTTTCATATAATTCATTCGTAGTAGCATAGGACCCTATTGCTTATAACACGTCAGTGCGTCTCCTTTCTATCAATGATGGACGAGTTTCTCCTGGACGAATTATGCTTGGTTCCTTCTCAATTTCTTCTCCTTGTTTTTTGTTGTTTATTTTCTCATGGGGTTGTTGTAAGGATACTCCCTCCTCTTCTTATTGTTGGTCGTCTATTTAGTTTGGCATGCCCAAATTATAAGTCCTCTTTGAAAAGTCTAAGAAAAAGGCTTTATATTTTCAAAACAAACCCTCATTGAAAGTAATTTAAAAGCAAGAATTGAGGAGTAATGTTAGAAATCAAATCTAACTTTCAAAGGAGACATGCATTAATGCACCGTGCATGTGCCATTGGGAAGTTGGAACTTCCAAATGGGAGCAATATTAAGGAAGGGGGAGTACTGCATACAAGGATTAATCCATCGGTTGTATTCATAGCCCCTTTATTTAGATAGCACCACTAGGCTGCCTGCTTGTGCTACCTCTCAAAATTATTAGATAGCACTTCACTGCTGTTCTAGTGCCATGCAGTGTACATATATTATTTGATACTTTATGTGGTGCTCACGTAAAAATTGACACATTTTGTTGCAGTTTTTGTTTGTGCTTTGTTATGCAACATGCTAATTCACCCGAGGGATATGTACAAGTAAAGGTGTCTTCAGTGGCTGCTCAATTGATGAAAAGGGGCTGGTATGTTGCTCATACATTTGATTCTGACCTCCTAATAAGGCATAGATGTGCAACTGTAGGCTGAAACTGTACCTTAGCCGCAATGCTTCTTCTATATGCAAACATCCATATGCTCCATAGGGGAATGGATTCAATGGAAGAAGCATAAACCCACGGGAATAATTGCAAACTTAGAGACTTAAACCGAAGACCTCTGGGAACCAAAACTTAAACATTTCGGAAATAGAGTCAATACTACTTATCTAGCTATCAAACAATTGTCATGTTGAGAGACTTTATCATGTTCTTTTCTCTTTCAACTATTAAGTTGAATGAGTTACATTTTTTCTCATGCTCATCGTAACCTAACTCATCATTAAACTCCTTGTTATCCATTGTAGAGAAGTTGGAAACTTTGTATTGTTATCAGCTTATGTCTGTTCTTTGTGTAGGCTAGACTTTGCAGGTGTTGAGAAGGAGGGTTTCTTGTCTCAGGTAACAGCTTGTTCCCCTTATAGTTATCTTATATTTTGCTCGACTGATCCTTGTGCAGCTTTTGACTTGTTTGCTGTTTTTACTTGGAATATTATTTTGTAGTTTAACTTCAACTTTGTTTTGTGGTATGTGTTTTGAACATTTCTTTTGGTATTTATGCCAAAGATTTTTATCTGTTAGTTCCATCAATAATGTATCATTCTATTACCTCCAGATCTTTCTTTGAGAGCAGGATCTGTTCCCCTCTCTCTATTGTGCTTTTGTTGTCTCGTCTTCTCTTTTTTCTTATGATTTATTCTGAACCCCAACTATATTTATAGCATGGGTTGTGTGTAGCATGTGTGCTAGTAGATTAGTATGAGCGCTAATAGAAATGTATGATTCAAAATTTCGTTTTATTATTACTTGTTTTCAAATTATGCCGGATCCTAAAGTCATGTTAGCGAAATTGGGCCCTCGATGAACGTTCACAGCTCACTTTCTTATCAAAGTATACAGGAAACTTAACCAACAATGTTTTATAATAAACCAAGTGAATCAAACCGGGCCTTGTGTCCTATCAATTGGGTCAATAGCGTGAATCCCTTTTTGCTGTTTCATTCTGTCAGCAGCCATATGCTAGGCCCTAGGGTAAACTAAGCATATGATATAGTATTTGGATTCATCAATCCATGACAATTAGGCCTTCCCCTCACCCTAACATTTACTTAACAATGATCCTAGGGGTGATACCGGTCTGGTTTCGACCGGTTTTGGCATATTTTTCGGTCAAAACCGGTTATCTGGTTTGGGATTTTTAGAAACCGGGACCGGTTGAGATAATATGGTTCTGTTTCGACCTGCTCAACTGGTTTCGGTCCGGCTTATCTAGTTTATCTGGTTTTCATTCATGGGCCACATTTTGGGCCAAACACATCAAAAAATCCACAATGCAACCCACAAAATATCAACCAAAAACCCACAATTCAGCCCCCTTTTTTTGGGCCCAACAAAAAGGGATCAATTTTGAGCCAAACATCAAAAAATTCCCATAAAAACTTAATTAAGCCCATTACACAGTTTATAGGCTGCTTTTAAATTACAAACCATGGGCCAAGCCTAGCAAGAAAAAAGAAATGGATGTTCAACACTTAGTTAATTAGATCAGCAACAACACAGCAAGCTGCGGATAAAAAAAAAAACAAAAAAAGCAAGCTTCTCTGTTTCCAGCAACACAGCAGCAGCAACACAGCCTTTTGCTTTTGTCCTAGAACCTTCTCCAATTTATCAAAATGATCCCAGACTACAGACCGATTAGCCCTACGTTTTGGACTCCGTTCATCCGTTATGATGGGTTCATTATCAACATTATTAGATCCAATAATAGTAACCCCAGAAATCATCCATCTACAGGAAAAAAAAAAAAAAACAGATCAAAAGCCAAAACAGCAGAATCATCCGTCTAAATTTTTATTTGGTGGAAAAGTTAGAATGATTTATGAATTCAATACTGTCTTAGTCTCTTAGATAAGCAGAATATGAGTACTGTAGAAACACGTGAATAAATCTGGGTTAGTGGCAGAGACGAGGTTAAACTAGGGGCAAAGGGGCATGGCCACCCCTCACCTTCAAAAACCCCTTGGATTTGTAGTATAGAGTCATAGACCATTCAACAACAGATCAGATATATATATATATATATATATATATATATATATATATATAGAGAGAGAGAGAGAGAGAGAGAGAGAGAGAGAGAGAGAGAGAGACCCCTGTGGCGGTGAGTCAAAGAGAACCTGTGCTGGTCGTTCCTCGTCATTGACAGAAGAGATGAGAGAGAGATTCAAATAGCCATGGAGATTGGAGTGTGGCTGAGCCATGAGGGCAGCAATTGGTATGTATTGAGATATATATATATATATAAAATTGATTAATTGTATATAATAAATATATTTGTTAGACCAATATACACCAAAAGGGTGGGTAGCCCAGTGGTAAAGAGAGCCTTCCAGAGTTTCAGTTCTTGGGTTTGATTCCCCTCCTCTACGATTTTATATATATATAAAACCGGTCCGGTTTCGACCGGGCTTTAAAACACATAAACCGGAAACTGGACCGGTTTTCAAAAAACAAAATTTTTTAAACCAGAACCGGATCGTAATTATTCGATCAGTTTGAAAAATTCGGTCCGGTCCAATATTTCCGATTCAGACTGGTTTTCCGGTCTCGGCTAACAGCCCTAAATGATCCTATCATTCTTTCTTAGCATTGGTTCTTCCTATCTAACTCTTTTCTCTTTCGTCTCTTACCTAACATGCATTCAAGCATCCTTATCTTCTTTACACTGGTCTTATTAAAGAACGGGGAATAAATCCGCATAGTGTTGGAATACGCTCCTTGAGATCAAACTGCTCGTGCTTGTCGCTGGAACCCTAATGCTTGCAAAACAAGGCACGCTGAGCGCACCTTTGCCTTTTTTGCCTTTTGTTGGCAAAGGCCCTTTGAAAACCCTAATTGGCGCATGTAAAAGTAAAAGCCAAAGAATGTGTACCTTTTTCTTTAGGTTTTTACCTCTTATTTATAGCTTTCGGCTTGACTTGCTCTCGAAGCGTCCCTCATGGGTTAGGAAACCTTCTAAATTAGGAATCCTTCCCTATATGGAATTCATTCCATATAGCAATACAATCTCTGCCTTTCATAGCAGCACGATCTCTTTTCCCTTATTCACGGGATCCGGACTCATACTTAGGTCGGTCTTGCTAGGGTTTGTTTCCATATTCATGCCATTTGCTTGGCTACAATGCTGCTCATCCTTTTGTAATGTCACCGACCAAGTATCTTGTTGCCGTCCTGGCCACGTGTCTCGTACGTGGTTGGGGTTACTCTCTGCAACGCATCCTCACGTGGTGTCCCAAGTATTCTCACCCGTATACCATGTGGTCTTCCTGTTTGGGAAGACGCTCTACAATTCATGCGAACAAGTGAGCGTCAAGCAACATCTGCGATAGGTAGAATTGTAAGTTAAGGTCTGGAAGGAAGTTGTTTATTGTAAACCCTCATCCATATTACTTTACTGCTAAACATCCTGTCAGCTAAACACCCGGAGCCTTATAGTGGTTGGATGAAAATTTTCTTCCAACTGTGGTGGTTTCTACCAATTGCATAGTATTCAAGAAGCACCTCTCTGCTTGAGCCAACCAACTTTGATTTCATGGTTCACATCATCTTTAACCTTTCTATCCTTGAGTATTTTATTGATTTTGGTTACAAAATTGCTGACTCTTTGGTATCTCTTGGTTTAATATTCACTCTACTGGTCTAAGTAGTAAGTGCAGAAAGTAAATTTTATATATTCAGTTCTGCTTGTACTTTTTCAGTTGTAAGTATCTCTGGGATGACATAATTGGTGATCCAAACATTCTTTTGTTCAAATGAGTTGATAAGGATAGCATGTGTCCTTAAAGTTCAAATTTTGCATCGTCTATGGCCCCTGTCAACTCAACACCCATGACATGTTCAAAAAGGGAGGCATAATTACGGACTTGCGGTTTCCTTCCACTATGGTGTATTATGTGGAGGAAATGTGCAAAGTATAGACCATCTATTTTTAGCATCATACAGTGGCGTTAGAGCATTTCTTTTGCATGGCATTGGCTGATTTGTTAATTCCAATACCACATATCCAGATGCTTCTTGTTTACTATAGAGCTTTGGGCTCCAACATGGCCACAAGAAGGTGACAGTCCTTTCGAATAGAGTCATTTGTGTCGTACTTTTGGTCGTTTGGACTGAAAGAAATGCTACAGTGTTGTAAGATATGTTTGAAGAAGTAGAAGACATGGGTAATAATTTTAGTTCGTCTTCTTTTTGGACTTCTGTGTCAACCCCATTGAAGGTCCCTTTGGAAAGCTTATTATTTCTAGAGATGGAAAACTTTCTTTAATTAGTTTTGATGTTGTACATTTTACAATGTATTGGTTGTCTTCTTGTCATCTTGGCTTTTGTTTGTAGTTTCTTGTGTTTCTTTTATGGCAATAGAATTTTTTTGCTGTTGATTAAAAAAACTAGAGTGGAGACAGCCTGAAAAATATACTAGAAAATACAGGATTGAGTATGGCAACGGTAAGCCAGAGGCTCAGAACTCTATAATTATGATGGACTTAAGAGTGATCATTAGGCTATGTTGATCAAATTTATATTGAAAGTTTGAAGACAAAGGAGGACATGACAGATGAAAGGAAAAGATGCTCTTGAAGTGGTGTGTCCTTGTGGAGTTCTCGAGTCTTGAAAACTAAAGGAAAGGTTCTTCAAGATGGCTGCGATGATAACTTTATTCGACAATGTGAAATGTCCTTTCCGGCAATGCGTACAAAACATGATTGTGTGTAGTAACTACTAACAAGCGTGGTGCTGCCAAGGAAAAATGGGCGAGGTACCCGTGCTATGCAAGGGAGCATGGAAATCTTGTTATGGTTACTGGTATTTGTTAGAACTCATCCCACATTTATTACTTTTTACATCGAAAACAACCATTTGAGCCTGGGCAGCCTATCCACTCATTGCCAATTGGTTTTGAGTTGGATGTTTTATCAGAGCTATGCGTTCAGAGGATTAGGACAAGACTCTCTTATGGATCCTTAAAGAGAGTGCCAATTGCACCAAGACAGATGTACTTTGATGTTTACATGGAGCATTAGTTTCTGTTGGTTTAAGGAAATATACGTCTCATAGAGCTCTGCCATATAGTTAATGGTGCTGTACTTATTTACTCTTTCGTGTAAGAGAAAAGAGCCTGGATACTTTACAATATTCTTGTGTTGTCATGAGAATATGACTTTTAACGATATATGATGACCTTCATATTGACTTCTTGTAGTTCAACTTATTACTGCAGTTCTCATCGTCAGTTTCTACTTTAAGTGTCTCTTGATGTCTAACAGGCCTATGCTAACAGGTAAAACAGGCTGTCATTGGAAGCCACGGCCTGGATGTACAGTACCGTGGGATTAATGTCCTGGAATCTTTGGTATGTATTGCACTGAAAAATTGTTCCTTTTCATTGGAATTACTATTCTTGGCGGGCTTTGCTTTAGTTTTGGCATTGTAACACTCGTTTTGTGACTAAGAATTCGTTTGCAGGTATCTGAATTTTCACCATCTACATCAACAGCCATGAGTCTTCCCAGGGAATTTCATGAGCAGTGTCGGGCTTCCCTTGAGAAGGACTATTTGAAGGTCTCCCAATATCCCTTTTTCTGTTTTTTTGATTCCTCTAGTTGCATTTGACTTTTTGCTTGCAATTCTTTTTTGTAGTATGGGCTGACTGGCTGATTTTAGTTGGCTTTATCTTCTAGGTACTTAATTATCACTTACTCTTAGAAAAAGGACAACCAGTGTTAGACACTGTTAATCAAGGTTTCTGTATGTAGACCTTAGCTTTCTATTCCCTAAGCAGAGTGGCTGCTCTACAACACCAAACATTTTTTCTTGCTTGCCCGACCAATGTTAACCACCATCCTTGGGGCGGTGGTTAATGAGTAAAACATATGTTGGAAAGAGTGTTGAAATCCTTGAATGTGTAAATAAATCTAGGAAATGTTGAAATTCTAATCTTTTCGGCATTGTGATTATACTATTCACTGCCCTCTAGCATGACCACTTGTAAAATTAGTTTAACCTTTTTAATTGCCAGACTTTCTACTGTTGGGCGCAAGATGCTGCTCTTAGTGTCACCAACAAAATAATGGAATCTGATTCTGCTGTACCTGAGGTCAACGTATGTGCAGCAGCGATGCGACTTATGCTTCAGATTCTGAATTGGGACTTCCGGTACGGCACAAATGCAGTTACGGGTGGAAAAGGTGCCATAGATGTATATTCAGCCGAAGTTAGATATGAAGGTGCAAAGAGGTCTGATTGCGTCGTAGTGCAGGTAACAAATGGACAGAATGTGTGAAAAGTTGTGGCCGTCAGGATACACATTGCACCATTCTCCGTCGTTTTACTTTCTTGGCAGTTTGTTAAAGACAATTTTGACATATTATATTCCAGTAAGAAATCAACCTTCTCTAGGGCTGCAACTAAGTTGTACTATTGAAATTCTGCTTTCAACAATTTCTGATTACGTGGAAGATGTCACTGATATAATTTAATCACATCTGATTGATTAACCTTGGCAAATTTACCTCTCTGACGCCTTGCTGGAACGTCTTGTAGCCTGGCCCTTCTTGGCGTGATGTTTTGATAACAAGTTGTCACATTGGGTGGCTTTTGAGTTTGTACGGTGCGCTTAGAAAGAAGTTCTTGTGTGAAGGTTATTGGCTCGATTGTCCTATTGCAGTCTCTGCGCGGAAACTTATTGTACAGTTCTGCTCCTTGACGGGAACTATATTTCCATATGGTATAGACCTTTTCTTCCACTTTCCCCTCAATAGTTAGTTTTGCTTTTGCTTTCTCACATGTGTTATTTAGTTGAAAACGACTACTTGCATCAGATGTATAATTTTTGCTGTCAGAGAACTGTAGCCTGATATCATTTTAATGGAACTGGGGAACAGGTTTGTATTTTAGGTTGTCTATGTTACCATCCCTGAAATCCTAAACTTCCTATAAGAAGACCTTTTACTCTTAGACATCTCGGTTGTAAGTTTGTAACACTGTTGGTTGTTACACAGAAATTAACCTTGGTTAATGAATTTTTGACATTCATGTGCCTCATCCAGTGCTATGGGAAGTCAATATGTATCTTGAATGCATCTTGCAACATCTCTCTCTCAACTGGGGCAAGTTATATATGTTAGTTCCCTTTGAGCTGAATAAGCTAAACTTGTTTAGGCGTATACAGTCCAAAGTTATCGAGTTAGTCAATGGCTCATCATAAGCTACACATATGATTTTCCTTGAACCAATACTAGCTGAACTTTCATTTTGTACAGCTGTGAATTGTCGAGTAGGGAAATAGTCATCATATGGGTTGTCTAGGTACAAGTATACTGACTAACTATACTCGAGCTTTATCTACATAAATTGCAGCAAAGAAGTAAAAATTTTAAGTTATCTGAGTGATACTTATGCCGTATTTGAAATTTCAATGCTGCAACCTTGTTACCGAAACAGAAGGGAAGTGAGAGGTGATAGGAGGTGGTCTTTGAGCAGTAGTGCAAGGATGGGGCACTGATGGGGGCCATTTGGCCCATTTCCCTCCTCTAAAATTCAAGAGCCCCCCGTATTAGATTGGATAGTGAGGAATATGTAGTTTTAGTTCTCTGGCTAGCATTATGTTCCTGTTAAATTGCCAGTTGTCCCAAAAGCTTAAGCTCTTAGGAAATAGGCTCACCAATGTATATCAAGCTATTTAACACCCTCCCTCACGTGCAACCCTGTCTTGCATGTGGAGATGCAAATTTTTCATTGATAGAGCGAAGCAGAATATGAAGGGGAGAAGTAGAATGCGAACGGGGAACAAATGCTAGCAAAGAGACTTGAACCCAAGACCTCTCCAAACCAAAGCTATGATACCATGTTGAGTTACCACTTACCAGTAGTCCGAAAAAGCATAAGCTGTTAGGAAATGGGCCCAACAATGAATATCAAGCTATTTAATAATTTTAAATGTCTACCCAAGAAAATTGAATGCAGAAGTAATTGTCATATTTATATTACATTTTTGCCCATTACACTACTTGAATGATCAGTAAATTTATTTTCTTTTTGACTTTTGAGCTTTCTATCTTGTTGATAGAGCAGTGGCTACTGCGTGTGTCCTCACTCGTTAATGACTTTTTCAATTACAGATAATGGACAAATGCAAGACAAGCACCTTTTGCAACTGCTCTCTGGAATTATACAATGGGTCAGTCCACCTGATGCCATTGCAAACGCTATTGAATGTGGAAAAAGCGAAAGGTTCTATTCCTGCAGTTGCTTCTGTACCATCTCTCTCTCTCTCTCGGGCTTTTATGCATTGTTTGATGCCTCATCTGTTGTTTGGCTGTGTTCAGTGAGATGCTTGATGGTTGCCGTGCACTCTTAGCCATAGCAACTGTAACAACGCCTCTTGCGTTTGACCAATTGTTGAAATCCATAAGGTAAGTTATATGATATTCCATTGTGTTCTTCATGATTAATGAGAGTATGTTATGTTAAATGAAGGTCAAAATTATATTTAGTACCTATGACAAATGCTTTTTTTGCATGCGGCTCTCAAAAGCTGACTTTTTTTCCCTTGATGTTCAGCCCATTTGGTACTCTTAGCCTGTTGTCTGCCTTGACGTGTGAAGTTGTTAAAGTCTTTATGGCTAATTTTACCGTAGAGGAGACATGGAGTTGGGTGGCACGGGATATCTTATTAGATACTTGGACTGCAGTTCTCATGGTATGTGTTTCTGTCGACTTCTAATATGGATTGGATATGATTTCACACGTGCAGGAGGTCACTTGTCTGTCTTTTTTTTTTTCCCTGTGTACTTTTGACAGTCCTAGATCTCAACATATTGTTTCTATGGTTTGGCCCTCATTCTTTGTCACCACCATTTCTGGGGTCTGTAAATTTTTGTAATCATTAAGATTTTTTTATGCACATGCTGAGGTTTGAGCGCATTGAGATACTTCTGAAATATGCGTTTCTTCGAGGATTGTTGTGTGATGTTCCAGCTACTGAACTAGAGAACTTGTTCCATACATTAACAGCCAGCGGATAACACTGGTCCAAAGCTTCCACCAGAAGGGGTCAATGCTGCAGCCAATCTATTTGCCTTGATTGTAGAGTCTGAATTAAAGGGTAATTCTGATATCTTCACATCATGTTGCTTGTCTGTTGCTTGGTTGGCAAGTTTTCAGTTAATTATTTGGCTTATAACATGATGTGATGTTATAGCGGCTTCAGCATCGGCCTTCATTGATGAGAGTGAATCGGAATACCTACAGGCTTCTATAACTGGTATGCCACTACGCCATTTTTGTGGTGTATTGAATTTCTTTTCTATCACCTTTTTCTCATCCATAGTCATCAGTCATGTTTTTGCACTTACGATCTTTGTTTCAA
Source organism: Rhododendron mucronatum var. ripense (assembly GCA_019656295.1). Classification (NCBI taxonomy): domain Eukaryota; kingdom Viridiplantae; phylum Streptophyta; class Magnoliopsida; order Ericales; family Ericaceae; genus Rhododendron; species Rhododendron mucronatum. The sequence goes on along the minus strand of BPLT01000120.1, from coordinate 321,438 downwards.
TAATTGATTTGTTTTCTTTGCAGGCATGGATGAAAGGTTAAGTTCTTATGGTCTTATTGCCCGAGCAGCAGTTGATGCCACCATTCCTTTACTCACGAGATTATTCTCTGAGCGTTTTGCAAGGCTTCATGAGGTACTACTTTGTTTCCTCTACCAAAGATAAGAAATCTTAGTTAAATCTAGTGCTTGTTGGTGGATATGATGAGTTATTTTGTATGTCCTCAATGGCACTGTTGTGTAAGGGTGGATTTTTTTGGGATTGTGCAACTCTTGCATGAGAATGCAAGAGTTTTTGAGAATATGAGGTCCAAGATTTGGGAGGTTTAAGATTTAGAAGGTTCATGGGATAAGATTTAATACTTGTTTTCCTCCTTCTTGCAAAGGGATACCCTTTTCCTTTATTAATAAGGATTGGAAGGCAGTGAGTGAGATGTAATTTTGTTTTGTTTTGTTTTTTTTTCTCCATATTTTTTCTTTCTTTTTGGGAGGATTTCATGTACTCCTTTGTGCACCAAATGTGCTTTTTCTCATTGTTCATAATATAGATAATTGTTGCATATACAAATGAAAATCATAAATGAATTGGTGGCTGTAGGCTTTCTTAGTAAGTAGCTTTCAGACCACTTCATAATGATATCCATGTCCTGTGTTTTGCGCATTTCTTGTTTAATATTAGGTGGCCTTTAAGGAGGGTCTGATCTTTATTTCTACTGTTTTTGCAGGGAAGAGGCACAAAAGATCCTACAGAAACTCTGGAAGAGCTTTACTCACTGTTACTGCTAACGGGCCACATTCTTGCAGATGAAGGGGAGGGAGAAATGCCTTTGGTATTGATTTATTTTTTTCATCTTGCTACTATTGTCTACGCGATTTTCCTCTTAGAAACCGTTTTGGGTAATTCTACTTATCTATCTGTTCTGAAATTTAAATATCTTAAAACATTCAACTTGAATCCAATTGGTAATGAATAGAGATATCACCTAGGCTCATAGTCTAGTTTTGGAGGTATTAAATAATCCTTGAGAGACAAGATCTATCAGTCCTCACGTTCGACCCCTGTCTCAAATATGGAGGGGTAAAACAAAAGATCCATAACATAGGATCACAAAGGAACAAGGTGCACTTAATGCACAACAAGGGGACAATCAATCAAGAGAGTTTTTTTCAAAAGCATCCAAAGGCCTAGCTGGCTACATCTGATACTATGATTAAGCAACCAACTCAAATATATTGGAAATGAGTGGAGAGGCCGTCCAAGCTCATATACTAGTTATGCAGGTAATAAATAATCTATGTTAGACAAGCTCTATCAAGATAGTGCTTATCTCAGGTTTTTCACATTCAATGTCCATGACATTCTGGTCTGGCAATTGCAGATTTATACTATGTTGTATTAGGAATTTAGCGTATGCTTCAACAAGTCAAACCATATTGGCTATGTCATATTTATATTACAAGTTCACTGGTAGCTACTAACGCACCAATGTCACATGCATCTAACTAGTGTTTTTTCACAGCAGTGTGGGGCTTATTATTTGCTAGCTTCCAAGTCAATATTTACTTAGCCTGTAGTGTTTACTTAGTCTGTCCCAAATTCTTGATCCATCTTCCCATTTTGGGATGTCCCAAATTGTTAGTCCTCTTAAAAATTCACAACCGAAAATCTTTATTTTTTTTCAGAAGTATCCCTCACAAATGGATACGAATGTTGTAAAACTTGCAAGGGTTAAGTGCTGCACCCTGCAGTCGCAGATGCTTGACCGCCTAAGATGAATCAATAGGTTCTCGTATGTAATTATTCTTGTTGATTTAGTTATTTTGTTTATTGATTGTCATGTCTTTGTATCTCCCTACTTATCTATGAGTGTCAAACGTCAATGCTGCATCTAATTCTGGTTTTTAGTTTTTTTGTCTTCTGATAATTCAAATCTTATACTGTTGTTATCAATCTAATACCTTAGAAGTCAGCTTAAGAGCTTCTCCAATGACTCCTAAGTGAGGTTTCCATATGACACGAATAGTCCGCATTTATTTTTCAATTTGGTCTGCATGGGCTCTCCAAAGAAGCTCCGAAGCATGGCTTCCAAATTTTGGCTGCCAAAGATTGGGTTACACCAGCCATATATTTAGGACTGGAAAGAAAGAGAGAGGGAGAATGTAAGAGAGATAGGGTAGGGGGACTTTCGCTTTGTACATTCTATATGTATTATGTGCGCATTTATGCACTTCTAACCCACTTTTGCTACTCCATTACCAAATGATTTCAAATCCTTTTTACAAAAATAGGTACCAATATGGCAATATCATCACTTTCTGTCACATAACACAGTAAAGGAGCCAAATTTGGCCATCACATTGGAGATGCTGAAGTATATTCTGGTTGTGAATTGGTAATGTAAGGCCATTGTGCGCATATTCCAATTTGTTGCTTTACGGAAACAACTCTCATTGTTGATGAAATTGTGTGATATTCAGGTTCCAAACGCCATCCAAACTCATTTTGTGGACTCCGTGGAAATAGATAAACATCCTGTCATTGTTCTTTCTAGGTAAGGTTTGGAAGATCTTTTATTTTGAATTTTGATGTTTATTGCTGAAACAATAGATCTGATATTTGGAGTAGGTTACCAACTTGTACTTGTTCTGGCCACAGTTGTACTGAAGACAACAAGCAAAAAACCAGCTTGTGTGATATGTAGCAGTGTAGCCATACGATCTGTTATTCATAGGATTGTCGCTGTCATTGTCATATGTTCCCAAATTTTGTCCATTGTTTCAACAATCCCATTAGCCACAGTGGTGGATTACCAAGTAAACCATTTAGTATATGTTTTGAGTGCACAGACAACATGAGGTTGCATGCTTTCTTAGCCAAGCTGCAAAGTCAGCAAATTTAACAAGGCTCAAGCATTTAAGAATCTCCAAATACTAAATCCAACCTTAAAGTTTAGCGCACAACAGGGACAAAACCAATATTACTTCTATCAAGATAGCTAACCAAAATTAATAAAGAACCTTGAACCAGCATGTTGAAGACATGTCATAGATTTGAAAGAAAGAGGTGGAGAGAGGGGGTGAGACAACGGACGAAAATTTGAAAAAGACTTAGATTTAAGTATTCCACATAAAAAGAGGGAAAAACCGTAGAGAAGAGGGAAAAGCTGAAGCAAATTCGATTTTTGGCCGTCAACATTAACTACCGACCATCTCCTTTCTCTATCATAGGACATCCTTGAAGTCATTTTCAAAGCATTAAGAAAGTCATTGAATGATTCTCAAGAGCTCTAGTTGATCCATTGATTAGATATTATTACTACTATTGATCCTGGAATCAATCCTTTTGCATAAGGGGCGATAATCCCTCCCTAGAAATTGGGCTTTTTCCATGGTTTCAATCACTTCTTCAGCCCCCATTCTTCCTGCCAGTACCAACACGCTGTAGAAAGATCGGTCTACTTGTTGATGTCACCCAATCTTCGCTTTACGCCACGCAACTCCCCTCTTGTCATAATGCGTGAAATTAGACCAAGGGGAATTTCCACAGGAGGTAGTCCCTTATATTTCACTTATATGAAATCGAGGCACAACTTCCGGGCATGGGAAAGATGTGTCCAGAATTAAGAAGAGGTGTTCGGAAAGAAGCTTTAATCCGCAGGAAGAATGGGAGAAGGGCTTTCAAATATGAGCTAGGTAGTTATAGAGCATAGGTAGGACTCCTGCCTGGCTTTACATAGGGTGGGCTTGGCTTCCCGACAATTACCCCACAATTTCAAAATCCTTATAAAGTGCCTCTTACTGAAAGTTTTATACTTCAGCGATTCTGGAAGTACAGTTTTTTGTTAGCAGTTGGCTGTTTGGTAAATGCTAACCTGACAGGGTTACAATCCCACCGAACTTCGGTCTTCACATAATGTAAAGTATGCACATGTACTTTCAGACAACCCTATCATTTCAAGCCGTGAAAAGTTTTCACTTGTAGACAGTTAAATCAGCGTTATTCAATTTTTTTTGTTGGAAGCAGTGATTTTCCAAGTTAGGTGTGGCACTTGATTTATGTTGACCAGTTCCCACTCCTCCCAGTTAAAGCAGTGATTTGAAACCAAAAAATCACATCACTGAAAGTGGATTCTTTTCTCCGTGTATAAAAGTTGTCAGGAATGCCAGGAGCTTTCCATAATTTGGTCACCAGGATGCTTTTTTGTCTTTCTTCTTTCCTGACTGTGATAGGAAAATGTTCACCTGCTGAGAATTCATTGAGAATCCTTGGTGAAGTAAGAAAATTATGATCTATATGTCAGATGATTTTTTCAGTGTCCTTGAAACAACATGCATTATTAAAACTAGCTTGTTGGAGACGTATTCATAATACAAGTGGAGAAAACATATATAATGCAGGGATAAAGGTACTAATTGTTTACCATTATGATGTGAACCTTGTAAATGTAGTAACGCATGTCTGCGTCTTGCCATTTTTCTTCCAAACATAAAATGAAAAAATGACACTCAATAAGCTCTCATTATCCAGAAAATCAGTTTGTTATTCTCTCGTTCATTAATATATTTTTCTTTACCTGTGGTCTACACTCATATGACATACAATAAGCTCTAATAAATTTTACTTGCCTTTCCTTTTCACTTATATGCGTTCTTGGTTGTTACAGCTCAATTATAAGATTCGCTGAGCAGAGTTTAGATCCAGAGATGAGAGCATCAGTTTTTAGTCCTCGACTTATGGAGGTGATCTATCAAATTCATTTTCTTTTCAGCTATGTTAACTTGGTAATCATGTTGGTACGCCTAATGTACATTGTTGGGACCATTTCCTAACAGCTTAAGCTTTTGGAACAATTGATAACTTTACATGGTATTAGTGCTCAGGTTGGAAGAGGTCTTGGATTCAAATCTTCCCGTTTGCATTGGTTCCCCATTTACAGTTTGCTTCTCCCGTTTGTATTTTGTTTCGAATTATCTATGAATAAATGCATCTCCGCGTGCAAGACGAGGTTGCACATGAGGGAGTGTAATTGTTGAGCCCATTTCCTTACTGCTTAAGCTTTTGGACAATTGGTAACTTAACTCTTCAAAGTCCGTCTATTGCTCTTTTCATGTGACCCATCAGTGGGACCTTGGCCTAGTGGTTGAATGACATTATTACCTTTTTTATTAGGCATATAAACAGGTCATATTAGAGCTTTTTATGGTAAGTTATGTTGCATAACATCTCTTATTTTAAGTTGGTAAAAAGTCACAGAATGCAATTGAGCTGGTTTTCGTTCTTCTATTGCGGTCAACATTGACGTCTTTATGCCATCAAGATTTTTATGATAACAGTTTTTGTTGGATACTGCTAGGTTCTTTTTTATCCAAACTTAATTGCTACCTTAGTTACGTGAGTGTTTTCAAATCAGGATACGATCGTGTATCATTTATTTCATTTTATGAATTATATCGGGATACTTATCGTGTACCATAAGATACGTCAACAAAATGAATAGCTTTGAGTTTTGGTTTTCTCTAAATGGTTTGGATGCCATCATAATTAATCAAATGATTCAGAATGCATTTGTGTTCAAATTCTTAAAATATATTAATTTTTCTCAATAAGAAATCGTGGGATATGTTCCGACTCGGGATACGCTATTATATCGTAAGATACGTCATCGTATCGTAGGATTTCTATACAAAAAGGATATGGGGTGAGATACATGTCGTTTTTGGGAGGAGACGATACGAATCATAGGATATGAATCCTGTATTGTATGATTTTGACAACCATGGACTGAAACAGCTATTGGGTTCCACAAGTTATGGTCTCAGACTCTCATAAACATCTACCTTTTAAAAGCAATAATATTAGGATATTGTTATTAAATTGTTCTCGAACAATTTAATTTGGTGATATCATCCTAGTTTACTTATTTGAGTCAATGTTCTGGACAGGCAGTTATATGGTTCATTGCGAGATGGTCTCGTACCTATCTAATGCCCCCTGAAGAAACGATCAGTAGTGGTCATCATATACCGTATCTTCAGCCTCAATACTCCAGCAAAGCTTGGCTTACCTTTTTTGGAGAACATAATCAGGGCAAACTCGTGCTTGACATCATTGTTCAAATCTCCAAGGCAACGCTTGTATCGTACCCTGGGGAGAAGGATTTGCAGGTATTTGATATACACTTACATCTTGTATCCTACGTGTAAACATGTTTTTTATGTGACATTGAAATTTCTGCTCCTTGTGAATGCTGTGAGTTCTATATACGTGCCTATCTTGCTATCTTACTTTAATTTTCTGTTTTCATGCAACATGCAAAATTGTACAGAACTATTTTTACTAGATATCTCACAGTTGAGTGATCAATGTTTCTGTGCCCTATTCATGCTCATTTTCCTTCTATCTAGTTCACATTCAGTAGGCTTTCATCACACACAACATGAGTAAAGAGGGAGGGCCCTTAAAGAAATGTTCTCCACTTTAGGCTGAGGCAAAAAGTAGGCCAGTAATGTTATGTCGTTTTAATAACTTGATCCACCTCACCTGTTTTAAATAGAGTTGACTTTAATTGACACACAATATTGCATTTACTCCAATGTTTTTATCTTTCCTTAACTTCATGGAATGGCCCCCATGACTTCTAATTTACTGAAAATTTGACCATCTGCATCACCGAACTATCTCTCTTGATTTGTTTCTACTGGCTCGGATATGTGATTATGCTCAATGAACTGCCTTTCTGAAGTTCACAATAAAGTTTGCCAACAGGTTTCATGTTTCAGTATATCCAAAGGAGTGTGTCTATAAAATGACCTCAAACATCCTTTCACAAAAGCAAAATCTTTGCAGGTGATACACTCTTCCTTTTGCATTTGACAGGCACTTACTTGTTACCAGCTACTTCATGGACTGGTTCGAAGAAAAAGCATTTCCGTACACCTTGTTGCATTGGTGAGGGTTACGTCCCCTAATCTTTTAGTTCAAATGAAACATATCGGGAGTCATATGCTTTGTTGTTGTTTTTCTTCCCCCAGGACGACTCTCAATGCCTTAGAATATGTGTCTTGTAGCAACTAATGTATTTCCTACATACACATGGAATTGGTTGAGGATTTCGGTTTCTTTAAGAAACCAGTATAGATAATCCTTTAATTGATATATGCACTTTTCCGGATCTAAAATTTTAAAGTAGCATTACAAATGTGAGTTTAAAGGGAAATCTGGTGAACTTGGCACAGAGCCTGCCTTGAAGAATAAATGCCAGCAACAAATGGCGCCCAGCCCCAGCTACAGATTTGTTTCAGGCCTCAAAATCTTGAAATAGATTACCGAAATTCCCTTGGGAAACAGTATTTGTTCCTCAGATGCATTGAATCGATTGTTGAACTTTGGGCACAGATTTACTTACACGGTTTGCCTCCATTTATTCTGCAGGGCTCGTGGCATGACTTAGCAAATGCTTTTGCAAATGAAAGAACTTTGTTTTCATTAAATGCTGCTCACCAAGTACGGAGTATAGTTACTTACATTTGATTTTTTTGTTCCATGGAACTAGGAGTAACTACAAAGTTGTCCTTAATTCTTGTAGCGTTCTGTGGCTCAAACCCTCACTCTTTCAGCTTCCGGCATGAGAAACCCAGAGGCATCAAATCAGTGAGTCTAATTTTTTGCTTTCGTTGCGGAAAAGTAGATTAACATGCTGCTAGGTCTGAATCAGTCTGACATCCCGTTGCAATTTTTGGAAGGTACGTACGAGACCTCATGGGATATATGACATCTTATCTTGTGGAAATGTCTGGGAAAAATGATATAAAAAATGTTGCCCAGCAGCCAGACATTATGCTGTCGGTGAGGACATAATTTCAGTTTTATAAAATCATGCTCATTTATATGCAAAAGTTACTCTTCAAGAACAGCTTTTGACTGTGATGGACATCCTGTAGGTAAGCTGCTTATTGGAGCGGCTACGTGGTGCTGCCAGTGCCTCAGAACCTCGAACACAAAAGGCAATCTATGAGATAGGATCCTCTGTAATGAACCCTATTCTGATTTTGCTGGAAGTTTACAAAAATGAGGTATTAAGTACTCAGTGTCTGAAAATATATGTCATAAGAACCTGCATAATATTAAGCTCCTTGAACTTCAAGCTATTATAGCCGATAAAAAAAACAAAACAAACCTTCAAGCTATTGTATGCTTTTGTGAATTATAAAGTTAGCACAGTGTTGTCAAAACTTGTTTTTGATTTCCTGATGATTCAGTGACTTGCATGAATTCCTTCACTGGATGGGCCTTTTCACCCTTGTGTTTTTACTTGAACCTGGAGTAGGACTAACAGTTATTTTTTTTGTTTGAGCAGTTTCTGTTTTATTTGCATGGAGAAATCATTATACTTGGATATGTGGGACTTGGTAGAGCATCATGTTACGCATGTGGATGCATGACATTTCTATTCTAAGTTAGGACCCTACCCTTCAATGGAGATTGTCTGACTGATGTAGGACAGCGCTGAAGATGTAAGATATTTGGTGGGACAACTAAATGGACATCTTGTGAGACTACGGTGTTGAGAAGTGCCAAAAGGTAGTTGGTTTCTCAATTGGAAGGGGTCAAAAAGCCAGAAAACTGGTACATCTCTGGAGCTAATGTAAATGTAGATGCCAATAAACAAGAAAACGGCTGTCATTGCATTGGTGGAATCGCTGGACCGCAGCTAATAACAAAATGAAGTTTTATAGTAGATGCATATAAGCTACAGGGAGGCCTAGGGTTGAGAAATGAGGATTTTGAGATGAATAAAGTAAAGGTTTCAGCTCCACCTTCGTAATGGGGCTATCTCCCATCATATAGCATTTCATCCCAAAAGCTCCCGTTTCTTTCACTATCACAGATCTTCACTTATCACCCAATCACATCTCCCAATCAGTCGCGGTTGATTGGCTATGCTAATCCCCATCATCAAATAGCCAAGCCAATATTTTCTTCCTTCAAGATCTTCTCATGTTCGACTGTCCTGTTCTACCAGATCTCCCTCTTCGCCCCACCCTTCACCTGAACGAGTGTGCTGCCTCACCCCCATATCCTTAGTGCTGATATCTTAGCAGCTTCATCATGCAGCTGCTACCTTAGTGTCTTACCATCATCTAACTTTCTTGATGATAGCTTTGTCCCGGCCATGTATGGATTTAGCGGTGGAAAAAAGACAGTACAAAGGAACTAATGAAAAATTTTGGGCTCTAAGATCTTCCAGAAGGACGTTGAGCGGTGTAAATGGTAACAAATACACCAGTATCTGTAACCATACGTACGCATTTACAAGTGAGTTGTGCATATGCATACATCAGTGACGTATACATGTCTCAAAATTTGCTAGGATTGTTCCAGGGCTGAGAAATTTCTGAGTGGTAAATTTGTGAAGCACTAATAAACTAGGATGGTAGTACCCATAATCTCCTAGGATTGTTAAAGAATGAGAAATTTCTCGCACGGGGAAAATCTATCAAACACAAATAGATAGTTACACACATCACAAAATCAAATCTATCACATTTGAAATGTGAGAGATTTGTATGACATATACAAGATGGATCTTGTTTTGATAGATCTCGATCAGTATGGAAGGAATAAGGAAATTACTGGGACGAAACCGGCTAAGACAAGAAAGATCATTTTATTTTTGAACGGCGATTTTTTTTTATTAATCTTTGAAGTGATTACAAAGACTAAAAGAAGCAGGGAGAAAAGACAAGAAAGAATGTCCCAAAAAAAAAAAAAAAAAAAAAAAAAGACAAGACAAGAAAGGTCATTAAATCATTCATCACAAAGAAGTCCCTGAAACAGGGATGTAGAACAATTAATTCAGTAAAGTAAAGACAACCAGTTGGTTATTGTTAGAGCTTGTCCCATATTGGTTAAATATAACCTCCAAACCTAGTATATGAGCTCGGGTGGCCTCTCCACTCATTGCCGATTAGTTTTGAGTTGGATGCTTTAACATAGTATCAGAGCTAGGTTTTCGGAGTCGACTCTTTGTCATTGATGGTTGGTTCCCCCTTTGTTTTTCATTTATAGTTGATTGTTGTCATATGTGTTGAATCATTTGTTTACCCCACCACGTACAAGGCAGGCGTCGCACGTGCGGGAGAGTGTTAGAGGTTGTCCCATATTGGCTAAATATAACCTTTGGGCGGCTCTCCACTCATTGCCAATTGGTTTTGAGTTGGATGTATTGACAATAATGATAAAACTCATGAAAAAATTGGAGAATATTCCTTTTGGCATCCTTAGAGGCTTAGGTTTGTGTCACCCAATCATGCAAAAACAAATGCTTCCAGCACTATTAGAAAGTCCCTAGTCTATTGAATAGAAAGGGTGTACATATAGCTACCGATTGTCTCTACTTCAGGATGCAAAAATAAATGCTTCCAGCACTACTAGGAAGTCCCTAGTCTATTGAATAGAAAGGGTGTGTATATAGCTACTGATTGTCTCTACTTCAGGAGGCTTGGGACTCCAAAATGTCAAAGTCCTTGTTGATTCATGTGTCCAAACCTTTATAAAGATGCACAAAAATCCAACACCACAATAAGCCTCCTATCCAATCAAAGTACATGATAAAGGTACACATGTATGAATAATGAACAATAACTTAAGAGTTTTTAGATAAATGCACTCCACTTGTCTTTTAGTGAAAAAATACACAAAAGTTTTACTAAATGACAAAAAATGGAGTGCATTTATCAAAAAACGGAGTGTGGAAATCATTACCCTTTGAGTTATTTCTTTCTTTATATGAGTTGTCATTTTGGGTTTAGATTCCTAGTTTGGTTCCAGAGAGTGTTTCGGCTGTTTGTTTTCTGTCATGTCATTTACCTGTTAAACTTAAAATTTTGGGTTGTTTGGAAATTATTTTGCTTTATTGTATTTTCTTTAAGATTGGAGGGTTGAGCAAGTTTTCTGATGGCTTCTGAGAAAATCTTTTCATTTCTATAAAACGTGGAAAATCTATGGATAGGACAGATTTTGGGGGAATAAATTCAGTTTGAGTTACTGGTCTATGCCAGCTTAGGGTTTGAAGCATTGGAAGCTTGAGTTTTGAGCTATGTAGCATAGCATGGACATGAACTGCGACACACAAAACGAAACGAACAAACTGACTCGGATTTTCAAAAATTGCAAGACATGACAAGCAGAGGACAAGTTATAAATTTTTAGATGTTTTTGTATATGAAGTTCAAATGGGTATTATATTTAGTTCATGTATGTAACAAACTACATGTGTTGTCTTACACGACATCTCAAAGTTCATATTCCTGCTTTTCCATGTTTGAAATTGCATTTCATTCTTAGTTCAAGTTGTCTAATGTAAAGTACTTGTGGAATAAGCTATATTACTTGCTTCTTTTTGCATCTGTAAAATCTCGTAGCCTCATAGGCAAGTTCCTTGTTTAATGCAAACCAAATGTTCCGGTGAGAATTCTAAAGAGAGAGACTCCCAAATTGGGATACGATAATTCTATATCTTGAAATGATAAAATTACTAAGGAAGGAGAACCTAGCCAATATAAATGGCTAGCTAGGTACAAACACTTAAAGCACTAAAAGAACATAAAGACAATAGTACCCCTATTACATACTGCATGGGACTAAGGACACATACTCAAACGCTAAGGACAAAGTAAACGTGACTACATCTTTGCATCATTGTGTGCAGGATCTTAGTTCTACAGGAACGATTGTATGGTTGCCATTTGGTGGTCATTATTATTGTTGGTAAACAGCGATTTTTTGTTCTGTATGAAACCTTCATCTGCTGGATTGTTTTCATTCTGTTAAGCACAATTAACACTATCTCCCAACTTCTGTCTGTACCACGTTAATCTTCCTGAACTTTAACTTAGAGTTACATAGATCCTTAATCAGCTATGTCTAAAGGGTTCATTAATCGATGCTAAATCCTGTCGTATAATTTAGTCTGCAGTTGTCTATCTTCTACTTAAATTTGTCGTTGACTGGGTGGAGGGACAAATTATCTACCTGGAGGCTCAAGAAACTGCTGTTGTTATTAACTTTTGTATGCGTTTGCTTCAGCTTTACTCTTCTCACAACATTGGCAAGGTATCTTTTCTTTCTCTGTCATTTAATGTCTCCTGATTTTCACCATTGAACCTCTTTAATGGCATGCTAAGAGCATCAATGATTTCTTTTCCCTATAATTGTTGTGTTTGCATCCATAACAGGAATGAATATGCATGTGGCTTGCGCTCAGTGGGCAAAATCAAAATTAAGACCCTAACTAACTGCATTTCAGGGAGAACACAACTTGGACCTTGTTTGTTTGGGGGACTCAAAATCTTTGGGCACGGTCTCCAACAAATTCTCTCTATCTCTCTCTCCATTCATTACTCTAAAAAAACCCTCTCAAAACCCCAAACGAACAAGGCTTTGAAGATCACTCCTGGATAAGGAACAGTGATACGTAATCATAAGATCTTTTGCATACGTGTTCAATGAAGTGGACATATCTAGTTCATGATCCGACACTGGTTTGCGGATATAATAATATTTCGAGAGAGGTTTCATTACTCTCTTTTCTCTCTCTAAATTTAAAAAATTCCCTCGTGGACTACACTAATGGTGCAAAGCTATATCAGCCACTTAACATGAGTCATGCAAACCTCCCTGACCACACTAGTCTTTCCTTTTGCACAGCCTTTTTGCCGATATGACTTTTAAAAATCCACAAGAAAAAAGTTGTGGATGTAGTCTAGTTTGATTGTCATTGTAAAAACCCATTTCTCTGCTTTAACTCAGCCTCATTGGGCTTGTTACGCTTGAATTCACTCGGTTGGATCAAAAAGTGGGAGCATCTTCACAATAGCTTCACTTGGTTACTCTGTAAATGGAGATGAAATTAGCATGGGTATAATTTTGGATTCCTTAAATAACTGCCATTATTTTGCTGCTCTTGCTCTCTGGTGCTGGTGGCTATGTTAATTTTCTGGGCCTGTAACACCACCTTGGCCATCTGGATTGGGCATGTTAAATAATATGCCGTTCATCTCCGGCCAGCTGTTATATCCCTCATCCTCCACAACCATCTTCTGCACCCCCAGATCTTTTTATCACTTCAATATCCACAACTCACTCTATATATATTTATATCTGTATTTATGTATTGCCGATGATATACGAACTCTCAAAATGACACTGTATCTTTGTTTGATTACATGTTGATTGACTTCAATTGGAATTTTCCCCCACCCTGGGTTAGGAGTCCTAGGACCGAGTAACGAAGTTATAAGGATGTTTGACAATGGCGTAATATGCCCAAGTTTAGGGTTTAACATGCTACTTTAAAATTTGGGATTGGATTTGTTATTGGGGGATAATAGTGGAGTAATTTTTGTGAGAGTAAAATTTGGATTTTAAAGAGGGAGAGAATCTGATTGACTGTAGACCTTCTAGTGTATTCTCTTTGAGAGAGAACTGGAAGACCAGATGACGACATTAACCAAAAACCAGTTTAGCTAGATGGTGAGACAATTCTAGTCTCCTGAGCTGAGGTGGCTCAGATCAATAAAAAAATAAAAAATCTGAGGTGGCTTGAAATTACCTTAGCATTACCTTTTCTTTTTGCCGTCCTTTCTCCAGATTTTGTTGCGGTCCTTTTGTCCAGGCAGAGCATGGTACTCTTTCTTCCACTGGAATTCATAGTAGATTACTAGATTTGGTATGGAATAATATTTTCAAATTCTTTGAATTGGCATATTTTTTTACTTCTCAACATGGTTGTTGCATATTTGTGTGAAACACCAAGTGATATCCATGTTACTAGTGACCCCCCTGATTTCTGTCCGTATATGTGCATAGAACACTGTTTTGTTGTATAATACATGCATTTTCTTCTCATGTTTTCATGTCTGTGTTATGCCTTTTTCTAGAATTACCATGTAGCTAGCATGTTTGTTTTCTGTTGTATTCACGACTGAAATTAATGTCGCTATGTAGCATGTTTAGTTTTCTTAGGATACTGGACTTGAAGTTATTGCTATGATTATTAATGTCTCGCTATGTTGTTTTCCCTGCTGCCTAATGTTGTTTCACTTCTTTCTAGATATCGCTTAGCCTCTCAAGCAGCCTACTGAGTGAGGCAGAAACAGAGAAATATAAAGATTTACGTGCTCTTCTTCAACTCCTTTCTAATCTCTGCTCAAAGGATCTTGTATTGCTCTAAATACTTTTCCCTACTAAGAAAGAAACTTGATTTATATTTGTGCTATACGTTTTATTAGCACAATTGATGAACAACAAAATCTGCAGGTTGACTTCTCATCAGATCCTAGTGAGACACAGGGAACAAACATTTCTCAGGTACCATTCTGCAATCTGTTTGCTTAATAGTTTGTTGAACTTTTACTTACACATGCTCTTGCAGGTGGTTTTTCTAGGTCTTCACATAGTAACGCCTCTTATTTCTTTGGACCTGCTAAAATACCCAAAGCTTTGTCATGATGTAAGCTTTCTTTTTCAGTGTAAGAGAGCATGGATGTATTGGTGTCTGAGTCATGAAGATAACACTTTTTTTCTATTTTCTGCAGTATTTTTCGCTGCTATCGCATATGCTGGAGGTTTATCCTGAAATGGTTCCACAATTAAATGCTGAAGCCTTTGGTCATGTATTTGGAACTCTTGATTTTGGTCTTCATCACCAGGTAAAACAAGTGTTCTCTTACCACTTCACTGGATCTATTATCCATTTCAGACCATGTTCTCGAAGATACATCGGATGCAGTAAGATTGAGGGTCTTTGTGTCATTTTGGTGTCCTCTAGTGTGTGTATGGTTTTGAGTCTATAAATAGGTGTCTCGTGTCCTCATTAGGTAGTTTTTGATGTACAATATTGATTAAAGAATATTGAGAGTCTCTTTGTACCCCTTTGTGGGATTCTCTCTCTCTCTCATGAAATCTACCCCTTGATTTGGTTGCATCAACATCTCTGGTTGTGCTTGTGCATGTTCTTAAAGGCATTTGTGCTTCATGTTCTTTTTATGAATACAACTGTTGCCTTTTGGGACATACATGGCTCAATAACTTGTGGTGCATTTGGTGCTTCTCTTATTAAATAAAAAAAAAAACTGTCTCGTTTTCGGACATTCGAGGCGATGAGTTCGGTTTGTCTTTCTTGAGCAGAAGAGTTCTTTGCGTCAAAGTGAAGGGTAGGATTGATGTGTGAAAATAGTGGAATTTGCCAATGGTAATGAAAGAAATAGTGTCTTGAGATCTTCAACCTGCTCACTGGATCAATCTCCGCGGCTTCACAATAGTTCTCTTTTCTTCTTTTTTTCCTTTTCTGTCTTTCCTTCACTTTTCCTCTTCTCTGATTGTTGGTGAACAGGACACAGAAGTAGTTGACATGTGTCTGAGAGCTCTGAAAGCACTAGCTTCGTATCACTATAAGGAGACAGGTGCTGGTAAAGTTGGTTTAGGTTCGCAAGCCACAATTTACAAAGACGCTGATGGGAAATTGCAAGATGGCATTTTAAGCCGATTTCTCCGGCTTTTGCTGCAATTACTCCTCTTCGAGGATGTCAGGTGCAGTGCAGGGATATGTTGAATTTACGTATAGCTGAGACACACTGCTTTGAATAACCAAATTTTAACCAGTTCAACTATTTCAGTTTTTATTTAAAAAAAGAGAGAGGAAAGAATAAGTTGATTTTGCAGGCAATGGTCAATAAACTCATTCAGGCACTCCTTTCCTTAATAGTTTGCTGGGTTTTGTTTACTGTGATACTGTTGCTTTATTTTAACTGATTTTCAGTCCATTTTTTTGCGGTGCAGTACTGATCTCATTAGCGCTTCAGCAGATGCTCTCCTTCCTCTGATCCTCTGTGAACACGGTCTTTACCAGGTATTTCTACTGAAACTAATTCTGTAGTTACTGTACAATTTCTGAACTGGGTTTCTTTCTGTTCTTTTGATCAATCAATGCTAATTATTTTAGCTAGTAATAATGAGCAAGGAAAGGCATAACAAAATCAAGACACTTCCATCCATTCAACACAATTTCTTATACACCTGCATGCAGTTGAATTGACAACTCGGGGTTTTAGGTACTTGATTGGAAATAACAAAATCCGTTTTATTTGAGTGTTGACCATAGTGAGGGTGCCCTCGTATTTAGTTCCCCTTTCAGTAGTGAACTATGGAACAAACACTTAATGGTAAACTATTCCTTAATAGACATTTTACAGATGGTTTTAGATGCTATATACCATCATCATTTTCTCGTGGAACGACAATGACAATACTTACCACTGTGATACATCTTATCCTTTACAATGCCTATATTCTTATTGCTGATATAGCCTCTACTATTTCTTACAGAGGTTGGGTAATGAGTTAATAGAAAAACAGCCAAATCCAACATTCAGATCAAGGTTGGCGAATGCATTGCAGTCTCTCACTAGTTCGAACAACCTGTCTTCTACACTTGACCGAACAAATTACCAGAAATTCAGAAAGAATCTGTTCAATTTCCTTACTGAAGTTCGTGGATTTTTGCGGACAATGTGATTTGAGAAGACACTCTACATGGATTTGCCGAGGGAGATAATCTTTTTTGTATTCTTCATCATTTCTTCCTGTATATTTTTTATAGGATAATCTTTTTGTTATCACAGGAATGCCGCGGTTTTTTCAGGCATTCCCTGTGATTAGTCGGAAACAATTGAAAGGTTGGTGCAAATTTCAAGGTTCTTGAACCCATGAAAAGTCTGAGAACAAGGTTTCAAATAGCGTTCTTGTCGCCGTAAGAAGTGTAATGGTGGTGCTGACTTGGTTGTGATGTTTGGCTAACCGTTTTAGTAACGGTGGTCCTAATTTTGCCCTTTTTCGTATGATGTCGGGAACTTACTCAGGCGAATGTTTTCAACAGTAGAGGCAGTAAGTTCCCAACAGTAGAGGCGGGGTCGGACTAAATTCACCTATTTTAAATTGGTTTTGGTGGGTTGACTTTTATGTATTGGATCGTATTTTTATGTAGTACTATCATTTGGTCTTTCACAATTCCATAACATACCATTGTAAAAGACATTGTCGTGGCTTGTTTCAATTACTAGCAAAAGGTGCGACGTGCTCTGTGCTCATTGCTCTTTGTATTGCTCATTGAGCTAGAAGAAGAATCGAAGCCTCCGAATCATAACCAAATCTTTGGTTGATTCACTTTCTCTGCCTCTCTTTCTTTAATGCTTACTACTCTCTTTGTGCCTATGTTCCCCCCCCCCCCCCCTCTCTCTCTCTCTCTCTCTCTCTCTCTCTCTCTCTCTCTCTCTGTGTCGGTTTGAATTTTGCATGTGGGGCGAAGAACCAGAATCAAATCTTTATTTGATTATCTCCTTAGTGCTGAATTCATGTAAGATTTTCGGATGCAGAGATCTCACAAAATCTAAGCTATTTTCTCTCTCACAAGATCTCACAGCCACTCCCACATTCAATGAGAAGATCTGCCTAAATCAGATAAAAATATTTCCAAGATCTCTCTCTCTCTCCAAATCTTTGGGTTCCCATTCATGATCAATCTCGACTGCTTGTACATCAATTTGTTGAAGTATGAAGTTGGATATAATCAATTTTGTTACATTGTTGTTACATTTTATGCATTAATTTTTTAAAAAACTGCTGAAACAAATATTTCAGAGAGAGTAACACGGAACAATAGAAGACTAAGAAGTAAGAACTGGAAACTAAAAAAACAACTTACTCGATAATTTGGAGATTTAGGAAGAGCGAGGCTGCGATTAAAATTCAGGATTCTGAATCTTCTTTCTCTAGATTTTGTAAGGACTACACCAATAATGCCAAACAGGTCGGGGAAGAGACGGGGGAATCTCGGCGAGATTCTAATTTTGATTTTGGTACATTTGGCAAACAACAATAACGGAAGAAACAATGAAGGGAAAAAAGATAGGGAAATGATATTGCCACACCATTTTTTGATAACGTCACATTCTGCAAGTGTATTTTTGCACTAAAAAATACACTTACAGGGTGTGGCATTATAAAAAAAGGGTGTGGCAAAATCACTACCCAAAAGATACGGAGGAAAAACTTGAAAAGTTGGAAAACCTATTAAAGTAAAGTGGAAAAAAAAAAACAACCTCTAAAGGGCATACACAGTTCTGTGGGAGCCACTACTGATGGTCTATGTAACTACCAAAACGCCCTCTTCACAGTCAAACATGGAAGCTGTCCAAAATGCCCACTAAAGAAAGACATAAGAGGGTATTTTTGGGAGAACGCAACACAAAAAATGGTCGTCGCTCTCCTTTAGGCAAGCAAGCACGGATATACCGAGTTGTTCATTTATGCACCTGATTAGTAGTGAAAGGCAGCGCCCGGGCTTGTTCCAAACTTTCTGATCGATGGGTTATAACTGGATGTGCTCCCATCTCTAATTTCCATGCCGAAAGGTCGTGTTTGGATTGGAAAGGACCCATGGAACAAAATTTAAAAAATTAAGGGAAAAAAACAAAGATAAGTTAACAGCATCTTTATCAGATACTCAAACAGTTGGCATTTACACCATTTTTTTTTCGGTGCTTGAGATGTTGGAGCACATAATTCATGCTTGATCCCTCAAATTTTCTGAAATTTGGTATTTGAGGGATCTGCTAGAGATGCTGTAATGGAGCAAGGAAACAAGGAAAGCAACAAACTTTGTTTCCTTTTTTGGCTCTCAGTATCGTTTCCTTTCTCGACCGCCTTCCTTCGGCAATGGCTATGATGCTCGCAATTGTTTCCAACCATTGGATTGTATGAGTTGTTGATCTCAACCATTACTTGTCAAAACATTTCAGTAGTAAGTGTAGCCATACAATACTGTAGGTGTAGTCATTTTACATAGTAAAGTGTTGTCTTAGTAAATGGTATGTAAACTCTGTTTTCGTAGTAAGTAATATTGCTACTTTTTGGCGAAAAAATAGTGAAACCATTTCGTTTTTAGCAAATTCACCTTTACTTTGTGTGGGAGGTTTTGATCTCACGGCTGTGATTTACATTTCAATCTACGGGTCCATATTCAATGGAAGCATCATACCCGTGATTTATATTTCAATTTAAGGGTCCATATTCAATGAAAGCATCATACCCTCGTACCACTTGTGAGCATGGCAGAAATGTTCCCCTACAGAAGGTCGTGATCCAAATACAGACCAAAACACTCTCCAGAATCTTGCCTGATCAAGTTCAGTTTATCTGCTGCTTAGTTTTCGGAAAGAACATGAGTATAGCAAAGGCTGTACGGACAGCCCGTCCAGATCAATTTTTGGACCCGTCTCGGGTTCTAAAATGATAATCGGAATCGTTCATTTTGTTAAAAATATTTTGTTTAGGGTCCGTGTAAAAAACTAGGTCTATCCGTTTTTGGTAAAGACATTCACAAAATATCGAACTTTGCTTCAAAATTTGGCCAAAATTCTGAAGCAAAGTTTGATGTTTCGTAGAAGCCTTTGGGTTTAGCTGATTTTTTTTATGAGGACTCTAAACAAAATAATTTGAATAGAATGATCGGCTCCGATAATCTCTGTGGGACCCGAGAAGATTCCAAAATCGATTTGAACAAGCTGTTTGTGCAGCATTTGCATAGCCAAAAATGCTATGCGCACCTAATTTTGACCGTCCAAATGTGTTTAGACGGTCTACATTTTATTAAAACTCTTCCAAGAGAAAAGTAACTTTTCATGGAAAACTTTTTTGGAAAAGAGTTTGAATGAATTCTGACTATTTAGTACCAATGAACGGATAGAGATTGGTTGGCAGCCCTCCGACGTGCGTGGGAATCAACGGCATCCGACGTGCGTAGGTGCTCGATCCAAACATCCCAAGAATTTAAATGGGGTGTTTAGATCGAGCACTTACGCACGTCGGATGCCATTGATTCCCGCGTTAGCCCACTCGGTTTTTTTTTATAAAATTTTTGACGGCTCGGATCGGCCGCCCGGTGGCCGGAGACGGCCGTCGGTGCATTTTTCCTACAGAGACCTAACAAAAGGGGGTTAAGTGTCAATTCTGGATAGTTAGAGGGTGCACACTGTTGGATTTTGTAGTCGGAGGGGGTTAAGTGAAAATTTGGGTTAGTTGAGGGGGGTTTACTGTAATTTACTCTTTCATTTAGGGCCGGCTATTCGCAACCACGTATTTTCTCCCGTAGCCCGTTAAAAATTTCCAACTAATTACAACATGACCCCTTAATGTAAAATGACCTACTTACCCTTATACATATACATAAAATGACTTCTATGCCCTTATGACCAAAACCCCTAAATTATCCACCACCCCCTTTCCCCCCAAAATCTTCCCCCCGAAAATAAATCATCACTCCCCCGTGAAAACAAAAAAAAACAGACCAAAACAAAAAACAAAGACAGAGAAGAACAAAGACATCTGTTCTTCATCTTTTCTTCTCCTCTCTCTCTCAATCTTCATTCTCTTTTCTCCTCTGTCTCAAACTTTTCAATGGAGGAAGAGTAAGGACCAAATATTGTATCAATGGAAGGTTCTAGTCCTTCCATTGATTCATTTTTTGACCCATTTGTAGGATTAGATTTTGAAAGTAAATCAAATTCTATTGGCAACCATATGATGGTAGAGGAGAAGAAAAATGTTGTGATGGACATTGTACCTTGGAAGCCGCGTGAGAAAGAAAATTTTTCTGTTTACAATAGCATCTGATTTGTTGTTGTGGCATCTGGGTTTTGGAAACCTAATTTTTCGATGTTTCTGGTTCGAACAGAGTAAAGTAAGTAATTTTGGTAACTAACCACTGTAAACTATTACCATACTCGACAGTTAACTACCGAAATTGAATCACATTTTCAGCATTCAATTGCCGAAATATATATTTCTTATTTTTGTTGTATACATTTTTAACATGTAGTTACCGAAATATAATCTTGTTTTCAACATCTATTTACCGAAATGTATGTATGCTTTTCGTATATAGTAGTTCGACAGTTATTTACCGAAAGTTGAATATATTTTTGACATATAGTTACCGAAATATAATCTTTTTTTCAACAGCTATTTACCGAAATGTTAAGTATGATTTTCATATATATATAGTTCGGTAGTTGGTTACCGAATTTTGTACATATTTTTGACATGTTGTTACTGAAAGTGATCTAATTGCTGTTATTGTATATATACATACATGTATGTATATACTCACAGAGTGAGAGAGACTAACAAACAAAGAGAGACTGACGAACACAGAGAGAGAGAGAGAGAGGGAGAACCACACCTTGAAGGTGCTGCAGTGGTGCGGCGGCAAGACTGGCGGTGGACGGTGGTACAGTGGTGGCTATGGAGGTGGGAGGCGGCAATGGGGGGTGGGGGCTTAGGGTGAGAGTTGAAAGTGTAATTTTGAGAGGGGAAGGGTATAATGGAAAGATCAGGTACATTTAATGGGCTACATGGAGAAAATTTTCTTTTTTAAAATTTTGGAAATGGGCTATGTGGAGTAATGGGTTACGGGAGAAAATACGTGGCTGCGAATAGCCGGGCCTTCATTTATTACACAAAATTGGGAACGTTGCCAAATGGCCTAAATATATCAAGCCTTCTTCTTCCGACCCACCCCACATCATTGACTTCGATCAAATTTAAACTCAAAGGAGGACAATTTACAAGTGTTTTCTGTTTGGCAAATGACTCCCACCACCCTCTTTCTTCAGCAACAATGCTTCCAGATCCATCAACCCTCACTATCCCACAAACCAGAAACTTCAGTTCTTGTTCTCCGCCAAAAATGGCTCTCAGTCCCAGGTCTCTGTGTGTGTGTGTGTGTGTGTGTGTGTGTGTTCGTTGTTGGGTTTTTTTCTTTCTTTCTGATAAGTGTGTTTTTGGATTGTTGCTTTACAGTTTAGTGATTGTTTCATTTCTTTGCAGAAGTGAGTTGGTCAGGGTTTCCAGTACCAATCGACTCGGTTTCCCCAGGTAAGTTGTTTTCCATTCCGTATTTGGATACCACAGGTGATTCCTGGATTTCTGTACAGAGGGCTGCGAACGAATCGAGGTGTTCGGGCTTGGTTTAGTCGAGCCAAGCTCAAGGCTCCAAAGCTTGGCTCGCCTTGAAAAAGCTCGTCTCATTTATAGTGGCTCGTTCGGTAAATAAATGGGTCGAGTTCAAGCTCTAAGTTTTAGGCTCATTTAGTAGACGAGTGTTTGCACCCCTATTATGTAGTATTATCTCATTACTGGCTGTTATTTTATGTCTGTTTTTGGATCAATCGTAGTCCGGACTTCAAGATTCCCAATCAGTAGATGTGTACCGGAGAAGTTGTTTGCAAAATTCGAGCTGGATCAAAAACCAAATGCAGAACCTGAAGCAACTCAGGTCACTCCCTTTTTTTTGAAAACGGGTTAGATGGAGACTATGAGATTGAAATGCTTCGTTTTGTTGTCTATTCTCTTTTGCGCAGTCAGACTGGTCAATTTATAACAGGTTTAAGACTGTTCCCAAAAAGAGAGAGGTCTAAGTGGCCCTTTCTACATAATTAATGGCGAAAAGGTGTCGATAAGCATTTGTCGGTTGTCAAGTTTTATCATTTCAATAGAGTTCATACATGTGTAGAGTGTTCCTTACGAATGGCAACTTATGTCCGGGGAACTAGTAATGAGCCCAGAGAATGTAATCATTGTTCGTACACATTGCATAATAGAAATCACATAGTCGTTCATCTTCTTTTTGCAACAATATACTAACTTAAATTTATCATCTCAGAAAATAAAAGATAACTTCAGCATATGATAATATGCCTCGACATCTAGACATTCTTTGGCTATGTACATACATCTATACGTTCTAATTAAGAAAAGGGAGCAACTTTGGTTGAGTTCATACTTTTGACTGGGGTGCATTTTTAAAATAAAGTGGACTGAGATTAAATACTCCATGTTAGTTTAGTACTTTACATGTCAAAACATGCTGAATGTCCTATCCTTCAAGTGGTGCCCCTTCTTGTTCATTTGTTTCTTGGTATCTCATAGACACCAAAGCCTATCTCACATTGCCTTTTGGATAAAGTCGTTGTCTTTGCTCCTTGCCCATTAAATTTCTGTCCCAATTCTTTAGACATGGAAGTCAACTGACTCACCTTGTTCTGTTGTGGGGAGCTTCCTCTAAGGAAGATTGGTTGGGACTTGGGGTTGATATGGAGATTAAAAGCTACCTTGGGATCCTTTTAAGTGGTAGTATTGCCATCTTTCCAGTGTACACACACACAACTATATATAATTCTGAATTCCCTATGCTTAACATAGCCATCAAGTAAAACCAAGGCGGGTTTGCATCTCCAGGGTCACCCTTTTTACTTCTGACTCTTCATTGCATTCTTATTTGCTTGTAAAGTATAGCAACTCAAATACAAGAGTATGCTTCTATTTTTGGATGTTAAGAGTTCCAGTAGCTCATGTATTTGGATCAGTAGTGACAGTTCCTTGGTGCAATATGCACCTTTATTGATTTCTTTTTTATATTTACTGCGGCAATTGCAGATCTTATTTTCATTGACATAAAAGGTCTTTCAAGGTATCCGATCAAAGGTTTCCAGGTTGCTAACTTTTTATCTTAATCATTTTTCAGATTCTTGACAAAAAGGAGATGTCTTTTGTAGATATTTTGAAGGGAGCAAATTCAATACTGCCTCAAGTTGTCCTTGCTAGTACAATTTTGGCCCTTGTCTATCCACCTTCTTTCACATGGTTTACTAGCAGGTTTTTTATCATTCTTTGTATGACTAAGTGAGCTATGAACCATTTAGTGCAATGCCTGGATGTCATTGCTAAGGGGATGCCTTTATAGTGCTGGAGCCACCTGCTTCTCATGGGATCTGCAAAATGACATCTTTTAAGGGTGAAAGAAACCCATGCGGTAGACGGCCAGGAATTTGGATTATTTCCGCTCAAACTTGTCTTGGTCATAAACAACGTGTATTTCATAATTATCAATGTATCTTTAGGATAAACGGAAACAACAATTAAACCCGAAAATACATGAAAGTATTGTTATGAAGTGCACTTTAAACAAATCAATTCAGATTTTGGTCTTGTTACCTCTTGGTGAAACTAATATACTTGTGAGATTTCTTTAATTGAAAGCTTCATAATACGGTGAGTTGATAGCCAGTCATCAGTGTTGGAGGCAAAGAATATGTCAATGGAACTTTTGAAAGTATGCACTATTTTCAGTATCAGGACATATGGTTTGTCACAGCTGGTAAACATCATCAAGGCAAAAATCTAAAAACATAAAAATGCTGTATGACAAGTCTCCATCATGCTTACAGAAAAGGAAAGAAAACTTATGTTAAAAACAGAAGATAGAAGTAGTCGACTCTAGATCTTCGAAAAGGGTCAGTCAAGATTTATGGAATGGCGCAACTATCTTTGACACTGTGCAACAATGAAGTATTGAATGTTGCTGGTTGGTTAAGCTACAGGTCACTTTGTTAATTGAATAGCTTATAGCTTCATGCGAGATTAAGTCAACCATGTAAGGGTTCTTCAAATTATGTTCCACTCAGACCATTGGATGATCTTCATACTCTTTTTAACAATTTTCAGATACTATGCTCCGGCGCTAGGGTTTTTGATGTTTGCCGTTGGGGTTAATTCAAGTGAAAAAGACTTTCTTGAAGCATTCAACCGACCAGCTGCAATTTTGGCTGGTTATGTAGGCCAGTTCATTGTGAAGCCTCTCCTGGGATGTGCTTTTGGCACCATTGCCATGACAATATTTGGTCTCCCAACTTCTTTAGGTAACCGTCAATCTGTCTTATAGCACAGAAAATTGCAAGCACATGCTAATATTGGCAATGTTAGGAAACAGGTGCTGGGATCATGTTGACTTCTTGTGTTAGTGGGGCCCAGCTCTCAAATTATGCTACTTTTCTGACTGACCCCTCAATGGCGCCTCTAAGTATTGTGATGACATCATTTTCCACTGCTTCTGCTGTTTTGGTCACCCCAATCTTATCACTCTTGCTTATTGGAAAAAGGTTACCCGTGGATGTAAAAGGAATGGTGTCCAGTATTATGCAGATTGTAGTCACACCCATTGCTGCTGGATTGCTTCTGAATAGGTCATGAGCTGCTTTAACCAGATCTTATTGGAAAGTAATATTCATACAGAAAATTTATTTTCGGAAATCTTTAGCAGATGGATATGGCGATGGCATTTTGGTAAACAAATCCCATCTTAATGGTAGCTTTGTTTCAAAGTTGAAGGCTCACACTCTGCCACATCATTCTGCTATGAAAGTTCTGTTTGTATATATTTAACATTTGATCATTGACTTCTTCCTTGTCTCATAGTTTCTCGTCCTTACAGGTTCTTTCCCCGGATATGTAATGCAATTCGGCCACTTTTGCCACCACTATCAGTATTTGTTACTGCTCTCTGTGTTGGAGCACCACTTGCTATTAACATAAATTCTGTTATGTCCCCTTTTGGAGCTTCAGTCCTGTTGCTCGTCATTGCATTTCATCTATCAGCATTTATAGCTGGTTATTCCATAACAGGCCTTGTCTTCCAAAACGCACCTGATGTGAAAGCACTGCAAAGAACACTATCCTATGAGACAGGTCTCACAGTTGTGTGATGTCCCCTGTATGGTATTAGGAAAAGTTATTAATATTCGACTCATTGATTACCCCCTCTCTTGCACAGGAATGCAAAGCAGTCTTCTGGCCCTTGCACTTGCAAACAGGTTTTTCCAAGATCCACTTGTGGGTGTGCCTCCTGCAATATCTGTAAGTAAATGGCACTACATGAATTCCCCGCTATTATTGCTTCAGAATTTTTTTTGTAGAAATTAGTTGCCTTTCGTCCAAGGAAAGCAGTGGTTGGCAACTTGGCATCAAAATGTTTGTTAATACAATATACCATATGGTGTCTCGCAATCTAGCTATTGCAGCCAGTTGACATATATTAATTATTTTCCTCCATATTATTTTATTTTCTTGTTTCTTTTTTCACCAGAATTACCACCTTCTTGTAAAGGGAGGTCATAAGGACTTTTTCTTTTGATACGAGAGGTCATAGGGATTGGGACTAATCTTTTTCTGTTGGTTTTTTGGAGAACATACTATAGATAGTTCTTTTAGCATCTGCTAAATCTATTCAATGCATAGGTTGAGTTATGGTACTGAATAGATATGCTGAATTATGTAAATAAATGGCGCTAGGCTTCGAAGATAAAATGCTATTTTCGTGGAGTGGTGTTACTGAGGTAGAAAGGCTCTCGCATTAGTTTCCTAAAGTTGATTTGGGAAATTCATAATGTGCACAATGCTGCTAGTGAAAATAAAGCTTAAGAGAAATCCATGCGTAGGTTGAATGAGAAGCATATGCATAACCCTCATTGTTTTAAGATTAGTCCCTAATCCTTATGCTTCTTTCATCCTGGAATTGAAGTGTAATTTTTTTTTTATCAGCAACTGTACTTGAAATGGTAATGTTGCCCGAAAAAATAAGAAACTACTCCATTATGTAGTTAGGTACAACATCTTTTTATTTTGTTATTTGGAACACATCTTTTTATTTTGTTATTTGGAACACGATCTGTAATGCTATCTGATAGAAGATGATGGCGTACTATTGCAGATATAACTGTTGCTTGAAATCATTACTTCGAGAACTGGCTTTCCAAATCTCTGGTACAAACGCGACTTACCATTGTTTCCCATGTTGTAGGTTGTAATCATGTCCTTAATGGGCTTTTCTCTTGTCATGCTGTGGAATAAGAAAAAGAATCAATAGGGGTGGTGAAAATGGAAGATCTGCAAGTAATTCGGGAGGAGTATATATTCTTTCCGTCTGCTGTCCAACTGTAAAAACACTTGACAAGAAACTTGCATGGAGATTGGGAGGGTGGTGGTTACAGAAGAATACGTTACATTTCACTGAACATGTCCAATAATTGCTGTTGTATGCTTGACTCTCTTCCTCTCTCTTTTTTTTTTTCTTTTTCTTTTTTCTGCAGTAGGTGCCATTGAGTCTGAGTCTCTGTTGCATGTGCTCACGTCAAAGTTTAGATAGTTTTGGTTCATTTCTGTATCTTGTAATGAAATTTGTATTGCCTTCGGGCGTTTGAAATGATATGAATCTGTTCAAAAAAAAAAAAAGTATATATTCCATATAGCGGTTCCAGGGACACCTAAAAAAATATCTAAAAAAACACCCCAAATATCAATCTCAAAGTTTCCGATTAAATTTTTATGATCCGAACTATTCAATGTGTACAGAATGTGATTTTAAAGATGTCTGCGGAAAATTAGCAAAAAATATGATCCGGGAAGTGCTTGTTTTGAGCAGTTTTTAATTGAACCGTTCATCAAATCTGAGCTAAAAATTGCTCAAATCAAGTCTATCTCGGTCATTTTTTTTTGTTGATTTCTCGTAAGTACCCTTAAAATCACGTTTTGATCACATTGAGCGGCTCGGATTATCAAAATTTGATTGGGAACTATGAGATGTTTTTTTAGATGTTTTTGTAAGTGTCCCCGGAACCGCCCAATATATAATTTATACATATATCTACATACCTGTATACATATTTGTGTGTTACATTCCATACATCAAAATTGGTACTGGTGAAGTTGATTTAGGGTGTTATGGTGGTGCTAGAATGAATTGATTTTGTGATGGGTTCTGAGAAATTTCAGTTGAGCAAGGCGAACTGCATAGACAGCTTCTCTGCAGTTCCATTTCGGGTGTTTTGGGTCTGCAGTTCCATTTTGGGTGTTTTGGGTTGCAAGGCGCAGTCCATCACACCAAAATATGTATTTGATAATTTGATCCGTTCATATGGACTAGTCGAGTATAATGTACACACAAATATTTTAATTGGTCAAACACCTGCAACTACCTCAACTTGATTTTTTGCGGTGATTTGTGCGGCGGTGGTGATTGAAGGGATTAGGGTTTTGAGGGTTGGATTGGGTGGGCCAGTCCTTGGGTGGACTGGATTAGGGTGTTTTGGGCTTTAATTGTTTTATTTGGATAATGGATTGAGCTGTATTGTTTTATTTTGGTGTGACCCTTGTAGACCTTTGGGTGGGCTTTGCCCTTGTGATGTATCTTCCAATCTTTGGTTGGATCCTCCTCTCATCTTTTCCGTTTTTAATAAATTCATCTTTTGCCGATCAAAAAAAAAAAAACTTGATTTTTTGCGTAAACATTCTATTCGAACGAGCCCTCAAGATGGGCAGATTAAATTATCTATTAGAGATTTGCGTAAACATTCTATTCGACGAGCCCTATAAGATGGACAGATCTAATCATCTATTAAGAAACTTAAACATTGTAGCGGGTATAGTTTAGTGGTAAAAGTGTAATTCATTCTATTAATCCCGTATGATAGTTAAAGGGTTTTTCGGTTTAATTCATATTCCAATAAAAACTTTATACTCCTTTCTCTTAAAGGGATTAAACCCTTTACCTCTCAATGACCAAATCGAAAAAAAATGAATTGGGGACAGTGCTGCGTAGTGGTGTGCGCAGCAACGTGCTGTCGTCAGATTGTGCATCTGACGGTTCGGATCTCATCTCGACAATGAATGACTCTCGCTCGTTGGTTGCTAAGATGAGATCCAAGCCGTCGAATGCGTGATTTGATGGCTCGGAGGTTGGCAACACGCTCACTGTATAGCACCAACCCAAAGTAAAAAAAGTAATAATTTGTTCGTTCGAATAGTTATGAATACAAGATCGTGTCCAAAGATTTTGAAACTCCAAACGAGCAGGCCCGAATTATAGTTCTGGCCTGAGTGATTTTCCAAAGGGGTGTGCACAAAGACTGCGGAAATAAAGGGGGCGTATGTTTGTAGAATCTCACCCAACAGCTGAGCTTTCATACCCGTACTCGACCATGGTGTCGACTCCAACCTTACTCTGTTCTCCTTGGACAACAATTTCTCTCCGGAAACCCGCACAAAACCGACCACCCGTTGCTGCACACCCCTCGTCCTCCTCCTCGGCGGTTCGAGCGGTAGCATCCCGGTCGCTGTTGAAACCCATCAATTTTTGCAGAATATTTCGAATTAACAAGGGAAAAGCCATGACGGCGGCTCTTTTGGGAGCCGGGTTTTCCGCCATTGCCCTCGTGGGACCTGCATCCGTCGCCGCAGCCGACCTTCCGTTGTTGTTGGGTTCTTCTTCTCTGCAACTACTAGAGGAACCATCAAACGCCCTTTCGCTTCCCACCTGGGCCATCCATGTCTCCAGTGTCGTCGAATGGTGACTCTGCCGTCTCTTCTCTCTCCTCTCCCTCTCTCTCTCACTCTCTCTCTCTCTCTCTCTCTCTCTCTATATATATATATATATATATATATATATATATATATCTTATGGTCCAAATGAACTTAGGGGTTATCAAACTGTTGGAGGCTCGACTTGGTAAAGGTTGGTTTGAGTTCAATTGTCTATTAAATGAACTGCACATGAGCTTCAATTTTAAGCTTGTTTAATAATTGAGCCGAGCCAGAACCTGACAGTATTCGGTCTGGCATCAGTGTTCCCTGCTCTTGCGACTGGAATCGATTAAGCTCAAAGTTGATTAAGCTCGCAAACTTTGAGTATGTATATGTATAGCATGAAAAGTTCGTATATTAACTTAAATAGGAGTAACTTGTATATGTATACATTCATATATTTGAATAATGTAAATTTTGTAACTCTTAAACTTTAACAAGTACCATAAACGTACATATGTATATATATATATATAGTACATTTATAATTGGTCATATGAATGTAAGTACATCTATGTATATAATAGAAATTTTATTTGATGCTCTAGATTTGTGTGTGAGTGTAAAAATCCGATATTATTGGCTCGTCAAGGCCTCTAGCTTGATTCAAACTAGGTAAGCTTGGCTTGTCATATTCTACTTGGGCTCAAGATCAAGCTCGAGTTTGTGAAGATATTAACAAACAAACCTGAACTTTCTGAATCTTGGCTCGGCTCGTTTGCAGTCCTACACATGACACACACTCACACAAATCCTATGTGTTTTTGAAATTGGTCTTGTAGTTACTAATTTTTTTCTACCTGAAAAGGATTACGGCAATGGCGTTGGTGTGGCAATATGGGGAGAAATCTGGGAATGAATCGTGGAAGGGGCTATCTTGGGGTATGGTGAGTTAATTGCCTCTCCGTTCAATTTATTTCGTGATCACGTTTCTGATTCGTTTCAGTTGTTTTTATTTGTTCATTCATGGTTGTATTTGTTGTATCAGGCAAACTTATTTGGAAAGGGTTTTTTTTGTGTGAGTAAATTGTAGCCCTATAAGAGGAATTTAGAGCCATATTGTTAATACAATCTCAGATTGCCTAGGTATGGAATGGATCTTAGTTGCACAAAGCGAAAGCGGATGCCGGAGCGGAAGCGTTGGAGCGAGGGAATACATAAGCTTCCAAGGTTGGGAGTGTGAGAGGAGCGTGTACATATATTATGAAAATAATGTAGCATAGAGTATTCAATTTAAAAGTACACAATCATTTTAGGAAGGAAAAATATAGGCCAAGTCCTCCATAAATGTAAGAAATGGGCTAGTGTTACAATATTGTATGATTTTCTTTTCAAGATATAATGACTTGAGCTAGATCTATGAGTTCATCAAAGACCAATTAATAAAGCTAAGTGATAAATCCTTGTTTTTTTTTATACAGATATCATACAAAAGCTCCCATCTTTGTAAGGAGTGAGCTCCTGTCAAGCTCCTTAGTTGGGAGTCCAAAAGCGGGCTCCTAAGGTGGGAGCGGCACCACTTTAGGAGCCTCCTGCAACTAAGGAATGGATAATCACTTAATATAATGTTTTACCTCTCCAACTAATAGCTTAATCTTGTGGGTTGGATATAAAGTTTCTACATGGTATCAGAGCAGGACCCATTTCAATCCTCATTTTAAAAAGCTTTATAATCCACTCTCTATGATGACAGACACAACAAAAAGGCTGCACAATGAAAGACCCCAAATGAGGCTACACGTGATAGACCTCAAATGCGGTTGTACATTAGGGGGATGTTAAGGAATACAATCCCACATTGCTTGGGTAAGGAGTGGGTGTTTACTTAATAGTTATTCTAATGTTGGGACTTCTCCACCTAATTACGTAAGCTTTTGATTTGGATATAAACTTTCTACACATACTCTATGAAGTTTCTCCAGCTAATAGCTTGCTAGTATTTGCATATCATATTAATTTAAGTGTGATAAACAAGAAAAATAATAAGATTCATAATAATTACGTTGAAACTATGAATCTTCTTCTTTTTTAACAAACATGCATTAAGGTAGTGTCATATTATATGGAGAATTATTATTAAAACTTCATTTCGGTTCAATATAATAGAGGTTTCTTTGTCATCCTTACAGAGGATATGTAACGGGTTTTTTTTAACTGGTATATATTTAATAACTGAGGGGCACCTCTCTCTCGGGAGCACACACAAACTG
The DNA here is from genome assembly GCA_019656295.1 of Rhododendron mucronatum var. ripense. Lineage (NCBI taxonomy): Eukaryota > Viridiplantae > Streptophyta > Magnoliopsida > Ericales > Ericaceae > Rhododendron > Rhododendron mucronatum. The sequence continues at coordinate 289,920 of BPLT01000120.1, read as the reverse complement.
CCAAGCCACTTCAGCACTAGAAGTCTTGAGATCAGGACCATTTCCGAGGAAAGACAACTTTTCAATATCGTGGATAACTCTTTGAGGCAGAATGAAAATGGTGGACCAGTACACCTGAATACTATAGAGTATTGACCTCACTAGTTAAGCTCTGCCCCATAGATAGGGTCTTATAAGACTAAGACTGAATCCTACCCAGAATCTTCTCTTTCTCTTGATAACAGTCTGCAGCTTTGAGTCTAGATGAGATTAGAGGTCCCCCAAGATATTTCACTGGAAGGCTTCCTTCAGGAGTTGGCAGAATGCTTCCTAGACGAACTTTAGTAGTATCATCAACCCCTGAGAAGAAGATGGAGCTTTTCTGTATGTTAGGCTTTAGGCCATAAAACAAATGGAAGTCAGATAAGGCATCTGCAATTAACTGAAAGGATTTGAACTCACCCCCAGACAGAACAAACAAGCCATACGCAAAAATCATATGGGTGATATTCAAACTTCTGAAGTTGGGATGTAAAACGAAGTCCACATTCTGACCAATCGTGTACTGGAGAAGGGAGGTAAACCCCTCCATGACTAACACAAAAAGGTATGGAGACAGAAGGTCTCCCTATCTCAGTGCTCTTTCCCCTCAAAAAATCACCACTAGCACCCCTTTGATTACCACTGAGAAATAGGACATGTAATGCAAGTATGAAACCACTGAATGAACTGACTAGGAAATTCCATAACCCTCATCATTTCCAGCAGAAACTCCCAATCCACTGAATCAAAGGGTTTCATTAAGTCCATCTTGATCGAAAGCTCATTTCTTGATTCAGGTACCATTGCTTGGCGGAGCATTTTGTGCATGCACATGGCATTTCTTTTATAACTCCGAGGCTCTTCAGGTACTAGGTCTTGATTGTGGTTGCTGGATTATTAGAACATGTTTATGTTGTCATTTGGTAACATAGCCGATTTAGACATCTATGTTCCTTTCAAACCTTTGGCGGACAAATTTACTTGAAAAAAAAGCACTTGGGTTTATATGCGGTAATAACATCCGCAAATGATGGGGTACGGGCGGTGGAGGGCTGGAGACAGGCATAAGATTTGGCAATCTATGCACAAATTGGCTACTCTTAGCAAGTTTTACCAATGAAAGGGCGGACCCCCTATACCTCCGAAATTGGAGGAACACAAGGGACTTCATGCTATGGTACCATGCCAAATTAATGCTAGCAAGCACCAGAGAGGGCAGGAGAGACCCGATTCAAGTTATGTGCTCATTACAAATAAATATTTTTTGTTTGATTTGTCCACAACTTTTCCGCATACTAATTTTTAAGAAATGACGTGTTCACATGTCCATATCCGTGCTTCTTAGCTCAGCCCAGTTAACCTCTAACCCATTCAATCCTGCCACAACAAAAACCCCAAGAAAATATCAAAGCCCCAAATTCCTAACCAACAACTAACCCGGAAAACGAAAAGCCCAAGCCTCACCCATATTAACCCAGCCCACCACCTGGAACCCTTCACAGCAGGCCCGATGAGTATTATTGCAACTAGGCCCAAGCCACAAACTTGCAACCCAGTCACCACATCCAGCAATCTTAAACACAATCCAGTCCCAAAAAAAAACGTACAGGACGGAAGTTAGAAAGATTTTGAGGAACTCCTGCGACCGTGGGAGTCAACCTGTCAGAGTTCTGGAATACATGGCAAGAAACAAAAGCTGGGGGTTCGTGTTTTCATTCATTAAAGAGTCGGTAAATTTGCAAAAAGTATAGCTTTTCAGTTCTTTACTTCTTTTCTCTTCTTCATTGACTTGGTCAATTTTCTTCCCCATTGTTATTTATTTATTTTTTTGAAATTCACCTGGAGTACCTATGACCCATGCTATGTTCATCCTTCAATTAGAATCAATCCGGTCCACATTCCTAGTAGTTTGATAGTACATCAAGTCCTTTTGCAATCTCAATCCAAAATATTTCAACCAATCAAAGGCAGTTCTTAAATGACACAAGTTTAATGCCTATACGAAAACATTTTAGTTCCAATCCATATACGTCTTATCCTCAACTTCTGTAGCATAAGAGACAAGTTCAATAGACCTATACGAAAACATTAATTTTGGGATTGAGGAACCATTTCCTCAAGTTGCATAAATTTCCATTTCATAGACAGATCGTGTGAGGCTTGGTGCTCAAATTCAAGTTGGAATAAGCATATGTTATGATTCCCTTTGGCCCAACCCCTTGTGCATGTTAATGATTTTGAAGTAGGGTGTGCATGCTGTCTCGGCAATTTCCTTCCGTTTAAAAAAAACTTAAATATTTGTGCATTAGCCACCAATGTTATCTGGACCCTTAAATTATGGACCGTTTAGGTGGAATCTCCCAAAGAAACTCCATTCACAATGCAGTAGCTTCATGGGGTTGTGCATCTATTGAAAATTGTTTGGCACTCTGTGCTGTTAGAGCTTCTCCAACCTTGGCTTCTAGTTGTGTCAATTATTTTGAAGGCTTATGTCGCATATTGACATCTCCAAGTTTGACATCAACAAAGTCCTCCCTCTCCAACCTTAGCTTCAAATTTAGGGTTTTCAATATTTTTTTAGAGGTTTTGTTCTTAAATGGTCAACTTTTCTAGCAAAAAGAGATTTGACATTGCCTTAAAAATGGCCTGAGTGAAGGTCATGCCAAATCCACGTGCGATTTGGCCTTTCAAATGGCAGTTGAGTTGGAGGATGGGAGCTGGTGTTGGCTTCAAAAACGGTTGTCGCTTTGCCACGTGGGATTTGAAGTTTCCCGTTGGAGAGGCTCTTCTTGTTTCTAAGTTGACATCGTAAATGGCCCTGATTTTGGTGGAATTGTAGATACTGGTGGCTCTCCAAGCAGCATTGACAGTAATAGGAAACGCCACCATGTGCATCGCCGCATTCCGGATATACAAATCATCAGAGGGAAGCTCAAAGAAGTTGTAGGCCTTCCCTAGCTTTCATAATCTTGTGGACTACACTGCCCACCCAACTTGTTTCTCATTCTGTTAGGTAAAGCTATTCCGTTTGTTCTGACACTACTACATACTTAAGTTTTTGAGCTCTAGGCCACAGCCCCCACTTTGAAATACTATGGTTGTTTGTGGATGCAGGAAACCGAAAAAAACAGTAAGCTTTCTTATACTGGTTGTAATTCCCATTCAAAAGGAATTGCTTTTACCTCACTTATATTCGATTTTTGATGCATGGTTGGAGAAGATTGGAGTGGAAAGCAGATCTTTTAAGCTTGTATTAAGAGACACAGAGTTCTCCTTCTCACTGCTGGTGAGTTGTCAAGCAAGTGATTGATCATAGCCTCCCTAGTTGCAAAAAATGTCATACCATGATAAGATTACCACATGACTTCTGGGTTCAATTGGTTGTAAAACACGCATCTTGTTTGAAATCTTCATGGCCCTTTTATGTCGCTTGGGTAATTTGAATGACATTTTACCATCTGTTTGTCAACAATAGCACCTCCTTTGCAGGCCCTTTTATGCCTACGGTAATTGCTCACTGCAATACTATATTTGATCTATCTGATCATAGTTGAATGTGAAACTGCTTAGTTGTTCCGAAAGGTTTGAATGTTGTTTTGATTCTTTTTGAAATGTTATAATCGGTATTTGGATTCTGTTACAACGATGATAAACAAAGGAAAAAATTCGGAGGTAGTACCAAAAACAAAATCATGTTTAGCTAATTTTCACCACTGTAGCTTCTTTTTATAGACTATGCCTGAGAAAAAGGGGCAGTGTATCCTCTCCATTAAATCAAGAAATGGGAGCGAAAGGGACATTAGTATTGGAATCCACCAGGGACGAACCGCCAATGCCTAGTGGGGAGCATGTTAGACTTTATCCTACATTGCTATCCGGCTGAGAGCTAGGTCTTGGGTGGCCTCAGCTCAAGTTGTCGAGTCTCTGCCCGAGTCAATTCCTCACCTCGTCAATACAAACCTCCACGTGCTATCCGGCTGCACGTGAGGGGTAGTGTTAGACTTTATTCCACATCGCTTACCTAAGCCACCCAATTTTGCTTAATAATCTAGAGGCTACCTCACCTATTGCCAATTGGTGGGGTGGGGAAGAGGAATTACATGTGAAGTCTAGAAATTTGGATTTTGATATTTGGGTTTTCTTGATTTCTAAAGTAAGGTTTAGAATTTGAAATTGGATACATTAGTTACATGGTGGGATTACTTGGATTGATTTTGAATTGATACTAGTATTTGGGCTAGTGAGCTATTGAAGGGTGCATAAGTGCCTTGGCTACTTTGCGTGGGCTGTGTGACCAGAAACATATATATAATAAGTTGATTCACTGGCATGTAATGATACTCTTAGCGACAAGTTGATGTTTCTTTTGGCGCATCAAGAAAGGAACTTTTATTTTGGTAATTGTAGTTGGTATGAAAGTATATGTTATGTTGCAGTACCTTGTTTAATGTTCTAAAAGTAGCTAGGCGTTAGTCGGGTAGTTGGCCACCTTCAAGCTTGGAGGCTTAAGAATCGGCCTATATCAACTAGTAATCGGCGATTAATCGGCCTATATCAATTAGTAATCGGTGATTAATTAGCGCATATTAATTAGTAATCAGCGATTAATTAGTGTAGCACCGAATCACCTAATTACATTTTATGGTAGTATGATGGAAGAAAAAAAGAAGTGGGTTTCTATCATTGTGATTTGTTAAGCAAGGTTTCCAAAGAATCTCTCTGTTTTTGGTGAGTTTAGAAATGGCTTTTAGAATACCAATGTTTAACCTTGTGAAAATAGGTTCAAGCTCTCCAGAAAATTCTATATTATCACTCACTTTGAAGAGCTATATTTTTTATCAAGCAAACCAAATCATCTCAATATTATATCAAATCCAGCCAAAACATACACAGTATAATAAAGGGACACTACCGATCACTTTGAAGAGCTATATTTTCTAGCTATACGCTAGCAGGTCGATGTGTACATTTTTTTCTATTAATACTTGTCATTTGTGGACCAGATTTGCCTTGTTGCTGTTGTATCTCGAGCTCTGCATCGAATTGTTTAGCCAGGCTGGTGGCATTTGAAACTAAAGCCAATAATACTTCATTTCTCGATATTTTTTAGGACCTTCGCATTTGTATCTCGGTTTGTATGAATTTTTAAAATGGTACTCCCTCTGTCCTCATTTAACAATCTTTTTTTAGAGTTCATTTCACTTTTTAAAGTAGCTTATATCTCGTAATGTATACTGTTTTAAGTGATTTTGCAAAACGTCTGATAGAACTAATTGAGTTCAGTTGACTAGAACTCTTGCATCTCATTATAATGAGTTCAGTTGGCTAGAACTCTTGCATCTCATTAGAAGGTCAGGAGTTCGAGTCATTTGATGTAAAATGATCTCTTCTATTGATTGACAAAAAAAATTAATTGAGCTCTATCAATTGTAGTTGTGGACCCTTTTTTTTGGGAGTAACACAAATTGCACTTTTTCTTCAATTGTGGGCCTTTTATAATTTTTAGTTGTGATCTAAACAATTTATTTTGTCAGAAATGGTGAGTGGATCATTTATGAAAAACTCAAAATGATTGGATATTAGTAGTCGTATAGTTGGATACCATTTTTTGTTTTACAAAAGTGAATGACCCATATGATTAGAGAGTCAATTGTACGACAAATGTGTCTCAATCATATGCATAAAATATCTGATTAATATGATTTTTTTACAAATATGATATGCTCAACTTTCTCAAAAAAATATAAATGATTCAGATCATATATGGAGATTTTAGAGGGCTCATAATTGAGGACACTACACGGCACTACCTTGAAGGAACCCGAAACACTACACGGCACTACCTTGAAGGAACCCGAAATATAGGAGAAATTATTCTATGCCACGAATCTGGACTGCACATTACAATGGTGCGGATCCACCCACCATAACTGATGATAGACATTGGTGAGTGGATCATGTGGCAATGTGTGGTCCAAATTTATGCTCAACATTGCCCCGAGCATTGAGAGGGTGTGTAGATTTTTATTTGTGGTTTGAGAAGTTATTTGGTGTTTCAGGTAGTAAATAAGTTGTTGAAAAATGTTAAGTTATTTTCGGTAGTGAATAAGTTAATACATTTGTGAGTAGAGTTACTGTAGTACAAACTATTTTTGCAGACAATTTTTTTGTTAATGAAAACATTATGGTAAAATACTGAAACTTTTTTTGTCAGTAAAAATGAGATGATAAAATATGTTAAATTTTTAGTGTTTTTTGTTAGTAAAAACTAGGCTTGAATATCTTCTCTAAATATATAGGGTGAACAAAATTATGTTGATAAAGGAGCACTTTTTTCACTGCAAAACTCCCGTGCATCAAACCCCACCGCGCATCTTGCCTTTTCTTTCCAGGCGAACCAATTAAAACTACGCTCAGGATAACAAGTTAACAACCGTGAGACTCACCCACACGTCAAAACTACTCCAACACATAGAAGTAGAGCTGGGCAACAGACACGAGACACGATAACACGACACGAACCGGACACGAAGTTAACGGGTTAGGGTTGAACATTTCGGACACGAAACACGAAAATGACACGACTCGAGAACACGAATTTTAAATGGGTCGGGTTCGGGTTGAACACGCGACACACGAAATTGACACGACTAACACGGTTATTAATCTGTGTCACCCATTTTCACGAACATATATACATAATATATGGTATATCTATAATTCTATATAGAGTTAGACAACAAACACGATAACACGACACGAACAGGACACGAAGTTAACGGGTTAGGGTTGAGCATTTCTGACACGAAACACGAAAATGACACGACTCGAGAAACACGAATTTTAAATGGGTCGGGTTAGGGTTGGGTAATTTGCGACACGAACACGACTGACACGACACGAACACGACTCGACACGACCCGTTACCCAGGTCTACATAGAAGTATCTACATAATAATACAGCTCCGTATTTAAATCCTATGTATATAAATTTAACGGCCCAGACTTCTCCCTCATAAATCCTACGGCTGAGAACCCAAACTTATCACTCATAAATCCTACGACCGAGAAGAGTCCTAGGGCAAAAAAATATTATTTTCAATCTTCTCTAACCTTTCCTATTCCAACTCTCTTTTGTTATAGAAAGATACTTCCTCCGTCCCATAATATTTGTTCGGTCCGCAAAACGGAGACGTAAAAATAATACTATTTTTGCAAGAAAAGTTTGGGAAAAAATTCAACAACTTACTAGATCTCGACGAGTTCTTTTAACTTGTGAAAAAAATTTGAATTTTTTCTCGAAAGAAATGCATTATTTTGTAGTCTCCGTTTCGCGGACCGGACAAATATTATGGGACGGAGGGAGTAGAAAGCAATAAAATTTCATTGCAAAAAAAGAGCCGGATTTTGAAATAAGAAAGGAAAGTAATTTTTGAAACCTTAGCACTTTCTCTCTCTCTGAAGCAAAGCAAAATCTTCTCTACCTTTTCCTATCCCAACTTTCTTTTATTATAGAAAGATAGAAAACAATAAAATTTCATTGCCAAAAAAAGAGCCGGATTTTGAAATAAGAAAGGAAAATAAATTTTGAAACCTTAGCACTCTCTCTCTCCGAAGCAAGGCGAAATTTTCACTAACTTTTCCGATTCCAACTCTCTTTTGTTATGAAAAGATAGAAAGTAATAAAATTTCATGTATAAAATTAGTGCAAGGCAGATTGTAAACTAAACAAAAGGGTAAAAAATATTTTTGTTTATCGGGTGATCAATTTCAATTTTTTTGGTGAGTGTATTTTTTATTTATATTTTGTAAACTAAACAAAAGGGTAAGAAAAAAATTTGTTTGATCCTAATTTAAGAAAAAATCTTCCCGTATAAATCAGTTTTTTTGGCAAGGGAGTTTCACAATTTATTTTAATTCTGTTCAAAACACGTTGCACCGTACCTTCATGTATGGGCAAACTTTAATCTTTTTTTTGGCTCGGCAGGCAAACTCTAATCTTAAATAGGAGTACTAGTAACAAAGAAAGGAGCCCTTCTATGGATAAATGGTGTACTAGGGAGGGGCGGTCGCTCTTGAAAAATAAAAAAGAACCTCTACTATTATATAAAAAAAATTCTATGAAAATATATAGAAAATTCTTTGCTCGTATACATGATCGTTCTTGTGTAGTGAAATTCTTGGCTTTGTCTCTGCTTGTATGATCTATTGCGGGATCTCACATAAATAATTCGGAGCGGTTCAATATTCTTGAAATGTTTCTTAAAAGGTCTTTGCAAAAAATAAGCTCAGTCAGATATGCAAATTGAGTTCCCGTTCTACTAATGTTCTTATTTTTCTCGTTTTATGAGACATGTCATTCTCTCACAATACATTAACCTTAGTTCAAAAAATAAATACTTATTTTTCTACTTATTACTTATTTTCTTAGCAGAACGGAGCCTGAGCGTAAAATCAATCAAACTTTTACCGACCCAACACTGCTACTCACACAATAATCTAAACACAGCACAACCTCTCACATACATGTGGGGTGTGTGGGCCCCACATGTATGTGAGAGGTTGTGTAAACACAGCACAATCTCTCACATACATGTGGGGTGTGTGGGCTCCACATGTATGTAAGAGGTTGTATAATTTGTTGTGTTTAAATTATTGTGTGAATATCATTTTTGTTACCGAAATTAGAATGAGCTAATTTTTTGCTGAGACCTTTCTTTGCGTAAAGCCCCGAAATGAATCTTACCGGAGAAGGTGTACAGCGAATGGAGTACCCATAGTTTTGTTGTAAAGAAAGCATTTTAAAATCATTAAAAATTTTACATGCGGGCGACTTCCCCAACCCCTCTCTCTCTCTCTCTCCTGTAAGCGGATAGAATGGTAAGAAGAACCGTTCAAAATATCACCAATTTCTCGCGTACCTTTCCTTCCCAATTTCTCTTCCCTAATTATAGATATTTTTTTTTTGGGTAAGCAGTATAGATTATTTTATCACTAACACTTTATCCTGTAAGGTTAATCTTCTCTTCCTATTGGTCCATACACTCCTTAGTTGTATACTATTGATTTCTTTATACACTGCAGACCAAAAAGATGGTTGTCTCGGCGAGGATAACATGCTTTTGACCGAACCGGAAAGAAGCAGGTTGAGGTGCGTTTATAAATTGAGATGTGGGTAAGTTGGTTTAGACGATCTTGGCCGTCGGAAAAAAAGATAGATGGTGGTCCAAGAGAAACAAAATTTCTAAACAAAACTTTGATTGTTCATTAAAAGGCTTTATTAAACTATAGGATATAGACCGAGAGCAACACAAACAAGTAGTCTAACAAATTGGGCACATGGTTTTGGAGAGAAAAAGGTGTGTTTGATTTTCTGCCATAAATTGAAGGGTTACCTTTGTACTTATACATGTATATCTGGTAGGGTTAGGTTTTTTTTTTTTCAATATCTAATTCTTGATTTGTGTTATTTTTTTTTAAAATAATCAGACATGCTATCTGTTGAAATCCAGTAATTTTAATGCAGTACCCCTTGTTATCAGAAGTTCTTGTGAATGAGTTTCTGGGTTTTTACTTTGCCCTAATTTTCTCCTCAATTCGAGGGTTACTTGCTTTATAGTGAAAAGTAGTTCTGGGAGCCACAAGATTGGTGGATTTTCGTCCGTTTGGTTGTGGGTACAAGGTAGTCATCTGGGTTTAGGGGTAGATCTGATGAATCTGATTTTATAATATCTAATTCTTTACCATCTATGGTGAATAACAAATCTGGTGTTTTCTAGGGTTTTTGTTCTGTGTTGACTGAAACTGTTCATTTCTTCACCATCAGGATGTGATCGATGGAGTTTTGAGCTGCTTTTGGTCAACTGACATCTCAGATTAGTGGATCAAGAATTTGTGAGTTTATATACTATTTAAGTATTTTGTTTTCTTGATTAAGAATTTGGCTGCAACAGCATGAAATATTTATGGGATTGGGATTAGCTTCTATTTTAGAACTTAAGTTGTTTTGAATTAATCTGGTAAATTTGAATAAATCTGGTAATTGTTAAGTTGATGAATGCTTTTTGTCTAGTTTTTTCTCATGGTTAAAGATTTGTCAATTGATGTGTTCGCTTTTTAGAGGAAAGAATAAAACTCAAATAACTTACAAAAAAAAAAAACTCGAATTGGTCAACTGTGGGCTTCAAGGGTCCGAGTACACAAGTATATGATCGGACCTGGTCCTTTTGAAGTCATTTAACAAATGAATTTTAATTTTTTTTATCATTTGTTATTGTAATTATGTGGTTATAATGAACCTTAGTTGTAGTGGTAGATCTGCTTCTACACGTGATTTTCTGAAAGTAAGTTACCTTGGAAAAGTGCAGGGATCATTGTTGTATGATATCTCCTAAATCACTCATCTTACTACTGGGTTTAAAGATTAATAAGTTTGTACGTGTTTATGAAGTTGTCATGTTGATACTTGAATTCTGAAGATAAAGGAGTAACTTGGGGGATGACATTTAACCCTTTTGTCTTCTGTCCTTGCCATATCATATCATATCCATACTTTGAAGCACCAAGAGCCCTAGAGGTGGCTGAGTAAATATTAAGAATTTTTTCCGGGATAAATATTTATAACCTCAAAAGTATTGGGTTGAAGTGTAATATGAAACATGTGTGTTTTTATAGGCGTACACCATTGATTGATAATTTATTCAGTCGGAGTCCAAACCTAAATATGGAGTTGTTGCAATCTAGTATACATTAACTACAAGAATTATTGAAAAAACCATTGCCGTGTCCCCCGCTGTGCCTTGTCCTTATGTTTTGAGATTTTCCTTGTCCCGTATCTGTGTCCATGTGCCCCCGTATCGGTGCTACATTGGATAAACATCTACAGTTGTGTTTACAGATGTGATCTGTGACTCTGTTGGTTGTAGGATGAACTATAAAGTATCAGTTTCCGAGACACTTCCTCTAAATTTTGCATCCTTAATTTTATCTTCTCTTCTGAAAATTGTAGGGCTTCAGGTTAGACATTACTGTTTAGAAGGACTAAGAGGATTTAGTACTCGATAAAATCCCAGGAGTAATTTTTTCTTTTCATTCACAGTAATGATGGGAACAGAACTTGTTAGACCTTGTCTCAAAGAAGAGAATATGGAAATTCCAGCAGTTCCACCTGGTTTCGAGTCATGTACATCCTTCACTCTCAAGAGGGTTGAAGATAAAGAAGTAGCGAGTAGTTGCTCTACCTCTGCAAGTGCTTCTGAATTGCAGACAGTACACATGGAAACTGAGTTCGAGTGTAGTGATGATGCAACCGTTTCTAGGTCCCTCAGGCGTAGGCCTTGGATAAATTACAGCCGATTGGACGACAGTTCTGGAGATGAGTCTGACTCTGAGCAGGTTGATCAAATTTTCTTTTGCTCTGACCTTTTTGTTTTTGAGTTTGGCCTAGTTTTATTATAGAAGTTTATACCTTGATTAGACCTGTACTTACTTTTATATGAACACCTTATCTTACATTCCGTTTGCACTTTCAGAAAACCTCTCAAAGAGCCTGCCTTCCAAAAGGGGTTATTCGTGGGTGTATGGAGTGTATGAACTGCCAAAAGGTAAACTTTCAACTGAATTCTCTCTCTAAGATACCCTTTACAGCTTTACTGCTGGAATGGTCCGATCAGAAATGGCTTCTTGACTTGCTTTATTTAGATGGTGTTGCATTCACAAAACTTATAATTTAGTGCATTACAGCACTGAATGCCAGAGAATACTGAAGCAAGTATCATTTTTTTGGAAATAACTAGAGGCCTCTTGTGCATTTTGGTAGCAATCAGGCTAGTGATTTTCACAATCTGAAGTAGTTTAATCAATTTCTGCAGAATATAAGCCTAATATATTGACTATATTGTTCATGTCTTTTGCTTTTTAATACGTTTTACTTGGTTGTGAATTCTTGGAACAGGTAATTGCGAGATGGCGTCCTGAAGAAGCTTGCAGACCTGATCTTGAAGAGGTTCCTGTCTTCTACCCAAATGAAGAGGTACATATTTTGACTAGATTTATTCTGTCCCACATTTAACTCTGCCCTTGTTGTTACCCATGTTATTTGGAGTGTGATATTTCTTCTCTTTCTTTTTTTTGTTCCTACATTTACATTAGTTGTTTCCTGGTTGGACAATTCTGAATGCTGAGAGTTGATGTTTTATTTTCCAGGAGTTCGAAGACACTCTAAAATATATGGAAACCGTACGCCATAGGGCTGAAAAATATGGAATTTGTCGTATCGTACCTCCTCCTTCATGGAAACCTCCTTGCCCTCTTATGGATAAAAATATATGGGATAAATCTAAATTTCCTACTCGCATCCAGAGAATTGACAAACTTCAGAATCGGAATTCGAGGAAAAGAATGTTGAAGACACATAATGATAAGAGGAAAAAGAGAAGATGCATGAAAAATGGGATGGATTATGGCTCTGGTACCGGAAATATTGCGGGTTGTGGTGAAGCTGGAATTTTGGAGGAGACTTTTGGGTTTGAACCTGGGCCTGAGTTCACTCTAGATGCTTTTCAAAAATACGCAAATGATTTTAAGGTGCAATACTTTAGGAAGAATGGAAGTGCTGCAGATTCAAGAAGTAACATTACCAAACTCCAAGAGCAGTGGGAGCCTACATTGGAGGACATTGAGGGTGAATATTGGCGGATGGTAGAGAAACCCACTGAAGAAATTGAGGTAGGATATGAGTTCTTGAGGAGTTTATGAATATTTTATTCTCTTCTGAGGTGGCTCAACTCATTGCCGTTCTCTCTCTACAACCTTAATGGTTTTGTGTATTCTATTCTAGGTGCTTTACGGTGCTGATTTGGAAACTGGGGTTTTTGGCAGCGGGTTCCCTAAACTGTCTAGCCAACATGGTTCTGTTTCAGATGAGAAGTATGTGAAATCAGGCTGGAACTTGAATAACTTCCCTAGGCTTTCGGGTTCTGTCCTTGCATATGAAAGCAGTGATATATCTGGTGTTCTGGTGCCATGGTTGTATGTAGGAATGTGCTTTTCCTCATTTTGTTGGGTATGACCAAATGGCTCTTTTCCTGGTGTTCCGGATTTATTATTGTACCTTTGTTGCCTTCACATCATTTTAAATAGGCAAATTATTGTGGATGTGTGTTTTATGATTATAATATGTAAATGCATGTGCAATAAGGGCCGGTATGCTTGTGACTGTGGTCATTTGACTTACTTTTGAAGAATGACTTTATGGGCATGCCTTTTGTGAAAGCAATTTTTAGAGCTGTGAAGTTTAAAATCCATAAAGGAAATAGCAATATGAGTATTGCGGAATGCCATAAAAGACCGAGTCGTGACAATTTATTTCATGTTCATAAATTTTGATCATCTAGAGGACATACAATTCTGGATGGATTTTAACTAATGATTACATAGTTTATGTTCATGGCTCTGGGTTCTGGTCATGAGTTCCCTGGTTACACTCTTGGCATGGAGTCTGAGAACTCAAAATTTAGGCTGAATCTATAGACGAGCAACTGAATATATCCGAACATGAACACTCGAGGAAATTTTAGGTGGTTCTTTATAAAGTTACACGATTGCATGAGCAGTGCTGTATATACCAGATAGCATCTACAGCTTGGGAGAGGCATTGCCTATTCTGCCTCTCTCCTCTCTCCCTTGCTCTCCCTCACACCCGCATGCGCACACATTACCAAGTGTAAGAAAGAAAGAAAAGTGGTAAAACAATGATACTGGTGATGCTTTCTATCACATATACTGGGATATTGTTGTTTTTTATGTTGTCTGATTGTATAGCTTGATTTTTTCCTTTTAAATTTTGGGGACAGCACGTTGAAGATCATCACTTGTATTCATTGAATTACGCGCACTGGGGAGCTCCAAAAATATGGTACGGTGTGCCAGGGGAAGATGCAGCTAAGTTGGAAGCAGCTATGAGAAAGCATTTGCCAGACCTTTTTGAAGAACAACCCGACTTGCTTCATAAGCTGGTACACACCATTCATGCTTTTGTTGAAATGTAGCTTTATATGTTTTGGTAATCTTATGACATTTTCTTTCCATCCATTTTTGTGGGCATGGTTGATTGTACAACGAGACAAACCTCAAATTCTGCTCCCAGTTCTTAGCTGCAGCTAGAAAACTACATTCCTCGCTTAGTTCTGGTGAAAAAACATAAGTCGGAATCACTATTAGCAACTCATTATGTAGCTCTAGTATATTCATGACCTCAGTACCATAAGAACGGTCGACTATGTGAAGTGTTTATACTCATCTGATCTTTACATACTAAGAGTCTACAATTATAAGAGTCGCAGCTTTAATACAATTATAACAGTCGCAGCTTTAATAGCCATTCGATTCGCCTGATCAGGTACATCCTCTGGTCAGGCTCACAGCTTTGGGCCAGAAAAGAAGCAATTGCAACTACTTTGGTTTGTCTACTAAGAACTAGTAAATTTACTTTTAGGTGTTGAAGTCCACCATTAGCTGGTATTGATTGATCTAAATATCGCCCAAAGTTTGTTCAAATTTGATGATCTGTCACTTGATTTTGTCCTTAGTTTGTGTCCTTATTTCTGTTGTGATAACTGATGGATGAGAAATAACATATTTCCGTTTTCTTTTAGCGCCTATAAATTGTTATCCAATATAAGTGCCTGGTTTGTGATTTGACTACTTAAGTCAGGTCCTTGAATGTTGGAACTTCCATAAGCTAAATTTGTGTCATAGATTGATGCCTTTCTCTTTCTATCAATGAGTAAATGAAAGAAGTTGCTTTCTTGTGATCTTGGAATATACTCCAAAGAAAGAGAATGTGATGATCAAATATTAAATGGGCAAATTTGCCATAAAGGAAAAATTGTCAGATACTTTTGAAGAAGAATTTACAAAGTAAAGCTGGAGTCAGGTCCTTGATCACTAGTTCTCCATAACCAAAACTTGAAAACACAAGTT
Organism: Rhododendron mucronatum var. ripense; assembly: GCA_019656295.1. NCBI lineage: Eukaryota > Viridiplantae > Streptophyta > Magnoliopsida > Ericales > Ericaceae > Rhododendron > Rhododendron mucronatum. The sequence goes on along the minus strand of BPLT01000120.1, from coordinate 274,917 downwards.
ATTTCTCTGAATTATTTCTTGGTTCGTCATCTGTGCCTTTGCAAGATCTCGTAGTATCCCTGAATTGATCTGTGGAGTGAATCGTGATTGTAAGCCATAAGTTTTCTGGCTCAACTACTGAATCCGTTTCTTACCTTCGTTATTGATATAATTTATTATGTTGCTTTATATCCCTGAACTTGTTTTCCTTGTGCAGGTCACACAACTTTCTCCCTCTGTACTAAAAGCTGAGGGAGTACGTGTCTATCGGTGTGTTCAAAACCCTGGAGAGTTTGTTCTGACCTTACCTAGAGCATATCACTCTGGGTTCAACTGTGGCTTCAACTGTGCAGAAGCAGTAAACGGAGCTCCTGTTGACTGGTTGCCTCATGGGCAGAATGCTATTGAGCTCTATCGAGAGCAAGTTAGAAAAACTTCGATTTCCCATGATAAACTCTTGCTTGGAGCAGCAAGAGATGCAGTCAAAGCTCATTGGGAAATTAGTTTACTGAGGAAAAATAATGCAGATAACTTAAGATGGAAGGATGTATGTGGGAAGGATGGAATATTATTAAAAGCACTCAAGGTAATGTTCTCAAATATTGCTCCTTCTGATCATGTCTTTTTGCTAACGTGAATATTTAATTTAAAGTCTATTTGATGCACTACTTATTCCTAATCTGGATCTGGTTTGATTGGAAGTTAAGATGGTGACATAAACCAAACCAAACCGAGCCTTATGTCTCAATCACTTGGGGTCGGCTACATGAATCCTTTTCCTCCATTGAGCTCTATCAAGGGCCACTTATTCACACAAACCCATTAAACTCATATCTTTGCGCACCACAACATCTAATGTCAATTTAGGACTACCCCTCCCCGTTGCATTGCTATCCAAAGCTATCCTATCCGCTCTCTTAACTACTGCATCTCTTGGTCTACTGTAGACTTGCCAAACCACCGTAGCCTATTTTCCCTCAACTTCTCCTTTATAGGTGCTACATCTACCATCTCATGAACCAATTCATTTAAATATTTGGATTCATGTCATAAAGATCTGACAGGCTTTTTACGTGCTGGCTGGCAGCTACCTAATGCACAATCCTCTTCCTTTATCCGGGCTTGGGATCAGCTGGGAAATAAAGATAAGGCTCTAAGCAAGAACTAGGCGGAGTTTGCCAATATTTTTGGGAGGAATTGCTACTTAGCAATCTTGAATAAGGGAATAAGAAATGAGAGGAAGAGAGCACCAGTAAATAATTTTTGGTATCCACAAAAGAAAACCCTGAATTACCATCAGATGTTATAATTGTCTGTATGATCAAATTACAAAAATGAAAATATATGTAGTCAGTCAGTTTTTACTTGTAATACAAAATGAGAGTGGATTGGGAGTTGGGATCTATTGTCGTGAACTCATAGTGCTAGCATAAATACTTAGTGCAGTAGGATTTGCTCTTAGAGCTTAATTTGCATGTTTAAGGGGTGCAATTATTGTATGATGCTGACTTGTTTTTGCGCATCTTATGCCCAGACTCGTGTTGATATGGAGCGGGTGAGGAGGGAATTTCTCTGCAATTCTTCTCATGCAGTGAAGATGGAGAGCAATTTTGATGCCACGAGTGAGAGGGAATGCAGTGTATGCCTTTTTGATTTACACTTGTCTGCTGCTGGATGCAGATGTTCGCCGGATAAATACACATGCCTGAATCATACAAAGCAATTGTGTTTATGCTCATGGAGTGCCAAATTTTTCCTCTTTCGCTACGACATCAACGAACTAAACATTCTGGTTGAAGCTGTGGAGGGAAAATTGAGTGCAGTGTACAGATGGGCAAAACTTGATCTTGGTCTGGCTTTGAGTTCTTCTGTTTCAAAAGACAGTACACAAGTCCCTGGGCTTGCTAGTAATTTATCTCATTCACTAGAAGGAACAGTAAAGAGGGAAATGAATATACAACCCTTCGTGACATCTGTTAAAGAGATAAAAGGGGAGGAAACGATAGATGAAAAACCAAATTTGGCTGGGATCAATAGTGGGACATGCGTACTTAAAAGAGAAATGCCATTTCAGGCTGTATTGGGGTTGGAAGCTGTAAAAGCGTCATCTAAGTTGCCAAAGTCATTACATGAAGTGAAGGTCTCATATAAAGGTTCTCAAATCAAGAAAGAAGGGGCCTTTCCTAATTTAAGGACTCCAGTCTGTCAGCTTTCTCAAGAAGATACCTCATTCGCTGACAACTTGGCTGAAGAGAAACTTGAAGTAAGGAAGCCTTCATTTTCAGGCAGTGGTAATGTTATAGTTCTTAGCGATGATGAGGGAGAGGAATCAAATGCGCCACTTCCAGAAAGAGTGAAGAAAAGTTCTGCCATACCTATGGAACTTTCCCAGAGGCTGTCCAGTACTAGTACAGCAAGTGGCAGTAATCATAGTAAAGATCCAATATTGACCCACCGTGTGACGAGTGCAGCAGTGATGTGTGAAATGGATGCAAAATTGTTACCTGATGGGGTATCAAAAGCAATTCACTCGTCAGACTCTGCAAAATGTGGAGATTCTTCCGGGCCAGATGTTAATCAAAATATTCGGGACTCGTCAAATACAGTGGGGAATGGTGATTGCAAGATGAGCAATTTGGGGAGTAACAATGAAATACGTACCACTGAGGGTAGTAATAAGATGGGAATGAATGCCAACACGAGGTTGGGTGGTGATGTGCAAAGTGCATCAGGAAGCCCATCTAGCAGTCAAAATAATCTGGATAGATATTTTCGCCAGAAGGGTCCTCGTATTGCAAAGGTAGTGAGAAGAATCAACTGCAATGTTGAGCCTGTGGACTATGGCATTGTGCGTTCCGAGAAGTTATGGTGTGATAGTCGGGCCATTTTTCCCAAGGGTATGTGTCATGTCTACAGTCCACATTGATCACCGTTCCTTTGTCATAAATATTAGCTAAAGCATGTTTCTAATTTTTTCTTAATCTTTTCTTTTTCGTTGTGCAGGCTTCAGAAGCCGTGTAAGGTACATAAGTGTTTTAGATCCAGCAAATATGTGTTACTACGTTTCCGAAATTCTGGATGCCGGACGCGATGGACCTCTTTTTATGGTAATGTGAACTTTGCTTTGGATTAAAATATTTGATGTCATGCCACTTTATGGACTACGGTCTCTTTTTCTTCCCTGCACTGGTTTCTTCTTTCTGTTTTATAAGCCTCTTTTCCTAATCCCATTGAACCCTCACAAAATAGCACTTTAATTTTGATGATTCATTTTTTATGCTGTCTTGATTACGCCCAATTATGATATTTCATTATCCTTCTATTCATATTAGCTCCGAACCGCATGCATAGTGTTGACTCCTAGAAGAATATCATAGTGACCAAAGAGGTCGTCTCGAAATTCTTTTGTCTTCTTGTTTATATAAGTTGATTCTAGCGAGTTGCTTTGTGCTCCAATAGTGTCAATGGGATTCAATCATAGATGCAGAATGTTGTAGATGTAGCTTCACTCTGTATTTTTAGAACTCCCTTCTAGTTGTATATAAGCTGCTAAACGTAAATCAGATCAGGCTTTTATTTCCTAGAAATATATGGAAGTACTAGGCGCATATGCCTGAATGAGTGCATAGCTTTAGACTTTAAATTGGCCTATTGTGGTAAATTCTAATATTAGAATTTGGTCGTAGCTTTTACTGTTGCATAAAATGTATATCCGCCTATCTGGCATTTCAAGACGTGTATGTGTTTTAAAACAATTAGTTTTGATGGTGAAACTTTAGATCCTTCAAGATAGTATATGTGCCGGAATGTCAAGCATGGTAGTCCTACAAGAATTCCAAATGCCGGAGTTATTGTGCCCTTTTGTTTACTTGTAACAATGTTTTGAGTGCATGATAAGAGTTCAGTTTCAACCGAAAGACAACAAAACGTACAAGAAAAGAAAGGAAAATAATTCTGACTGAAATGGTCGGGGCTCAGATTATATGTTGTAGATTTTATTGTTATGATCTTGTTAACATGAACTGCTGTTAAAGAAGAGAAGATACAATGGCACTGCTTTTAAGATTTGAATTCTGATATCTTTCAGGTTTCCTTGGAGCATTGTCCAAGTGAGGTATTTGTTCATGTTTCAGCTGCAAAATGCTGGGAAATGGTGAGAGAGAGAGTGAATCAAGAGATCACGAAGCAACATAAGTTGGGAAGGATGAATCTTCCCCCTCTACAGCCTCCAGGGAGTCTTGATGGCATGGAAATGTTTGGCTTTTCTACCCCAGCAATTGTTCAGGTAAACTTGGTGCTGAAGCTACTTTTCCTTTTTCTGAAGATGGTGTGTATACACCTCTAATATTGATATGGAGTAGAGCGACTCTTGTTTGGATCCCAGACCTCTAGATCTTTTATAGTTTGCCACTTAGTAATTAATAACCTTCTAAAGATTTTGCTTTTAGTACTCTATGTGTGTGTGTATTCACATGCATTTATCTTATGTTGAAGTGTTCTTACAAAAAGAATTCGATTTCTATGTTAGCTATTGTTCTGAATAACTCATAAGAAACTTCTTATCTTTTTGAATTCATTAACAGGTTATTCAGGCGATGGACCGAAATCAAGTTAGTACAGAGTACTGGAAATCCCGTCCCCTCATGCAGATTCCTCAACATCCTCAATCTGAAGTTAAGAGTGGGAATCACTTACTGCAAACTGACATAGCAAATGAGCCTCATGGAGTGGATACAATACTCCGTGGCCTATTCAAGAAGGCAAATCCAGAAGAACTACACACCTTGTATGGTATTCTGACTGATAACCGGCCCGCCGCAGATCAAGGCCTAGTGACCCAGCTTCTTAACCAAGAGATTCACAAGTGCCCCAGATGATGCCATTTCCAGGCTCATGTGCCGGTGTCACCGGACTTGCCATAAATTCGTAAATGCTGACATCCCAGCTCAAGGTCAACACATTTTTTTCTCTGTTGCCTGGTTCGCAAATAATTAGGGTAAATTAAACTTCATGCCCTCAAAATACTACCCAATGCTCACCTTGACGCTTGAACTATGTGTTCTCAATTGAGTCCTACTCAAATTATCAGTGTGGTCCAATTGGTACGTGTTGTTCAGTTCTCTGACAGAAAATGCCATATGGGTGCTGAAACATTTCCCATGTTGACCCCTTAGATGGACATGCATTTTCGTATTTTGACCCAGTTGTCCCACTTTGGCTCGAGTCAGTGCGTCAAGGCTTTTTCCATTAGAGAACTGGATGACAATTACAAAATGGATCACATATAGAACAAAACTTCTCTAGTACAAGGATAAGAGCTGGGAAAATTGAAGGGGCAAAGAAATATTTTGCGGGCGCAAACTTTAGTTACCCTGACTTTTTGAACCCACTCTTTTGGCGGAGAAGCTGGAAACTTAATGGTGGATAGTCCGGTTTTTGTACTTTTTTTTTTCCTTGTCCACATTCTTTCAGCAGAGGCGGTAAAAAAAATAGGTCCCATTTTTTTATTTTTGTCTGGCAGTTATACGAGCCTCAACTGTACCGAGTCTTGTTAACAGTGAATATTCTGGTCTGTCCGACATAGATTGGAAATACGGATTTATCTGAGCGTTGACAATGTACAACAATGCTTAGATGCAAAATTTGGAATATATAATGGCCAGTTTAGCTGTTGATTTTGCTTAATTACGATCTTGTTATGGATTTTGCATATCGACCATGTCATGTCTCTTCTAATTTGAGTGCTATAGCAGTATCAGCCACCAAAACCGGAAATTCCCACAACAGATTTTTGGGTTCTCAGGTGTGCTTCACCTCGATGCCATAAGGTTCTTTTTCGCAGCATTTCTAATTTCTTGCGGGAGCAAGCCAGGCCTGTCAATCCTTCTATTACCGAACATTATGGGAGTGTGATTATTTGATTTGTACTACTAATTCTTGCTCTAAGTTAATTAGGATGTGCTGGTGAATTAAAAGGAAATGTTACATGCTGCTTAATGCTCATCGGATTTTTTTTTATGTCGTTAACTTTAGCTCGGATTCAAATCCGGTATGTAGGAATACCGTATGGTTCGTATTCAAATTACTCCAATTATGGATGTGTTGATTCTTGCACTGGTAAGGGTTACCATAAAGCCTGTTTGGTTGGTCAAAAACTAAGGGGTGAATACCGTGAGATACCGAATTTTATCAACAATTTTTTCGTGCATACAAAATTCTTACCAACAAATTTTTGGGGTTCGAAGGATTCTTAGAAGATGAAAAGGTCTAAAAAATTTTTGTAGAAAAGATGGGTTTAATTTAATTTAATTTATTTTATTTTTTAGAGATGCGTTTGGGTCCTTGTCAGACCAGATTTTAAATTTTAAGCATTAAGAAAGTTGATTTTCAATTTTTTGCAGTTTACAGTACCAGATTTTGGCGCAACTTAAATCATAGAAGTAGGGGCGTAAACTACCCGGGCTGAGCTTTGTCGAGCTTGGCTCGTTTACTAAACAAGCCAAAACTTAAGCTCGAGCTCAGTTTGAGCCTTAACGAGCAGAGCTTAGTCATTTACTAAATGAGCCAAGTTCTCAACGAGTCAAGCTTAGTCATTTACTAAATAAAATTCTTTTAACAAGTCGAGCTTCTGTTAAATGAGCTGAGCTAAAACGAGTCAAAATTTCAAGCTCAAGCTTGGCTTGTTTAGTGGCGAGCCAAATGTTAACAAGTCAGACCGAGCTCGTGAGCTACTTAGTTCATTTACCGCCCTAATCATAGTTGCTGTGGTGCACTATTGGGATAACATGCAGAAAAGATACGTGGTTTTGGTGCTCTTTTGAAGAGCACTGGACTAGCTTCTCAACGCCAATGAAGTCCTTTAAATAGCCATTTAAGTGTTCTTAAAAAAAAGCAGCCATTTAAGTGTTCATTTTTTTGTCTCCAGTAAATTTTTTGATTTTCCTTGCGACATCCCTGTAGAGCATCACCGCGCTGCATGATCCCCAATTCCCATATACTTGCATTTCTAGGTATATACAGACAAACTTTTCTGTCGGCCGCAATAGTAAGCTCTTGGGCAATGATATTTCAAATCTTAAAGCAGTTTACCAAAGATTAATAAACTTTTTTAGCTGATAAAAAGAAAAATCCAAAGGCAGTTGACTGTCTAAATCTTACGGTAAAAAAATGATCTAATAAACGGAAACACCATTCGATCATTCTCTCAATTTTTTTCACAGCAAAAACAGTTGAACATCTATGAACTGCTTGTCCAACTATCTCATAATCAAGCAACACGACTGGGAATATAATTTGAAGGCTTGAAATGTGATACATTGAGAATTATGACAGTAGGTGGTACCATTCGCTCCAGATCTTCCAACAGTACAAGTAGCTATCTGGAACAGTGAGTATCAAGTATCCTATTTATCGTTTCTCATATTTCCTCTTCCTCGAAGGGATCTCGTTCTGGGTAGTCACCAACCTGGGAAAAATAAAGAACGTAAACCACCCGAAGCCCTTAGAAACAGGAGGTCATGTAGCATGTTAGCACCAATCACTTGGGCGTTGAAGAGCCACAACATGGTGTACATAAATAAAAAAGGTCTAAAAGGCCAACAAATCCTTTTGCGCTTCAAAGGCTATCCTTAACTTGCCACAAGCATAGGAAGTCACGTGCGTACATACAAAGTCTATTACTCTTTGCAATACCAGAGAAAACAATAAAGCAAGTCTACAGAAGCATATCTAATAATAAGGACTGCTAATTTTTCCCTGTAGCCAAAAGTTTCAGCACTCAAATGAGTTAGACCTATCAGTATATTCTCATATTTCCAAGTTTCTCTACTGCCAGAATTTTTTTTTTACTTTCTCCTGACACAACGCAAGTTGAGATCCGCAAATATCACAGCAACAAATGAAAAGTGGATTTTAGTGCCAGTGCAAAACAAAATACTTTAGCTCTTCTTCTTTAAGGAGTTTAGCTTCAAGTTACAAAGAAGAAAAAGAAGGATTCGGGAGATTGTCCTCTATTGGTATTGAAATAGTCTGACGAACTCATCATGCTAGCTCGTGGAATCAAAAGGGTAAGAAGTCCTTAATGCAGCATCAATGTAAAAAATAATATTGAAAGATTTTGTCAAAAGGAAAAGAGCTACATGTAGTTTGAATTCGTGTAGAGTTTGACTAAAACGCCATAACATCCCATGATCTTAAAACAGCAACCTCAAAATACTATTGCCATCAAGTTGGTCTAAGGCCCTCAGCACATTATCTCGGCCTCAACAATACTACCACAGAAATGCAACTAGGAATCTGTTGGGCAAGTTCTCAAGTCTTTACAGAAAGTTAAAGGTTGCCAAACAAAGTTGCTATCTTGTAAATGGTGATGCACAGATCTGACTTGGTTGTGCTCCTTGCACAAAGGCTATGATCAAGTGGAAGTTCACTTGTCCTTCATGAAGATTTAGTGGTTTTTGTGTCAGGTTGAATGAAATACTACTAACATCCTCGTCAGTCATCCAACCATCCGGCCTGTCTGTCTATTGTTCTAGCCTTCAACATTTTATTCACAAGGTCCATTTCTACACATTCTAGAGCACGAGTTCTTTCTGAAAGCTTTCTTAACTTCGTGCCAATACCCTTCCATCACTAGTTACAACACAATTTAATATAATGAATCAATGATGAATACAAAAATAGCCATTGTAGTTGACCTATGTACCCAATACCCGCCCATTGTCATTTTATTTTCAAACAAATAGCAAACGTACCTGTACTTTGTCTGGTCTCACCATTGCACCATGAAGTGGCGGGCAATCAAAGAAGCGTGTTCCTTTCACCCTGCAGTTGTGATCAAAGGAAAATTTGTAGTGATGCACAACTTATAACGATGACGCATAAGAGAAGAATGCAATTTAACCAACATCTAAGACAAGGGAAACTGCTGTAAGGAGTGTATAGACTTTTATGGTACAGATCACAGAATCTACAGATGTAGATATTAGAGGAGCTTTGGTGAAAATGACTCGATCAATAAGACAGCTTAGTGATGCATGGTAAAGACCGTCCACCAAATTCGAGTTGATAAATAAGAATGAGTGCAAACTTGTTGGTTCCCAAAAAGTCCAAAAGCCATAAAATACAAAACGAAAAATTTCAGGACCCCTTGAGGTTTTGTAATCAGGGAACTAGGTTAGGGATCTCCCTAGTTTGGGAAATATGAAAGGACCTGCCAGGTCAATACATGTCAGTTGCAAATGAGGGATGTCCCTGTCCGGTTACATTACAGCAAACCTGTAAGGCAGGAATCAAATACTATGTAGTTACATTAGATTTGTCATTATAGCAACCCCATAATGCATGAATCAAATATGTAGTTGCACTAGATGCATACTACTAGCTACATGCAACTTTGAGCCTTCAATAATTACTCACGCCGACCCATAATTTTCTTCCCACCTGGGATTTCATTCCGTTTTCAACCCCAACAAATCCATTCCTTCCTTGAACAATTTTCTAATTTTTTTCAACCGCACAGAACTGACAGAAGATCCCATGGAGAAATTTTTAACATTGTAAAAAAGAAGTTATTGATGAAATACATCTCTTTTGCGTTGAGAAAAACCATGGAATTCCAAGCGGAACAGAAAATATGGGATGGAGGGCGTATGTGGAGATCAACTTAAAAGTTTTTCCCTCCCCCTCTCTCCCTCCCTCGCAATTTATTTCAATACCAGGATTTTTCACTTACTCTTCTCTATCATCACCACAACTAAGTGACCATCGTTGTTCTTCATGAAGTTACCATAAGCACCACAAATAACCGAAAAATCTTCTGTCACCATACACCCACCTCACCAGCAAAAAAAAAACCAAACACCACCACCACATACATGGCTACACCAACCATCACTATCCACTCCACCTCCACAATCACCCAACAACCACTGTAAAGTCCTGCATTGCCACTATTGGGTACAAATACAATCACCATCACCACTCTACAGCAAACCTCAGTTATCCCTGAGCCTACCCAATTTCCATCAGGCCATCCATTTATCAAACTCCCAATTCTACTCTAACATTGCATCCATGGGTGTTATCCATTACCGCCACATTACCTTTTACAAGATCCAACTAGTTTTCTCGCTTTTGTCACGAACCTATGCTGACAGCACCCACTCGTATAGCAAACCTCTCTCTCTCCAAACCAACCCCCCCCCCCCCCCCAAAAAAAAAAACAAAAAATAAAATAAAATAAAATAAAAAAATAAAACCAAAAGAGACCCATCTCTTCCTCCCCCATGGCATCTCTCTCTCTCTCTCTCTCTCTCTCAAAAAGAGGCTCAGATCCAACAATTTTTCCGACTTTTTCCAATAACTTTTGCTGATGTTGATTTGACTTGTTTTTTCAGCATTCTGGAGCTTGTAATCACGTTCTTGTTATCATATTACTTTTTCTGTTGTTGATGTTTGGGTACCTAAACCAACATCGACTACCTGAAAAAAATCTGGCAGGTATGTCTTCTATGGACTTCTCATTTCCTGTTTTAGAAGTCTGGCAGGTTTTCAAATTCTTCTGCTTAACACCTACTAGCAAGTACAACGAATCCTACTGCTCTACTCGACTAGAGCCATTATTAGCCCTTCCTAAAACTGAAAATGTCAATAGCCGAAAGTGAAAATGTAAAATAAGAATAAATTATTGTGAAAAGCTTGCTATGTTGTATAGAGAATGATCATATCATGATTTTTCTGCTATTTAAACATGGAATGAAAATGAATGCACTTAAGCGACAGGAAGTGAGTTAAAAGTACCTAGGCTACCCAAAAAATGAGCTTTACTACAGCTCGATGAGCCTTCCTGATACTAGGAAAAAATAAACAGAGAATATGAAGGCTGTTCAGTGTTCACTAATGCTGGAAATGCTTTTGGCCTATTACTGAGAACAAGCTGTAAAATTTCCAACAAGTGGCTAAACAAATGATCCGAGAAGAGACGGTAAGTTAGTTGTTTAAGCTTTTCAAACACTTTAGAATAGCTCTGTACATTTGTCCCCCACCCAGGCATTTCGTTCTCATCCCTTAACGTAATGGGTTAATAAGATGGCAATTACCAAACCCTAAGGGGGAAATTTGCCAAAACAACAGACGAGGAACTGAAAAACTTAATAAAACGAATTTCACTAGGAAACGAAAGTAAAGAGTTAACATACATTCCGTCATGTTTTCCCAATGGTTCATCATATTGGACACCAATCCACAAACCAGGTCCTAGAGTTTCTGCTTGGCCAACAAACTTGACAACACCCCTCTTTTCTCCTGGTTCAACCTGACATCTATCTCCTACCTTGATAGCCATCAAGAAAAAAGAGAGCGTAAAAACACAGTAATAATCACTAGTACTGGCATAAATAACTCTTTCAGAAGAGATTATGCACACAGGATAAAGGAAGTAAAAATAAAAAACACTTGCTCTGGAGAAAGAGGAAATATATAGGGCAACCGGATAATAAAAAAACTTGCTCTCCTTTAAAGTTTAGACATGTAAAGGGCATGAAAGAAACTCATTTGTCTGGTTCCATACGAACACTTTAGGTAATGGTAACTTTCAGTTTCACTATACACACAATCGTGGGCCATGCTGGGCATTGGTGCCACAAGTACTTTCGCCGCACAAGGCCACTCAATAAATATCACCATAACCATATAGTTGATCCGTCCAACGGTCTGACCACTTATTTCTTCACGCCCTACAAATGCAAGCCAATTTCTTATCTGAGGTATGTGCACACTTCAAATATATGAAAAACTAATCCCTAAGCTTTTTAAATCTGCTTTTATGTAGCCATCAAATAGGATAGTGCTGTTCCTGAGTCTCATGCAGTTTTACATGATTGCTCAAATACGCCAATCATATTGAAGACTACAAAAGTCCTGCTTAAGTACTAACGTAGTGTTCTTACTCAGCAACATGACAACCAAAGAGAGGGATTTGTTTCAGTAAGCGCCTGAACCTGTGAAGTTCGTTCCTTCGCAAAGTTGCATTCCCGTGTTTCTCGCATAACACTATGCTGACAACCAACAAAAAGTAATTTTGTACCGTGTTTATCCTTTGTCAGTTGTTTCTGTTGATTTATTGTTTTTCTGTTTCTTTTCTTGTCTATGACACCAAATTGCAATTTCAACTGCTGCAGAAATTTAACAGAAATGACAAGGACCAAGAAAACAGACCGTTAAGCTCAACTAACCTTGATTTTTGCACAGAGTTCCTCCACGTAATTGTCTGGTATCTACATAGGAAATAGAAAGAAGAAAGTAAGCTCATTTCCACACAGAAACAAAGACGATAGATGGCAATAGAGTTCCAAATAACTTAATCAAGTAGAAGTAGGTCAAGGTGAACAAATCAAGTACACAAAACAATGTATACATGTATTTTCGCATACAAACAAAATTCCAGTTTCTTTAAGGTAGGTGAACAAAGGAGTTTTGGAGATAATCTAAATATAACAGACAGCATTATCAACTTAAAGATAATATAACATCGAAAGCTTACTTTTTTTTTTGATAAGTAAATAAATATATTAGAAATAAGGCATTAAGGAAATACCGCCTGTACACAAAAAGGCCAAAGACAAAAAGGCCCTATACACCACTATGTGAGATAAACAATTTGAACCAATCTAGAAATTGATCAAGGGAAGGACCCAACTGTACAACCTATTAACCACAAAACTTTTGATTTTAAATAAAGGCTTTTCTACTCCTTCAAAGCATCTCGGATTTCTCTCACGCCAAATAGTCCACATCACGCCAAACAAAGGCTTTTCTTGAAAGCTTACTTTGGTCTCATGAGCAGAAGGATTTTGATAAGCCAATTTTCCCTTAAACCTCCTAAAAGTGCCTGCAAGCATAACGAGATTTTTAATTAATACATGGTTTCCTCTGTTTCACCAACCAGTTACCACTGAACATGATACTGTAACCAAGATGTAAATTCTGCTGCTATTCGTTAAAATAAGAGTAATCCTGATAAACTTTATGAAGTGTATTCTAACTTTCTAAGCATATGAATTTTTGTAGTGTTTTACAAATCTAGAAATCAACACATGCTGCATTGTCCATCTAGAAATAGAGCAGGACTGAATCAGAAATGCACAAGGCCCAACCAACCAAAGCTAATCACCAATTACTCCAAAATAACAAGCAAGTTGCCTTTCTTGTCAGTTAAAGGTAAGTCATTCATCGCCAGGTCCTATTTAGCACAGATGCGGACAAGAACACTGCATTTCGCATGCATTATCAACCGACAGTGAATGCCCATGTACATTGAAATACATGTATTACACTTTGGAAGTTCTAATAGGTACTCGCGGAAAAGCATTAAAATTTACAAAGGCAGCCCTGCCGTGTCCCTCCATGACACACCATGTCTCAAGCATGTCCAACCATTCTATAATGTGTTGCGTGATCCCAGACTGTCCGATAAGGATATGGAGACTCCTAGGCGTGTCGGTGATGGTGCTTCATAGGCGAGCTCTAACTCCAATATTCAATTGCAGAAACCCATACCAAGTATCCTGCAGCTGAACCTAAAGATGAAAACACCTGCCTGCAATGAGATTTATATGCATGTTTGTGTGTATATATATGTAGAGAGAGAGAGAGAGAGAGAGAGAGAGAGAGAACAAAGTAGGCACATTATTACAAGGCATTTTTTGCTTATGATAAGAAGGCTTCACTTATTTAGCAAACAGAATTTCCTCAACTAGTGAAGATAAGTTCTTAAAGCTCTGTTTGTAGCCTGAGGCCAGCAAATCCTTAAGGAGAATGAATCACTGATTAACTTACACAAACAGATCAGTCATGAAGTTCATTACAGGTTAGGGAATCTACCATCCACCACCAACTAATAGACCTTTTCAAAACAGTTGGACTTCATCTTCACTTTACACAACATTGAGTAAACAGAACTTTAAAAGATTTATAGGCCAATGTGTCAAGTTCTCCTATGAGATCAAAGGCATAAAGACTACGGACTACCAAAGGGATAGATCAAAGACAATCCTAATTAATGGGGGACATGGTTCTTCCATCTACAGACCTCGACAGCTAGCGTGAACGTTATATACGTCTGCACTTTTCTTTTCATACTCTTTAGCTAAGTTTCAAATCATCTCCGCAAACAGCTTTCTGAGAAGTCATTCATCTCTAAAACGTTGCCACTACAATCATGAAGTCCACACAAACAATAATAACAAGAACCTTTACCTCAGACTGAGAATTCTGGATAAACTGCAACCTATCTAAATGTCAACATACGTCCATCGTAGCCTCTAATACCAAGCTAATGGTAACAAGGTAACCTAACGATGATCCTCTCTAACACAGAATTTATTCAGTAAGATAAAATAAATAAATGCTCATATCAGTTCCTTTTCTTTTAATTCAGCAGGTGGTAATACATTTTAAATTAAACTGTTGAAGAAACAGAACAGCTTGGCTGTTGGAACTCCTTGCAATCCACAGAAACCTAAAATTGCCAGCTAGTGTGCTTGGCCAAGAATTTTCATGCCATAATTCATTTACACAAACATGGACAACCTATGTGATAAAATTAGGTTGTCATGCCATTCATTGCTATTGAGATTCAACTTTCTTCTCAGTTACCAGAGAAAGGTCTTTTGGTGTTCAATTAAGTAATAATTAGGTAAATCCTGTACCAACAAATGTTGCCATCTGCCATCTGTTCAATCTTACAAGAACTTATAATTTCTACTAAGCTAAACAAGGTTAACAGAGCAATTCAGTCAGGCAATTATCACGATTCACATGCCACGTGGCTAATAATGCACACCTGCAATCAATTGACCAATGTCTATTTGATCTGACGCATCACTACTCAAACAATGTGGATAATGAAACGATATTATACCGACTAAAGATAATTGGAAGTCCTAATAGAATTTTGACATCCTATTTGAATATTGAAGTTTTGACTCGCAAGTCGCAACTCTATCGAAGACCTCGAACATAAATCCCATTAGATGACTTGCATGTCAACTGATGGCCTACTCCTACAGCCTACAACCGAATAACTAAAAAGCAAATCCCCGCTTTTGTTCCTAACTCCATGTTCGGCTTGGCTCGAAACCAAGCAATCTCCAAAATATTGCATTCTGCATCTTGATGAGCCAAAAGGAGATATGCGTATACAAGTTTCAGTCTTTGACCATGCAAAATAGAGTTTATCAATACTTGCCATCAAGTTTATCGTAGGCTTCTTCAGATATTTTGTATTTCTCTACAAGCGACGTGTCTTCAAGCCAGCCGCCAGAGGTAACTGATGACGGATCGAAATCGATAACATGCAATCGATACCTATAGCATAATAGAGATAAGCCAGTTATCTAACGAACCATGGACATATTTGCATACGATTTGCCACAAGTATACTTCTAAGAAAAAAAAACAAAAAAACAAGAAGAAATAAAGAAATCAAATAATGCAACACAAAGTAATGAGGGCTATTGGTTAACACAACACATTTGATGGCAACAACCTAATGTTTCATGGTAATGGACCTCAAGCAACGATAGTAGACAAGGAACAAACACATCAATGATAACACAAATATTTCACCCATGTATTGGGTATATCACAACTTCAGCGTTGAGAATAATCCAAGCAGCATAAAAAACAGCTTGACACAAAGCAGGGGAAAACAGCTGATCAACAAAAAAGCTGGGGAAAACAGCTTTGAAAAGAAACAGGAAAAATGAACGCAGAAGCATTTAAAGATATATTCATTAAATGGACTTTCATTTTGGGAAATGATTCTCTCTCTCTCTCTCTCTCTCTCTATATATATATATATATATATGTATGTATGTATATATATATATCACGCACACACACATACAGTTCTTTTGATTCTGCCTTGGGATTACGTAAAGAGGGCAGAGTGTACAAGGGAGATTTCCCCGCAGTAGCATAAGCCGGTCTTTCACCAGTTGATATATATCCATACGTATGTACATTTATATGAGTGTATCCATAAATCCAAAATGCCTATCATCTTTTTCTGCATATCTATGTCTATATGTGAAACCTATGAACACAAATCTAAAGATCAAGTAGAATGCGTAAACCAAACAAGACTACAATAGAGAGAACTGGTTCGAATACTGCAAAATTAAATTAGGGCAAATCAGAGGTTCCATAAACTTCCTGCGTATTTAGCAAAACGAGCATTGCATAGGGGTGGCATTTAATAAGTCCCATATCGTTGTATATGCTGGAATGCAAACTTCCTACTGATGTTAATAACATAGAACATCCATAAGTGACTCATAACAATAATAGAGCAAAGCAACGAGCGCTGCATAAATCAAAACATGCAGAGTTATTAGTTATTACTTTATTCACTTCTCACAACATAATGCTTCAATTACAGATGAAAAGGAACACTACCAAAGTATAGTCAACTAACCCGTCCTGTGGAGAATAAAAACCAAGAGGCCTCGAGTTATCACTTAATTCTGAAACTTTGGCACCCATTTCATCATATAGCTCAAGGCCCATTGAATTAACAGAAGTACCACATTTTTTCCACATCTTTTCCTTCACGGCTTCGACTGTCAACTGACAGAGAAGTAAGAAAACTTGGTCATAGAACACATTGCAAGTAGAGCAAGTAAGCTAGTTTCATGTGTCACCCAAACCCCCCCCCCCCCTAAAAAGTAAATCAAATAGGATATTCAAACAAATTGCTAAATGCCAAATGCACTATGAAAACACTACAAGTTTATGCAACATGTGAGCAAAATGCAACCTAGCAAACTAAGGCCAGAAGACTTGAAGAAGAATGCACATTTCAACATTGAAATGGTACGTCTGAAGAATAGGTTATGTTCAGTACCTGAAGAGAAAAGCGAACATCAGTAGAGAAGCTCTTGAGGTTGGAATGTGTTACGCGTAAAAGAACTGACTCATCCTCTTGAATCTGTAAGCGAGACCCCATGGCCTTGATACTCAACCTCCGTGTGCTCTCCCCAACTTCTATCGCAAGTGACGTTTTCTTGTCACGTAATTGAGCCCTTTCTCGTTTTATCTGGTCATACATACACATATGCATATTATCTACAACGACAAACCAGTTGACCAAAATTAAACAACTGCATATTCTTCTCAGTACAAGATGGTTGACGTTTTACGTGGAAGTTATTTCCACGCGAAAGATTTCAAAAGTGCAATTGAATAAACATCCCATCATCTTTTAGTGCTTGTTTGAATGTCACAAACTTTCAGGTGTTTGGAGCACAACAACAACAGCAGCGCATAAAATTAACGAGTACGATCTCCCAGTCCAAAAAAGGAATTACTACAAGCTAAAATTAACAAGGATAACTACCCTGATTTTGAAGCCAAGCAACTTTTCCTTTTTTGACAACTCAGGTGTTCAAACCAACTTACGCACACTTCAACTAATCCTATGGACCAATCCCACCGTCTACTAGCAGGGGCCAATTAAATCCCACCGTCTGCCAGCGGGAGCCAGTTAAAACCAAGGCAAAACTCCGTATGGACTCACCCCAAAGGAGTTGATGGCACCTTAGGAGAGCAAACCCTAAGTCCCGGGTTTGACCACTAGGCCAACCCCTTGGATTCAAGCCAAACTAGTTTGCAATGGCTTTAAAGATTAAAAGCGATATGACTCATACGGAAGGCTGAATTTTGAAACCAACCCATTTAGCACATTTATAAATGCAAAGCAAGACACGAGATCAATGAATGACTTTGCCCTCAAGCTCGCCCAAAAGAAAAAAAATAGTAGACAAATCTGTATCGCGTTGGATAGATGAGAATTGGTAGTACAAAGGTAGAAGGTAAGCAACTGAATGATTAAAATGACAAACCAATATCACGAAATTTTGCAGAAATTATGAAGAAAAAACCCTAATTAAGTAATTATAGATCTTGAGAGAGAGAGAGAGAGAGAGGACCTGTTGGGATTTTGATTAGCCTCGAGCCATTCGGATTTGTGAGATCTCTTTGAAATTCTTTCTCTGCTTTTGGTGGGAAGTGGGAGCAGGGGGAAAAAAGACGGTTTTTTTAATTAAAAAAACAGCGTCGTTTTTTTGGGTTTAAGAACCCCTGGGAATGTACGGACGTTTTAGGACCTAGGTCAAGGTTTTTTTTGTTTTAAATTAATTAATAATCAGATCCGTCCAGTTTTTAGAGCTTGTAGAAAATTTTGATTTTACAAAAATTATGTTGATCGGATACCAACTAGTATCTCATCGGGATGAATCGCGATGAATTTAACTTCGTAAGAATGGGTTTGGACCACATTGAATTAAACCCATCGTATTAGACTCCTTGGGCCTATATCGGGTTCATTACTTCATTTCATTAATCGGAGCCATTTACTTATAAAGTTTATCAGAAGCAACAACTATTTAAAAAAATATATCTTAACCCCAGTTCATCGTGTAGCTCCCTTTAGGAGTGAGAGGTCGCGGGTTCGATTCCTATGGATAGGAGATCAACCCCTTGTGGTAATACTAACTTCAAACACCCGCTACTAACCCCCACTAATATATACAATGTTAGACAAAAATAAAAAAAATAAACTCATTGTATTAGACACCTTGAGACTTATTGATGAGGGGCTGTAAAGAAGTTATTTATAGTGGGATGAATGATTTTAAAACAAATTTTTCTACGAAAGAGTCCGTCCAAAACACTCAGTCCTCGAGAATTCGTCCCCTAAAAGAAGGGAAAAAAAAAGATTAACGTCTACCATCCTATAAAAAAGTTGTTAGTCCGTTGTATTGTTTGCATCTGTTTTTGTCCATTGCTTGTAGCCTATGGGGGTGTAATAGTGTGTCATAATTCCATATGTGTAATAATGACTTTGTAGGAACTTTCCTAGATTCTAGGCGAGACAGTCTTTTATAAAAAGAGGAGGCTACTAGCTATATACATGACATTTGTGTAAAAAAATAGAATATTTAAATATTCATCTTCCTTATTCATGTCATGTAAGAATGCATTCCATGCAATTTAAACAGTTATGATTTTGTAACACCCCGATTTTCGGAAATAAAATCGGAGGTATTAAATATTAATTTCTAAAAATTTATTAATTAAAATTCAAAATCCAAAACGGATAATTCTCCCTAACGATTCGTCTATTACAAACCTTATTGAAATACTGGAAAATAGTCTTTGTGATAAAAACTAAATAAAATAACAGAGCCGCCTTCTAGGATTGATACGGATCCCAAGCGTATTCAGGCTCTACTCCCACTTCCGGATTCTCTTCTGCATAAAACTGTTCACCTTCGGAATTCTGTGTCTCCTCCTGATTTTCTGCAAAATCTGGCACGGAAGCCAAGCAATCCGTACCTGAGTGAAATAGTTCACCCCGAAGTATAATCCAACCCAACTACCCCTCTTACTTTACAACTAGCAGGCAGCAGGATAATATGATAGAATGGTACGAGGAAGTAAAACAGAGATTATGCACATAAATCAATTCATTACTATCCATTAACATATCAAAATCTAAGATCTCCTCCGCGGAGTCTTTCCTCCCCAACCGTTAGCTATGCTCGGTCCCATGAGGTCACTTCCCTTTGCTGTCGCAGATGTACCTAAGTTATGTACCGAGTGTGCATCCCAATAACTACAACAAGGGGAAAGCTTATCATGCCTGAATCACAACTAGGGTTCGCCTATCTTATATACCACCTTCACAATCATCACAATCATCACTGGACTCTCGCCAGTTTCAATTCATCACTGGACTCTCACCAGTTTCAATTCATCATTGGACTCTCGCCAATTTCAATCGCATCACAAATCTCATCACATTCAAATATCGCCTGCAGGCATTCTAGAAATAAAAACTTTCCATTTCATCCATTACTTAGCATCGTCTAATATAAACTCTATTCGCATACCACCCCATGTCTCTAGGGTCCAATCTAACATACTCCCTCCGTCCCATAATATTTGTCCGGTCCGCAAAACGGAGACGTAAAAATAGTACTAGTTTTGTAAGAAAAGTTGGGAAAAAATTCAACAACTTATTAGATCTCGACAAGTTCTTTTAACTTGCGAAAAAAATTTGAATATTTTTTTTGAAAAAATGCATTATTTTGTAGTCTCCGTTTTGCGGACCGGACAAATATTATGGGACGGAGGGAGTATAAATCAAGAATTGGTGCAATATACAATTAAATCAAATAATAATTAAAACAAATAACCAACAGTGCAATCACGTAACCTTTTATGAATGGGCCGTTGCCCTTATTCTCGTATGGCCACAATGTCAATAATGAAGTAAAACTTTTATAAAAATTATAATAAAATATTTTCTAGGCTCTTATGAATTATTACTAATTAAATAGTTTAATTAAAAGCTAATTAAATGCATTAATTAGATAAAAATATTAGAATAATTAATTATGACCTAATAAGAGTCCTAAAGGTCCTATATAATCAATTGAGTGTCAAAAGTCGGGTTCGGAGGGTCGATGAATTAATTTACATGCAAACGTTAATTAAAAGGACCGAAAGTGAAGTAAATAGACAATAAATAACTAATTATAGAAATAATTGTTGAGACTGACATAATTTCCTATTTGGACAGTGAGGAGTCTAAATAAAATTATTCGGGCATTAATAATAATGTTTAACAAATCGTAAAGTAATTTTGATTGGAATTACTTTAAAAATAATAATAAATAGTGAATTAAATAAAAAAAATATTTAATTTGACAAGTTACTGTAATTGAGGTGTAAAGAGTCTAAAAAAAATTAGGAGGAGTGTTAAAACGTTGGTTGAAGGGTCGTAACTAATTTTCGTTTGTAAACGTTGAACGATAACTAATAAATAATTTAATAAATAGATAATTAAATAAAAAAAATATGACCTTGACAAGTTATGATCTTTGGGGTGTGAAAAGTCTAGGAAAAATAGTTCGGGGGTCGAAAATCAAGTTTAGAACGTCGCAAAATCGTTTCTAAACAAAACAGTCCAAACCACAAGGTCTGACCCGTTGACCTTGCGGTGGAGCAGCCCAGCCGCAACCTTGCGTCTGGTTCTTGCGGCCCGAAGGTCGTGGCCGCAAGGTCGCGTCCAGGTTTCGTTTTTTTGGTTTTTTGTGTCGGTTTTGATGCATGGGGTCATGTAGAACGATGGGTTATGCTTAAAAACAATAAATATACTTAGAGGGAGGGTTGGGAGAGATTATACTACCTCAAATCGGATCGAATTGGTTTTCGATCGAAACTTAAAAATGTGGGAAGAAGGTTTCGGGTTCTTCGATTGGGGGACTACGGGACCGAATTGGGTGACGTTTGGTGATGCTAGGAGTTGTATGAAGTGTCTGGAATGATCGAATTGGATTTCGGTCGAGTCTTGATCACAAACCCACTTTTCTCTCTCTTTCTTTCTCTCTCTAGAACTCCATAGATTAGAGCTCCGATCTCTCCTGTTTTTCTCTCTTTTCTGGACTAGTGGGGCGTGGTAAACATTCTAATAAACCCTAGGGTCGGATTATTGGGGTATATATAGGATAATTTTAAAGAAGTTGATAAATTTGAGTTCAAAGGGGACTCAAATTATTCGGGCTTGATTATGGACGAAAATAAAACGAAAATATAGTCAGGAATAAGGATTAGAGACTGAGTAGGAAAGAGAGAGGTGGTAGGATTTATATGCATGCAAGTTAAATAATTAAAAGTAGGATAATTAAGATTAAATTAATTTTATTGGTATTTATCTCTAAGATAATTATAATTAAGAAGATTATATTATTACTAATAATATTCTTTTAAACGATATTATAATTATTAAAATAATTATTAAAATTTACGGGTCGTTACAGATTTCATCCCCATCTTTAAATAATTCCAAAACTGCCCATATATATATTAGTAAATAATTTGGGATGAAATCTTAGAGCTAGGGTCTTAACCGTTATTAGAGATATCAATCCCAAAAATCAAATCCCGTAATTGACATCATATCCCATAATTAATGGAATTTGGTTGCCCCATAAACCAAATCCCGTAATTATGGGATCAAAGCCTACCAAATTTGAAACACCATTTTCATTTTGTCCATTTTTGCACGAGATCATTGAAATGGCAGCTGTCACAGGATCAAAGCCTACCGCTGGTTCCTCAATAATAGCTTCAGGAGCTTTGAATAGATCCCCTTCTCCCCTTGTCAACCTTCTTTCGTCGCCCTCTGTGCCGACTGTTTGGGCTGAATTAACTCAAATCAATCGACAAATAATTGTGTGCGGGCGTGCCAGAAAAGAAATAACTTCAATGAAGAAACTATTCTTTTCAAAATGATTTGAAACAACTAATTTCAATCAGGCAATTGTGTTATCCGTTCGATTACCTCAACTAAGAGGATTTTTCCTTAAGGTATCAACCAAATAAAAGATTGACGCGCTTCGAAATCAGAAAAGATGATTGAACACAAACGAACCTGAATTTAATCAAAGGTAAGTTTGTATACAAACACTCTTAAGATTCTATCAAGAATAATAAAGAAATGCAAGCACACTGAATTTAATCAAAAGCGAACTTGCAAACAACTATTCTTTGGTAAGAAAAGAACTTAAAAGAAATAAGAAAACTTGAATTTAATCGAAAGTAGTCTTACATGCAAATAAGCCTTCAACTTACAAAAAAGATCCTACTCTAAACTAAAAACTAATCTAAGATAGATCTCTGAGCAATCATTTTGTATGAATTGTCAGATGATATGGATTTTGTCCTCCCTTTCTCTTCAATTGCTTCTTCTATTTATAGACGCTGAACTTGCCTTCGATCCCCACGTCTTCGATTGATACCCACGTTGGCCACATAAAACGGTTGAGGGGGGTCTTCGAACGGTTACCCTGATATTTCCAGAATTCCTTCTTCCCCTGCTTGCTTCGATCATGGTGTTCATGGCCACTTCCTGGATCGTGATTCCTATTTTCAAGCAACGTGAATTAATGCAACGTGTTTGCCTTCCAAAATGATTCCCTGCAATTGCACCTAATCTCAATTATAAAACAGGGCAGTGAGGACACCGTTCGATGATTGTAAAGCCCAATTTAACGGTTAGATCCATAACCTCCAAAACCATTGTTTAAATACTGCTAAAACGACACCGGTTCATTCTAAAACGACACCGTTTGCTATTAAATAGTGTCCCTTTTAACTCCCGCAATCCTCTGTAATTGGCACTCGACTGGGACAGGTTTTATGCAACCGCCGTACCGTTCGGGGCCACGTGGAATTTTTTCATTGGGCGGCACTTTTAGGATGTAAACACACCCCCCGCATTAACATTTTATTTATGCTAAATAAATGTTAATGGCACACGTTCTCTGCCCATATCCCTTCAACTTCGGATGCATGAAGCATGACAGGATCTCATTCCCATGCACGTCTATTGAGCTTCCCAAAGATAGCTACAATAATTTCCCTATAAATGGCAGTTAATGATAGGGTTTAACGAATTACATTACCCCTCATAAACCCCTTCGAATTTGAGTCTTTTCTGTTAAGAAGTCTTACGTTTATGGACTCTCTTCCAGAAATCAATCTTATTTTAAACAATCTTGATTGCCAAACCCCTTTTCCTCAAATGTCTCCTCCAAACTCTCCTCGAATGTTGGCAAGCAAAATCATTTCGGATCGAACATTCCACTCTCCCAACCCATCTCCCACAGGTTGGGACTCCTCTTTAACCCGTTCGAACTCGTTCGATGGGTCCAACTGGGGCTCATGGGAAGAAAACTCTACTAATACCAACACTGGCACCATTCTGGTCAGGTTCGATCAGCCTGATCCTACACCTCATAAATTTCATCACTTTCGAACTCTGTTCGCAAGCCAATTCCTACCCCTGAGCAGCAACGACACTGTTCACATGGGTATGCTCGAATCCATTTACTCCTCTCTCAAATTTTCCCCTTTCCTGAAACAAGAGGAAAATTACCTGGGGCCTGCCCCATACTGCGACTTCAAACGCATGGCTCAAACCCAACAGTCCCTCTGGCTCACAGAGGTGCAAACTCCACATTATCCAGCTGACTTCGAGGAAACCAACAAGCTGGCTCCTCTCCCTGAAGAGCCTGACTGGTTCAATGAGGTGAATAACCTTGCCGTCAATACCCCTCATTTCCAATGGCAATATGGTTATTCCATCTACCCTGCCGACAAGAGTAAAGCTCTACAACTCCTGGCAGCCTTCTCTTTCCTGGATATTTCTATCCTAGAAAAACAAGTTCCACTAACTAATTTTAAGTGGGCTTGTGAGACATTGGTGCTATGTTCCATCCCCTCCACGGTTTCCTATCAAATCCACTGCTTCCTGGACTTCTTACCAGTGATCAAGTCATGGCTCGAAGCCAATACCGCTGCGTATTGCTTTGATCAAACCCTTCAAGATTATGATCTGGCCAAGGAAAGGATTGAGAAACTGCATGACCAAATCCATAACTTCACTGCTGAGTCCTTCGAAGTGGTGCCAGGCCATGCTGACAAAAAGCTTCGAAGGCGCTTCAAAAGACAACAAATGAAGCGTCCAACAAAGGAAGCTCGGCTTCGAAGGAAAGCCAAAGCTTTGGTGCTTTGCTTTAGGCCCTTGTTGGAGAAAAAATTGGAGTCAGACTCCAAAGAAGACATGAGGAAAATGGAGCTGAAATTCCTCCAATTCCATCTCGTTGGTCGGGTAGGTGGCTGCTTGAAGTAGTTCACTCAAAGGAACTACATCTGATTTGTACATTTCTGCTTCAGCAAAATTTGCCGTGGCACCAAATGGATGTGGATCAGCTTTGACTCCTTCAACACCCACTTCTTTGCCTTTGTCATACTTAACAATCATTAATTCCTGATGCATAGAGGAAGGAATACATCCGTTAACATGAATCCAATCCCTTCCCAATAAAGCATTATATTTAGCATATGTGTCAACTACAAAGAAAACAGTATCAGTTTCTATTCCACCTACTGCCAATCTAATGGAGATGATTCCCCTGGCATGTTGGCTTTCCCCAGTAAATCCTGCAATGGATGTGCTGGTTGGAATCAATTTTGCTTTTCCTTTTCCTAACTTTTTCAGAATTTGGAAAGGCAAAATGTTCACCGCAGCCCCATTATCCACCAAGATTCTGTTAAGTGGGACTCCATCAAAGTGTGCAGTGATATACAATGGACGCAAATGTTGTCTCATTGCATTAGTAGGTAGTTTAAATGGATATGAAATTTCCACATAATTTAAATCTATTACCAAGGGGTACTCGACGTCGGACATGGAATCTGACACGAAACAAGCACTCTCTTTTGAGCTTACCTCCAAACTTTCTTGATTCTGCTCAATTTCACGTACCAAGTTCTTACCCATCTCGATCTGAGATACTTCTTTCAAGTCACAGTCATTGCATATGATATTTAACTCCTTATCACTCAGAGTTTCTTCAGAATTCTCTGGCTCGCTCAAATTCGACCAAACAGTATCCTGATCTTTGAACATCTGACCATTTGAGAAGAAATCCATAGAGCTTGGATAAACCATATTAACTTGTACTTCTGGCTGATCTCCAAATTGGATTGTAGCCACTTCTTTGATTGGTTTAACTGCTTCGATCTCCTCAGCATCCTTCTTTTCGAATTCTTGTGTGGATACCTCCATAGGGGAAAAGGTTCCTTCCATCCCCTGTTGTTCCACCACCATGGCCTCGAGCAAACCAGACTGATAACTGGCCAGTGAGTTAGGAGAAGGTGGGTCAAGATCCTCTTCGAGCATGGCAGAGGCAACCTTTTCTAAAGTCTCCCTCTCGTGATACTGGGTTCGAAATTCCTCTGGGTCCCTTTCGATCCTATCGAACCGTGGATTAGGTTTTGCCCGTCTGCTTGATTCTTCCCCCGTTGAAGATTCTCCTGACTGGAAGAGCGTATACTTCCTCTGGAGCTTTCTCTTTTGAGTTCTTGAGAGCAATGGAACCATCTGTGGTAATTGAGACTTGGGATCCCTAATCAACACCCAGTTGCCAGAGTTCGAAACTGGTGGCTTGAAAGTTCTGCTTGCATTCCTGTTTGAACCTTTGTATCCTTGGAACAAATCAGGTTTAACTTGCTTCAGAAACCAGTCAGGAACCCCCTTCACCAAGGTGAATTCTTCTTGTTTAGCCTCTTCTTGCGCCTTCGATGTTTGGCCAATATTGGCCTTCTTCGAAGGTGGCAGCTCCCTTCTGTGAATAGCTGGAACAGGGCTAGTAGACATGTCCCTTTTTGGTGTCAACCAAGACTTGCTGTCACTTGGCTTTGCTTGAACTGGGGCCATTCTTTTCATCCCCATTTCTTTTGGGAAAAAACTCACGCCCTTTCTATCCAAGTCCTTGAAAACCAAATAGTTGGCCCTGCATCCTACACACAGGCACTCCAAAAATGAGGCTTCTAGCATAGGCAGGTGATTATTACCTGAGAATTTCTGCAAAGAAAAACCATCATTGGCTCGTCTATAGGAACTTGGCCTCACTCCCATGCCTCGAGGGTGGCCAGCGTATGGCTTGCCCCTTCCATATTGAACAGTATTCATGTTTACTGGTGCTTCTTTGTCCTGCCAATATTTTTTGACAGTTCGAGCCAGTGAGGAGGGCACACTGGTGTTGACCTCTTCTACCTTTGGAAAAGGCACTGCATCTATCCCCATAGTCTTTTCAGGGAATTTGATCCTTCCTTTCTTGATTTGTTCCTGAATTCTGTCATGAAAAACATTACAAGATTTAGTTGAATGAGACCAAGAATCATGCCATTTGCAATAGGTCTTTCCATTCTTTTCTTCCACTGTGGGCAGTTTCATATTCAAAGGCAGCTTAATGATTTTCTTTCTTAACAAGAAGTCAAAGATCTCATCAGCTTTAGATATATCAAAAGAATATACTTTAGTAATTTCCTTTTGTTTGAACTTCTGCCCAAGAGAGACATTCTTTTGAATTAAGGGCTCACAAACACAAGGTTCGTGCTCTATAATTTCAGCAGCATCTATTTCATAATTGGGATCCCTATAGTATGTTGGGTAAGAGGAATTATGCCTATCCATATCTTCCTCTAGCAGTGATTCATATCTAGCCACTTTATAGGTTAGATCTGCAAAGTCCCTGAACTCTGTAGAATCAAACCTCTTTCGAAACTCCCTTTCTAAACCATCTTGTGCTAATCTCACATACTCTGCCTCTGGCAGATGGAGTTTGCACTTGGTTTTAGCCCTTTTGAACCTAGATATGAAATCTGCTACCTTTTCATCTGGTTTCTGCTTTAACCTAGCTAAGTCTGCCATAGAGACTTCAAGCTCAGCATTAAAGAATTGTGCATGAAATGCCTCTTCCATTTGAAACCAACTTGTAATCGACTCTGCAGGCATATTTGTATACCATGCAAGAGCTGGCCCAGACAAAGAATTTGGGAACAATTTCAACTTCATGAAACCATTCTGAGCCAAGTTCTTACATTGGGCAGAAAACCTAGCAATATGTTCTATAGAAGATTGTCTCCCATCCCCATAAAACAAAGTAAAGTCTGGGATTTTAAATTCTCTAGGGATCTGGAATGTTGTATCAATCCATTCTGGATATGGTTTTCTATAGATTTGAGGTTGTACCCCCCGAGTTCGAGGCCCACAAACTTCTTGTATGAGATCCATAATTTGGTCTCTTAGTATTGGATTGCCTACAAGGAAATTTTGTTCTTGATTTCCTACCGGTGGATTTGGTTCTACCAAGTCATCTCTATGCGTTTCCCTTATAGTGTTAAAATCCTCTTGGTTTTCTCTGGGAAATCTCCCATACCAAGGTTGCTGCATTGGGTTGACCGTGGTGTTCACCCAAGCAGGCCTATGGCTTCCATAAACCGCTGTGGTGAGATTTTTGGTATTTGGGAGACTTTGACGAGAAGGCTGTGCGTTATCCTTCGTTTTCTCAGGTCTATAACCTCGTTCTAGCTCTACATCATCCTCCCATCCCCCAAGTGTGGGTTCGAAGAGAGGATTAACGCTTTGCCTGTCTCTGACATTTCTTGGAATTCCAATAGGAATTCCATGGGATTGGTCTGGGATTTCGAGGACAGGCTTTGTAGGCTTCAAAGGCTCATACCAAGATTGTGGTATGTCCTCTGGATACATTTTTTCCTTACCCTTTCTAGACCTTATCTTACCCTGACCAACATCCTCTCCAAGCCTTCCTTCGAAGGGACTTTGGTGAGTAGTTGAATTAGCATGACCATCTAGCCCAATATTCCCTGGACTGTTTCTTGTTACCTCTAAGTTGGGCAACCTACTTCTTATGCTTTTGATCATGGCTCTTTGGGTTTGAGCCATCTCTCGAAAAGCTATCATCATTTCTCTGAACATTTCCTCCTTATCATGGTTTTTACCACTGGCTTGTCCCGTTTGGAAATTTGGAGGCCCTTCATAAGGAGGTACTTCATAAGAAGGCTCCTCATAAGGAAGCTCTCCCATTTCGGGAGCCAATTGGGGAAACTCATGATTCATAGGCGTTCCCTGCTCCGTGGCCTGTTCTGGCACAGCTTGTTCCTCTGGCACTTGACCACCAACAGGTGTCCCTATCTGCTTTCGAAGCCTTGGCATTTTGACACCTTCGATGTCCCACCGGGCGTGCCAAAAATTGTTTGGGCTGAATTAACTCAAATCAATCGACAAATAATTGTGTGCGGGCGTGCCAGAAAAGAAATAACTTCAAAGAAGAAACTACTCTTTTCAAAATGATTTGAAACAACTAATTTCAATCAGGCAATTGTGTTATCCGTTCGATTACCTCAACTAAGAGGATTTTTCCTTAAGGTATCAACCAAATAAAAGATTGACGCGCTTCGAAATCAGAAAAGATGATTGAACACAAACGAACCTGAATTTAATCAAAGGTAAGTTTGTATACAAACACTCTTAAGATTCTATCAAGAATAATAAAGAAATGCAAGCACACTGAATTTAATCAAAAGCGAACTTGCAAACAACTATTCTTTGGTAAGAAAAGAACTTAAAAGAAATAAGAAAACTTGAATTTAATCGAAAGTAGTCTTACATGCAAATAAGCCTTCAACTTACAAAAAAGATCATACTCTAAACTAAAAACTAATCTAAGATAGATCTCTGAGCAATCATTTTGTATGAATTGTCAGATGATATGGATTTTGTCCTCCCTTTCTCTTCAATTGCTTCTTCTATTTATAGACGCTGAACTTGCCTTCGATCCCCACGTCTTCGATTGATACCCACGTTGGCCACATAAAACGGTTGAGGGGGGTCTTCGAAAGGTTACCCTGATATTTCCAGAATTCCTTCTTCCCCTGCTTGCTTCGATCATGGTGTTCATGGCCACTTCCTGGATCGTGATTCCTATTTTCAAGCAACGTGAATTAATGCAACGTGTTTGCCTTCCAAAATGATTCCCTGCAATTGCACCTAATCTCAATTATAAAACAGGGCAGTGAGGACACCGTTCGATGATTGTAAAGCCCAATTTAACGGTTAGATCCATAACCTCCAAAACCATTGTTTAAATACTGCTAAAACGACACCGGTTCATTCTAAAACGACACCGTTTGCTATTAAACAGTGTCCCTTTTAACTCCCGCAATCCTCTGTAATTGGCACTCGACTGGGACAGGTTTTATGCAACCGCCGTACCGTTCGGGGCCACGTGGAATTTTTTCATTGGGCGGCACTTTTAGGATGTAAACACCGACGAACAACACTCCATTGTTGTTGCCGTTCAACTTCGCCTTCGCCCGAATCGGGGGGTTCAGAAACGATGAGTTTGGGATAAAGAAAATGGGTTCGGGTAGCATTGCAAACAGAGCGGCCCAAGATCTGGAGTGGTGTTCGACATCTTTGTTGGTTAGCTCCATTTAGTTTTGTACCTTTTTCATTTCATGGTGTTTTTTGTTTCAAACATGATGTATTTTTCATATTGTTGAGTTTTCATGAATAAAACATTGTATATTCATATTTTTCGTGATGTATATTCATGAATAAAACATTTTATATTCATGTTTTTCATGCTATTTTCCCGAAATGTTATGGATTTTCAAGTTTCGCCCAAAAAATCATTTTGGTTGATTATTTTTCATGATAAATTAACCATGAAAAACATGGTCAGTTTGAATATTGTGTATGATTCCAAAATATTTCTTAAGATCATTTTGCAAAAAATAAAAACATGGTCAATCCACCATGTTTCAAAAAAGGGCTATTTTCCCGAAATGTTATGGGTTTTCAAGTTCTGCCGAGAAATCATGATTTTGGTTTATTGTTTTCATGACAAATAAACCATGAAAAATATGGTTGTACGAATATTGTATATGTTTTGAATATATTTTATGAGAATTTTGCACAAAAAAAAGAGGGTCAATCCACCATGTTCTAAAATGTTTCATGATAATACGTGGCATAAATGAAAAAATAAATATGGTTTTCAAATGTAAATCGGTGAAATTTGATCAAATTGTAACTTTATCTGATTGCTAGAATTTATCCCAGGTCCACCTTCAAATTTATTACCCCAGTGTAAATAACCCTTAATTTCATAACATACCCACTTTTTTTTTTTAGTAATTTGTCTTACGTAGTAATTTTTTGTTTTATATGAACAACTCAATGAGACATTGTCATGAAAATCGAGATATAATATACAAGTACTAGACACATGTATTCCAGACTGTGTTGTAAACAGGCTACTAACCCCGATCAAATCAAGGTTATTACTATGGCCTTAATACCCGTACAAATTTGTTTCCTTTTTTCGATAACTAGATGTTCGGGTCAGACTACAGCACCTTGACTAGTTCTTCCATTGTAGAAACTATAATTACAAAACAGATACTGCTCTCGAAATTTTAAAATTTAGAAACAAAATGCCCCTACGGGAAAAAAAAATTGTTTTCCCATAGCATGCTTACTTCTTCCATTCATGACAGAAACAACACAATGTCAAGGACTCGAGCCTTCTAACCGGAAACGAAGTATCTAATGTCATATTCATCACAACAAACATTGCCAATGCCAAATGAGACGATTGGCACCATAGGCCGGGAAGCCTCTCCATCCTGGGAAGGGGATGAAGAGCTTGTGCTGCAGGCGATTGCAGTCAACAATGGATTGAACGGAAACGATACCGTTGGGTTG
The DNA here is from genome assembly GCA_019656295.1 of Rhododendron mucronatum var. ripense. NCBI lineage: Eukaryota > Viridiplantae > Streptophyta > Magnoliopsida > Ericales > Ericaceae > Rhododendron > Rhododendron mucronatum. The sequence continues at coordinate 243,728 of BPLT01000120.1, read as the reverse complement.
CCAAACAGCAGCTCTTTGGATGATCTCGAGGAACTATTTGCGAGTAAAGGCTTCAATTGTCTTGCGTCCTCAGCATTGGGTTGGTTTGATGATCAGCCCACTCCTAATCGCAAAAATAGTTAAACGCGCAAGAAAAACAATCCAATAATGAAAACATGGACAGTCAAATGACTTCAAGGCAAAAAAAATATATATATATATAGGTAAAGCCAGGTCCACAAGCATTCTGAAGATTTTTTATCTTCCCACTTCGGCCAAAACAATATCGATGTTCCTCTAAATTAGAAGCACGCAAAATCAACACGGAGTTAGTTAACCACTTCAGTTTCCAATACACATTCCCCAACAACAAAAACTGAACGGAAATTCTTTTTCAAGGCGATAAGACATAGAAAAGTAAAGGGCATCGATCTATATGGAGCTTAAACAGAAAATACATACCAGGAGTTGGCTTAAGTTGAAGGTAATCTGTCATGCATATTCCGAAAAGTTCCAAATTCTTATCAACCTGTTCCTTCAACTTTCCGAAAGTTATAAAAGAATCAAGGGCCGCCTCAACACCCCATCGTTTTCCAACATTGTCACAGATACAAGGACGTGAAACCACAATTTCTCAATAGTATAATTCAGTGACAAATTTCAATCTTGCTAAAATTTACCATTAGTCATTATAATGATCAAGCTAATGTCTTGTAGATTTGAAATGCTTGGTAAATTTACCCATTTTACCTTTTTAGCTAAAATTATCATTTGCTTGCTAAACTTATCATTCCCTCTTTTATTGCATGATGGGAAGTAGGTTGGAATACATGAAGTCCAGCATTACTTCTTTTCCACCGATTTCGAGAGAGAGATTTTAGTTTTTAATGACGTAGGAACCACCCCATGGCAAGGCCTCGCCAAAACTTCTATGGTGCTCCCTAGTGGTATGGGAGCACCATACTCCCAATAACTTACCACAGAAATAGGTGTTATATACCATTGACTAAGGCAACAGTTACTAACTTATAAAGCTAAACTTACTATAGAATATGACAATACTTACTATCTTAAAAAGGTAAATTACAGCCCTTGGATCAAAACCATCAACAAAAAGTAGAGTGGTTTTGTTAAAAACGAGATGGTTTTTTGAACTTCTGACAAAAAAATGTAGGATTACTTACTACAGAAATCGGTGTTATATACCATTGACTAAGGCAACACTTACTATCTTATAAGGCTAAACTTACCATAGAGTATGACAATACTTACTATCTTATAAGGCTCTACCAATGGTTGAGATGAAACCAATTAGATCCAACGATTCAGGAACAAGGGGAGTATGGTGCTCCCAAACCGCTTGGGAGCACCACAGCCGTTGCCCACATTGGTATGATTAATATGAATCGTACCATTAATAAGGAAAACTTGGGCATATTCCTAACTTAGGAGCTCCAAGGGTAGTCGAAAACTAGGAGGATTTATCTCCAAAGGGTTAAATTCCACGAACAGCCTGGTTTTATTCACTTTTCTCACACGCACCCTCTTAACTTTAAAAGTTCCCAAACTGATCCCTCATCTATAAATGTTACCCGACTGGAACCCTTCTATTACATGAGTTACTTTGGTTTTATGCAAGGAGCTAAAAACGAGTCCTTCCGAGGGCTCCTCATTCTCAATGCAAGCTAGTTCTTACTTGTTTTTAGGGAGGAGGCTAGCCTAAGATAGAAGTGAATATAGCCTGGTCGTGATTTCTTCCTTGGGCAGGCCTGACTCGGGACTATGGCAGGGCAGCACGCTCTGCTCTCTTGCGACCCCTACTGTCGCCAAACTACGACGAGATTTTTGCCATTTGAAGCGCCAGTCGCGTACAATGTTCTAAAAGTTGCTAGGCGCTAGTTGGGCGGTTGGCCACCTTCGAGCGATTAATCGGTGCATGTTAATAAGCAATCGACGATTAATTGTTAGTCGAACGTAATCGGATAGGCCCTGCCAGTGATTAATCGGCAATTAATCGCCGATTAATTCCTTGTTTTAGAACACTGGTCACGTAAGGTGATCGGGCTAGGCCAAGTCAGAAAGGCTTTGGCAACGATAGGAGTGACTTCCTCCTTAACTTCCCTAATAAGCATATTCTTTCTTGTGGATTCATTATGCTCGGAGACGAGTGCCCAATTTGGGGCTTTTAACCCCACCTTCGTGTTTTTAAAGTTGAGGGGGTGTGTATGAGAAAAGTGAATAGATGAGGGGGTGTCCATTGAAATTAACCCTAAACTTTTGCTATAATAGGACTTGACACGAATGCAACGGGTGAAAAGCAACGGACCTCACGAATGAAGGAAACATTTTATTCTTCTTACTTCCAAAGGAAGCACAAAAATAAATGTAGAGTCAGAAGCATGCAAAATGAACACGGAGTTAACCCCCATTATTTCCAATTCCCATAAAATGAGAAGGATAAAATCTTTTGTGTGCTTTTGAGTTGGAAGCACACAAAATGAAAACACAGTTAACAAATATAATTTCCACTACCCATTTCAGAAACACCAACAACGAATTCCATTTCAAGACCATAAGACATAAAAAAGGAGGATCTGCACATAAGAAACGTATATCCTATTTAATTGGCAATTGGTTAATGTCATCCGTCTTGCATGTTTGGAAAATTTTCGAACTTTCCTCGACATGTCCCTTTAAGTATCCAGAACCTTATACAAAAAATCAAGTGCCACCTCAACACCCCATCGTCTCATCAAGCAATGTCACAGATATGATAATACGAAACTAGATCTACACAATTTTCTTTCACAATTAACAGTTGGTTTTATTTTTGTTAAACTTGGGATAAATCTGAGCAACGGAAGATTTGATCTTTGGTTTCAACAGCAACATTGAGTGCATCACACGGAGAGATAAAAAGATACAAAAGAACAGGTAAAAAAAAACACCTTGTGAAATGAAAAGGGTTGGGAAAGGAGAGTAAGACATTACATCTGACCTTTACTTCCTTCAATACTGTTGTTGCTGCTGAATCCAATCGTTAGATTCGGGCAAACAAGGCTCTCAATGTAGGGATATGCACTAAAAGATGCAAAACAATTTTGAATCTTAGGATGGCTAAATTTGGCATCTTTTGGACAGTACCGCACTAAATGCATCCCAATACTCACTAAAACTTCATTGTTCTTCAAAATACACAAAGGTACGGAATAGGCGTCATCTGTTTGAGTTAAATAAGGTATCGCAATCAACTTGGTCGTTGGAGTTAAATAAGGTATCGCAATCAACTTCGTCCAAGACTCTCCGATACCATAGTCCTTCATCACCCATACATCAGCACAATCATTATATTGACGCAACACACATAGGCATCCATTTAAAACACCTACTGTGGAGACCAAACAATTGTCTCTATCATAACCAGGTTGCAAAACCTCCCCATATGTCTCCCTTGCCAAATCAAGAGAAACAATAATATTCCAATAAGAATCAATCGAAGGCCAATGGAGTGCCCCACTCACAAATTTCCCCGAATCAGTCCCATCAAGAGAATGAGGACGGTCTCCAATCCTCCTCCAAGAATGAGTCCTCAGAGTATACACCTCCACTCTTTCCTGAATAAACATATCAACATCAACATCAAGGAAGACCACCACCTTGTAATCGTCAATACAGTTGTCGTAACCGATACCGCATGTATTGATGCAGAGAATATTTGGCATTTTAATATCGGGCAGTTTCATGGATTTCCTAGTGGCCGGGTTCCATAGATACATCATAAAATCTGGAACAGTGATGCACACCAACCCGTTACAGGAACCGTTAAACTCAATCCAAACTCTTTCGCGAGTTTTTTCGAAAGGATAGTCGAGGTCAACAGCAGTAGTATCAGATTGCTCATGCATAATAGAACTAACGGAACAGGACTTGAGACTTGGATTCAGAAAACCACTAGTTAGGAGCAGTCTGTGGTGGGTATAATCAGCGCTGGCAGATGCTACATTAAGATGGGCTCTCGCGAATTTCGGATCGGAAATCAAAGAGCGCCATGATTTGGAAACGCACCTGAATCGCAGCAGAGGCTTGACGGGAACTCTGGAGAGTATTTCCCCGATGGTTTCGAGCGGGAGATGTGGCAGTGGCCGCGAATCTTCGACCCAAACGTTTTTCCGACGAATGGAGTGGGATTCGATCGCCATAGATAGTGCCGGTATGGTGGGTTTTTTTTTCTTGGGTTCAGGACGGAGATAAAAAGGCGATGGAGAAGACAGAGTCAAAGGACGTACTGGTTGTGAAATCAAATAATTTTAGGTACCGTTGATTTATGTTCTGTGTGCGAGCTCAACCTCTATTGTTATTGTGGGTGTGTAAATCGATATAGAGTTAAGATTTTTGGAATCTGAATTGCTGATTTACCTTTTCGGGATATATTTTCTATGATTCTAGCATTGATCTTGTAAAATTTTCTAGACTACATGAATTGCGTGCAATATTCAACTTGTTTTTGCTAAATAATATTTTAGTAGATGTATCTGAAAAAATTGATTTGTCTAAAAACCCGTAAAAACACGCTTGAGTTCTACCATTAAGTTGTTGCATACTGGTAATTTTTTTTTTCTAATAAAAAGCAAAATCAGTTTGATTTGAGGACATAAACATAAACTTCAGTCAATTTTTCTTTCCATAAAAATATTACTCCCGCAAGGGAACTGTCGAGAAGCGTTGTTCAGCGTTGAATCTCTAGAGCTGGAAAGTTAAATGTAAAAAAAAAAGTATTCCCGTGCTAGAAATGTAAATTGGAAATCTAACAATTTTCGTTCTTCTTTCTTAATTTATGTATTACATGGGCAACATGGTGACAGTACCGGTAGGATGGTGTTGGTGGAGATAGTGGAGGCATAAAAATGGTGACTTCGCGGAACGAGTTGATAGTGGCGGTGATGGTAACCGTCATGAATGTGGAGAAGCGGCGGGTTTGTTTATTGAGTATGTTCACCCTTGGCTGGAGAAAATGGTTGTAGCAACGACCGAAAAGGAATGATGAAGATAAAGGTTAGAAGAAAGTGAAATTGAAATGATAATAGTAACAATGAGTGGACCGACAGAGTATAAGCCGTTCAAAATTGCAGCAGAGGTGCGCGCGAAAATTAGACGAGGTCTCGAGAACACAATCAATGTACAAAATGCCAAATTCTAGCTTTCTTTCTCCAACATAGTGTTCCTTTCATTTTAGCCTCAGATTGTACATTCGTATTTTATGGGCTACGAAAGAGGAAGAGAGGATACTCTTGCCAAACCTAGGTAAATCCATCTCGAAATAAAATGCCAAATATGGCCTACTGAAATTGAAATTCAAGAACAATAGGATTGAAGCGGGAGCAAAACAAGAATTGGGATTGAGAGCGAGTACTAGGTTATGTTAATACGATATTAACATTTCAAAAACAAATAAAAGAGTACAAGCTCTGATTACAAGCCAATTTTTTTTACATAAAGCATGTACAAGTCTTCACACCAGGACGACTACAATGTAACCTAAGCCGATTTTAGAAATAAAATCTCCTCGTTCTCAGGTCCTGAAAATAGGTAAAACAATAACATAAGTTAACACTTATATGCGATATTCCAAATAGAAGTTATAATGTGCCATGTACGAGTAATTGAGTAACCAATTCATGTAACAAGGAGTTCGTAAAACCGGTAGATCTACAAGTTCCTCAATAAGCAATTCAATAAAGAACCATTATTATTTTTGTGCACGACCGACCAAAGGTCACATGAAATACGACTGATCGACAACGGAACTCACAATCCAGTAAAGCCATAATCTTACGGTCCGGGCCTGCTCTGACTGTGGAGTTCCCAAAAAAGCAATTATGAAAGTCAACGCAACAAAACCCAAAAGATCGACATGGAATCCTAAGACTATTCGATGGCGTTAAAGCCATAATCTTCTCTGAATTTCTCTAATTAGAATTAGGTAATGGGACCACCTCAAATTCCATGGAAAGTAAACTTTTGAGGCCTCAACTAGACATGAAACTCGACTCAATCCGAGTCCAGATGGTGGAGATAAAGTCGTTTGAAGTTGGTGGACCGTGCAACAAAAGAGTGGTGCCTAACTCTTGCCTAATCCAGAATTGATCGCCAAAAACAAACTGTGGCACTAATTTGCGTCCAACACCAATGCAACCCTTGTTGAGAGAGATTTCTACAATTCGACACACAAAAAAAAAAAGAGAGGCCCATGATCTCAATTTCAGCCATGAATTCATCATAATGGAGTATCCAACTCAAATCAATTATTGCAAGTTTGAACATGGAAGACTTGCTAAGGATTGAAGGATTCAAGATCAAAAACTCATCAATGGCTTCCAAACTCATACTTAAAAGTAAGCTAAGTAAAGAACTGAAAACTACTAAAACAAGTGGATTAACAAGTATGAATTAAACATGCACGGCACTCAGTTCTTGTCGAATTTTCACTTCTTATTTGGCTTTGGCTACTGTAGGAGTGACTTCCTCCTTAACTTCCCTAATAAGCATATTCTTTCTCGCGGATTTGTTACGCTCCGAGGCAAGTGCCCAGATTCTAGGATTTTATCCCCGCCTTTGCAAGGATGACCACCACCTTGTAATCGTCAATAGAGTCGTCGTAACCAATACCACATGTATGGCTGAAGACAGTATTTGGCATTTTAATAAGGGGCAGTTTGGTGGATTTCCTTGTGGTTGGGTTCCATAGATACATTATATATCCTGGAACCATGATGCACACCAATCCGTTACAGGAACCGTTAAAGCCAAACCAAACTCTTTTGCGAGGTTTGTCGAAAGGATAATCGAGGTCAACAGCAGTAGTATCAGATTGCTCATTGTGGGGGGCTGATTTCTTCTCCTCAATCTTGACCCTTCTGAACCGAGCGACGTGGCACCGGACGTCAGGTACCTGCAGAACCGGAGGGGGTTGTTCCTCCGGGAAGAAGCTCCGACGGTCTAGTCAGAAAAGGAGCCGGGAAGAAGTTTAGTAAGAAAATATGCTAGGAGGGAGGAGAGTTTAGAAAAGTTGAACCTTTTACTTGGGGGAGGAAGTCATCTATTTATAGGCAGAGAGGGAAAGAGTGTAGATTGGGCCATTTCTGTCACCCACGTGCTCGGTGACGCTCGGATGACATCACGAGTCAGTAGCATTAAATGAATGCCGCCTGTTGGGGAAAGGGGAGCCGCCCAGTCAGAATAAAGGGGAGGTCACATCACTCAGAGCTGTCCCATCCTTTATCAGAGAGGCTCTCCCACGTTTCTTTGGAACCTTCCAGAAGGTTCTAGATCTGTGGCCTCCGAACGAAGTCATCGTACCCGAAGGAACGAAGAGCAACAGGCAGCGCTCTTCACCGAACGAAAGAACTCTGTCAGCTATCATATCCGAACAAACGGGCTTCTTCCTTCGGAACAAGATCGAAGCTCGGCTGGGTCCCTCCAGGCACTTTATCCTTCGGATAAGGTGTACGACTGATGTATCTCGGCTCCGTGTGGAGCAGATGAACTGAGACAACTATTTGGTTAGGAACATCATATCAAATCCCGAGCATTGGACCTTCGGATATTTCGCTCCACTACAATAGCCCCTCAACTCCTGTTTCCATAGCTGTTACGCTTCGGAATGGAAGGAGGAGTTGAAAAATCAGTAGTGGCCGAGGAACAAGCCGCCACCGAACCAGATCCGATGACACGAACTTCCGAACGCCAGAACCATGTCAAACGTCAGAAAGATATCGAATCGTCAGGCCCGTACCTTTCATTTAATGCTTCTGCAACCGCCAGCTCCAGAGGAAAACACGCGTCCGTCCGCTATTGGATATCGATACGGCGCAGCCCATTGGTCTCCACGTGTCAAGCATCGACGGTCACATCAATCTCCCGCCCAAATCCTACGGTTGGGGGCTCGGCGACGCTTCGATTTCCGCCCTAGGTATAAAGAGGCGACGAGAGGAGAGAGAGAGCCACTTTTTCTCTCTCTCTCAGACGTTTGAACAGTTCCAGCCGTTCCCATTCTCAGAAACTCAAACCATCTGCAGATTCGCGACGATTTTGAAGACTTCGACCCAGATTTTGTCGTTGATTTCCAGGTATCTCTGATTTCTCACATTCTTCATGCTTCTCAGTTACCGTATTTGGGTCGTTTTTCTTGTTTTTTGCCCGTTTTTCCTGCCTGCGCACTGTAGAAAACCGTAGAACACGTTGAAGATCTTCAAATGTTCTTCCGAACGTAGTTGAATCTTCAACATCTGTTCTTCCGAGTTCCGATAGGAATACCCTCTTTTCAGTTTTTAATCGTTTACTCGGAACTTGGAATCCCTGCCTCGGTTAGTCGTCTCTCGGGAGGATCGGTTCCCTCAGATCCACGCTTCACTGAACATAGGCACATTAGGACTCGACCATGCAATTCGCTAACGGTCCTTCCCTTGCACTTTTGCTTATAGGTATGGCTTCTTCTGCGTCGATTTCGTCCGGGGAGTCATTTCGCTCGGTAGATAGCGCTGACTTAGGCGTTGGAGGCTCGAACCTCGCTATTTCCGACGCTATCTCCCACCTAGCTCGGCATTACCGTGTTCGGGAGAGCAGCGGGGATTCCGGAGATTCTGCGGGAACTGACATCCCTGCCAGCATCACTCCTCTCCGAACGATGCCGCCAGAGAGTCAAATAATCAATCTAGAGGACGATCCCTCGGAAAGGGAGCAGGACAATCCGAGGGAAGAGGCTGAAGGAGATGATGAGGCCGAGGAAACTGTATCTGACAGAGATGTCGCCGAAGGTGGTGCGGCCACGGCTTCGTCGAGTCAAGCCGAGGGTACCGAAGGAACTATCGGAGCCCCATCCGTACCCCAAAGGAAGAAGAGGAAGATAGTCCCACTAGATCCTGACGTCATTCCTGAACGAACAGGAAAGGATCCATGCCCGTATTGGAAGTCCTTCGAGAGCGAAGAGGGCATGAGGTCCTTCCGAAGGGATTACAAAATCCCGAACGACGTCGTCGTCACACCGGTCCCTGGCTCTCGGATTAGATTCAGTGATGAACACATCACGGTTCCACTGATGGCCATTACCGAAGGTGGCCTGAGGTTCCCGATGCACAGAGTCCTCAGGGAGGTCCTCTCTCTCTTCTCGCTCACGCCTTGCCAGCTGAGCGTCAACTCTTATAGAATCATCCACTCCATAATAAAGCTCGCCGAGCTAAAGATGTACCCATTGGAAGCTCATCACATTTTTGAGACCTATACGATGTCTCGGAACGTGAGGTACTCAAGATACTATCTGTGTTCCCGAAGGAACATGGCCAAAATTATTCCTGAAGGGATGTATGACTCCGAGAAATGGGCCTCGGACTACGTCGAGGTTCGGGGTAATTACCAGTTTCCCCAAACGGAATACGGGCAATTCGAAGTTGCCACACACCGAGGCGAACCTCGTAAGAGATTTTTATTGCTTTCCTTAAGTTGTTTCGTCCATTTTCTGTTCTTCGGACTGATGTTTTGTTTTCTGTTTTGTTCGACAGTTACGACAAGGGTGAACAAGGCGTTGTCCAGAGCTGCTAGAAATTGCGAGCTTGCTTCCACCCTTCTCACCATCCCTTGGGAAGAGAGGGACGCTCCCACCATTCTCCAGTACAAAGCGGCGTACGGTGGTAGGATCCGAAGAAAGGAAGCAGACAAGGGAGAGGAAGCATCTTCAGAGTTTCCCGAAGAGCTACTTCCGAGCGAGGACAGACCTCTCAGAGGACTCATCCGAGAACCGGCCGAAGACTCGACCCCCGAAGAAGCAGAGAACATGCCTCCCAGGAACATGAAAGATTTGCTTCAGAAGAAGCTTGAGGCTGCCGAGAAAGGCAAGGCCGCGGGCCTTTCAAAGAAAGCCGGGGCGGCAGAGGCGACGAGCTCGGCACCGAGCAAAAAGTTGCCTCCCCCCTCAACTCAGAAACGTGCAACTCCTCCTGCTCCTCTTTCACCGAAGGAAGCCCCAGCAGGAAAAAAACAAAAAACGGTGCAGGCGGGTACCGAAGGCGGTGCAGCTGTGGCGGCCAAGGGGAAGGGCACGATTGGAGACTCTGTCCCATGGGCGCCGAGCTTTGTCACTCCGGACAAGAAGCAGGTGCTGCAGTCCGACAGCCTTCGGGAGGATCCCTCCCTTGCTCTGACACTACTATCGGGGGTGGGCCTGCCGAGGGACATCCAATCTCCCCCCTCGCTCAAAGCTGCACTCACCGAGTATTACTACCATGCTGCGAGGGTAAGTTTCGTCGGTTCTGGTCGCTTCCTTTTCTTTTTACTCCTTGTCTCCTTATCTACTACATTGCTCGTCCTTCAGGCCTCCCAGTCCATTATCAGCGTCAACCTTCATCTCACCGAGCACGAGAAGAAGAAGAAACAGCTGCTGCAGTCTCTTCAAGTGAACAAGGATGCAGCTGATGAATATAAGAAAAGCTGGGAGGAGTCCGAGGCAGCGCGCAAGGCGCTCGAGGCTCAGGTGTTCAACCTCAACGACCTGGTAAAAGGCATGCAGGATGCTGCTGAAAAAACCAGGTTGGAGGGGAAGGACGAGGGCTTGGCCGAGGGAAGAGCTCTTGGCCGAGAGGAGATGAAGGTGGAGCTGGCGAAGGAGTACAGCAAGGGTTACGACAAGGGGTACTTCGACGCCGAGGAAACAGCCGCAGAAGAACTTGCCGAGGCCCAGGCTGAAATGCTGGAAGACCAGCATAAAGCAAGCTTTATGCTGGGCTACAATGCAGGCTTTAATGACGCCGGTGTGGAGGCTGATGACGAGCGGAGACTGCTGGTTGAGGTTCCCCCTCGTCGTCAAGCCGAAGCGCCACAGGCCGAGGAAGCACAGCAACCAACCGAGTCTGAGGCGCAGCCTGACCCTGTTGTGACGCCCGTGGGTGCATCCACCGAGGTTGACACCACTCCAGCTCCCCTGACAGATGATCCTACTCTGCCGCTCTTCCCCACTCCAGCCCCTTGAGTTGTTTGGGCGTTTTGCTCTTTTTGTTTGTTTGTTCTGTTTCGTTTTGGAAATGTAATGAAATTATCAAGTATTTTTGTTCGGTTATCGTAAGGAAATGAAATTGTCACAAGTATTGTTATTCGGTTATTTGGTTTGCTTGTGAATTAACCGCGATGTTCGGATAAGTACATATCTGTCGTGCAAATGTTATGGGTCATGCTCCATCATGTTTCTGTTCGGATATCTTAATCGATCTTCCCATAATATCCCATAATAGCCCCCTATCTGCTAGGATTGCCGAAGGACATTGGCGGGAATTCAAGCAGATAGTAAATGAACAATCATCCGAGGGCACACAGAGGAATATATCCCCCGAGCGAACGAAATGATACGGGCGACGCAAGAGACGTCCAAACGAATGCACCGAGGGCGAAGGACAGATCGCCCGGATGAAATTGCCGAGGGCGATGTGAATATGACCCATACGAACACGATGTGGAGCCCAACGGCTTAAAAGTGGGCTAGGTGAGATACCCAACACTTACAAAAAGAAAACACAGAAAACAAACAAGATAAGAAAAAAGAAACTTCTATTAATAATGGCCCAAAGGCTTACAAGGTTGAACAGAAATAACAATTAAAGAAAAGTAAAAAAGTGAAACAACAGCTAGCCATGGAACTTCCGAAGCTTTTGAGCATTCCAAGGGTTAGGTATGGGAGTACCATCCATCTCAGCTAGCTTGTAAACCCCATGGCCGATCTTCTCGATCACTCGGTAAGGACCCTCGTATGGATCCTTGAGTTTCGTCAGCTTTTTGGCTTCCACAACCATCCGAAGGACGAGATCCCCGACGTTGAATGGCCGTGCCCGAACGTTCTTGTTGTAGCCTCGTGCAACTTCCTGTTGATACGCGGCGTGCCGCAGGTTAGCATTATCGCGAAGTTCTTCGGCAAAATCTAACTCCGAACCCACGAGAGCATTGTTATCCACTGGGTTGAAATTTTCCGTACGGGCTGTGGGAATCAACGTGGATAGGGGGAGGACGGCCTCCATGCCGTAGGCCATTGAAAACGGGGTACGTCCCGTGGAACGCCGAGGCGTAGTACGATAGGCCCATAAGACATGAGGGAGTTCCTCAACCCACAATCCGAGTTTCCTATCCAAACGACGCTTGAGCCCCCGAGTGATGGTTTTATTGGATGCCTCGGCTTGACCATTGCCCTGAGGATACGCGACCGAAGAATTCTGGATCGTGATCTTGCGTCGTTTGTAGAAGGCCTTGAGGGCAGCAGCAACGAATTGCGAGCCGTTGTCCGAGAGAATGGCATATGGAACACCGAACCTCGAGATGATGTGCTTCCATATGAATCGTTCCACGTCAGCGGCTGTCGTCTTCACCATTGCCTTGGCTTCGACCCACTTAGTGAACAAGTCCGTGGCAGTCAACAAATACTCAAAACCTCCAGGAGCCTTGGGCAATTTGCCCACAATGTCGAAAGCCCAGACTGCAAAAGGCCAAGGACTTGTGATCATCTTTAGTGGAAATGCTGGTTGGTGAATGAGCGAAGCATGCTTCTGACACCGAACGCAGCGCTTCACATAATCTTCGGATTGTTTCACCATCTTCGGCCACCAATAGCCTTGGGTCAAAGCTCGCTGCGCCATACTTCGGCCACCTGAATGAGCCCCACAACTTCCCGAGTGTAACTCATCCAGTACACCGTCCACCTGAGACTCAAACACCACTTTCAAATCGGGGCCCGTGAAAGTTCTTCGGTAGAGACTTCCGTTGGGATCTAAAAAGTAGTTAGCGGCACGGCATCGTATCTTGTGAGCTTCCTTTCTGTCGGCGGGCAAGGTTTGATTCTGAAGATACAACATAATAGGATCCAACTGGCTTGTGCCGAACGTTATGGCCGCAACCGGTGGGTCAGAGGGTTCGAAGCTCGGAGTGTTGACCTCGTCAAACACTATTGTGCGACTGCCCGAGGCTCGATATACCGAAGCGAGGCCTGCGAGGGCGTCAGCGTGAGCATTATGCTCCCGAGCGATCCACTCAATTTCCACACGTCCGAATTGTTTCAGAAGAACCAAAACGTGACTTACATAGGCGTTCATTCGTTCATCCCTGGCTTGATAGTCGTCATTCAAGTGTCCCACAATAAGCCGAGAGTCACAGAATACATGAACAGAATCCGCACCAAGCCGAAGGGCAATTTGCAACCCAGCAATTAAGGCTTCATACTCGGCTTCGTTGTTCGTTGCTCGGTAACCGATTGAGACAACATGCTCGTGCACGGTCCCCTCGGGTGATACAAGAACTACTCCAGCCCCAGCCCCATGGATGTTTGATGCTCCATCCACAGTCATCCGCCAAGCATCTCCAGAAAATAAGCTCCATTCATGAGCAGGGCGCTTTTTGCCGAGCGTGAATCTTGTGCGTCGTGCGTCGGTTGGCTGTTGGATCCATTCCATGTGGGACTCGGTCGCAGCTATCCGAGCTTCGGTCTCCGCTAGAGTCAAGGCGTTAGCTTCATCTTGCAAGCCCGGAGTAAGCTCGGCGAAGAAATCAGCTAACGCTTGGCCCTTGATCGCCGTCCGAGGTTCGAACTGGATGTCATAATTAGCCAAGTCTTGAGAGAACTTCATGATCCGACTCGAAGAATCCGTCTTCCGAAGCACAGCCTTGAGAGGAAACTCAGTAAGGACCACGATCCTATGGCATTGGAAGTACGGCAAAAGGCTCGTTTTGGAGGAAACGAGGGCCAATGCCAACTTCTCCATAGGCAGATACCTAGTCTGAGAATCCGTCATCGTCTTACTTGAATAAAAAATTGGCTGATGCTCTGTCCCTTCTTTCCGAACAAGCACTGAACTGGTGGCATGATCCGAGACGGCGAGGTAAAGATACAGATCTTCATTAGGTTGTGGCTTGACGAGGAGAGGAGCACAGGATAAGTAATCTTTCAGTGATTGCAGTGCCTGCTCACATTCCTCGGTCCATACAAATCTTCGGCGGCTGGTTTTGATGGCTTGAAAGAACGGTCGACAGAGATCACCCGAGCGTCGAATAAACCTATTCAACGCTGCAACCATTCCTGTAAGACGTTGCACTTCCCTAATAGTCGTTGGAGCTCGAAGGTTTTGCACAGCTGTGAGTTGCATCGGATCAGCTTCAATGCCTCGGCGACTAACCATGTAACCAAGGAATTTTCCAGAGCTGACTCCGAACGCGCACTTCTCAGCATTGAGCCGCAGCTTTCGTTTCTTCAGGACGGAGAAAACCTCGCCAAGGTCCCGAAGATGATCCCGAGCGAATTTGCTCTTGCATACCAAATCATCGATGTAAGCCTCCAGAATTCTTCCGAGCATCCCGGGGAACATGGATGTTATCGTTCGTTGAAATGTAGCCCCGGCGTTTTTCAATCCGAACGGAACAACATTGTAGCAATAGACACCCCGAGGCGAGATGAAGGCCGTCTTTTCCTGATCGTCTTTGGCGAGGGCGATCTGGTGGTACCCTCGGTAGGCGTCCATAAAACTCAACCGCTCACATCCCGCAGTTGCGTCCACCATTTGTTCGATCCGAGGGAGGGGGAACCTATCCATTGGGCAAGCATCATTGAGGTTCGTGTAGTCCACACAAACCCTCAGCTTTCCATTTTTCTTCGGAACCACAACAGGATTAGCCAACCAAGTGGGGTAAAGTATTTCTCTTATCGCCCCTGCCTCCAGCAATTGATCCACCTCTGCCATCACAGCATCAACATGAAGAGCCGAGGAACGCCGAAGCTTCTGCACCACAGGCTTCCTATTTGGGTCGACGTTCAAAGAATGGGTTGCAAACGAGGGATCTACGCCTGGCATCTCCTGCGGGCTCCAAGCAAATACCTCAATGTGTCGCAGGAGGAAGTCGAACATCTCATTCCGCTCCTCCTCGGTCAGAGAACTGCCGATGAGGAAGTACCGGGTGCCGTCTTCCGAAATTGGCATGCGAATGAGTTCCTCGGAGGATCTTTGCTCGGCCGGAAGTCCAACATCTTCAAGCACGTCAATTTCCCCACTTTCTACACACTGCACTTCCAAGCAGCTTTGTTTCGTCGTGACTGTGCTGATATAACATTTCTTGGACTGCACTTGATCTCCTCGGAGGCTTTCTTGTCTTCCGTTCCAACCGATGAACTTCACAACTTGATGATATGAGGAGGCCACCGCTTGCATCCCGTGTAACCAGGCTCGACCGAGGATCACGTTATAAGGGCTAGGAGAACTAACCACTATGAATTCAACATCGATCACTCGGGAACCGGCCCTCACAAGGAGATTGATTGCGCCCAGTGGCCAAACCGGTGCGCCCGTAAACCCAACGAGCGGTGCTGTCGCTGGCCGAAGCTGATTCGCAGACAGGCCAAGACTCTTGTAAGTAGAATAAAACATCACATCAGCCGAGCTTCCATGATCAACCAACACCCGTTGAACGGTTGACTTGTCAATGATCACCGTTACGACAAGGGCATCGGTATGTGGCATCTGAACTTTCTTCAAATCTTCGGTCGTGAAGGTAATTTGGCCGTCATGGTTCGGATCTTCAAATTTCCTCTTGGCCGAAGTACCGACGTTGCAGATTGACAAGGCGGCGACGGCAGTACTGATCTCCTTTTGTAGCTCGGATACACGTTCCGCCGAAGCCACCCCCTGAATTACACTAACGTTACCCCCGAGCAATGGAGGCGGGGGCGGAAGTGGACTTTTCCGAGTGTCGATCCAGGGGTTGAGATGTCCAGCCGCAGCCAGCTCCTCCAAGTACCTTTTAAATGGCTGGCACTTGGTCGTGTAATGCCCTCGCTCTTTGTGGTAAGAGCACATCCCCGGTCCCTGGCCTGCTGTGCCGAGGAGTCCCGTAGGCCAAGAGAAGAATGGGAGCGTTCCGATAATAGAGAGAAGTTTGTAGATGGGCTCCGTGAAGGTTGTTTGCTCGGCAACGTACTCATCTGGCCTTGGTTCCCGTTTCTGTTGCACCACGTGCTGTTGGTGCTGCGGAGGTCGATTTCGGTTGTTCGGCTGATTTACCTTCGGGGACTGTCCGACGTTGGCCACTTGCTTTCGAGCCGCAGGATGAGCTTTAACCGCTTCCGCTGCCTTCGGAACATGACGTTCGGCCATTGCTTCCTCATGTACGCAATCCTTTTCTATAATGGTCATTAGTTCCCCCATACTCTTGGGTGGATTTCTCGAGAGATCCCGAAACATGGCTGAATTTGGATCCAAGCCCTTCATAAATGATTCAGCAGCTACGCCCTGATCACAGTCAGGAATAAGATTGTATACCTCCCAATATCGCTCGGTGTAGAGCCGAAGAGTTTCTCCCGGGGTCCTTCGCATGTTCACCAGCATGGAAAGTGTCTTCGGTTGAATGTTGCTGGTTACAAACCTCTTCGTGAATTCCAACTCAAGCTCGTTGAAACAGGTAATGGACTTTGGCTTCAACTGATTGTACCAGAGCATGATTGGCTCACTTAACGAGAGGGGGAAGATTTTGCACATAAGTGCATCAGAGAAGTTGTGGAGGCTCATCATTTGGCGAAAGCGGCAGACGAACGCGACTGCGTCCTCTTTGGCTTCGTACCGTTTGAGCTTCGGCATGACGAACCGCTCCGGTGGTCGCTCTTGCTGTATAGCGTCTACGAAGGGGGACGCTTTCGCCTTCCCGAGTTTCGAATTGTCCTCCGGTGCAGGGCTCGGTTGGACTACTGCAATTGGCAAGGTTGGACGAGGCTCGGGCGTCCGTCGTTCATGATGGGGCCGACGAGGACGTTCGGCCCTGTATCCTCGTTCTCCCGGTTCCCTTCTTTGCGCAAGGCCCAGCTTGGACCCTCCTGGCCGAGTTTGTGGAATCTCCCGAGGACCAGCCACCGGTTGGTACACCGTCGGAAGTCCAGTGAATTGGTCGTAAAGGGTGATGGTGTTAGCCCTTTCCGAACGTCCTTCCTGATTTGGAACCGTCAGACGACTTCGCGACCCTTCCGTTAGCTTTCTGTCACGGCGACACTCGGAATCTCGATATGGCGAGACGGATCGTTCGGGGAATTCATCATGGTAGCTTCGCCGAGGTGAATCGTTCAGATCCATGGGCCGTTTTTCCTTTCTGACGTCCGAGTAATGTCTAGATGGACGACGCCCCTGGCCCGATGCTTCCGCTCGTTGCGTTCCCGCCGTGGAGTGCGTCGCCGAAGATCGAGTGCTTTCCGTTCGGTCAAGGCTCTCCAGCCGTGGGCGGGAGCCCGTTTGTTGTGGCCGAGCGCTGGGTTCCAGACGCTCGAAGACGGTTCGTCTCTCGGGTACTGCTGGCTCTGTAGTTCGGTTGTGGTGGGACCTCCTGCTTCTTTTTCGGCGTCTCACCGGTTGACTAGGTCCAGCTTGATGGACAGCAACGGGGGTGGCAAGTTGGTTACCGTCCCGCTCTTCTAGGCGTTGTTGTAGCATGGCTATGACCGTTGCTTGGCGTTTTTGCTCCGCCAGGGCAACATCCAGCTCTGTTGGTGGAAACGAAAGCCGTCGAGAGACCGACTGATGCGGGAGTGTTGTGTGTTCGTGTTCATGGTTGATGGATCCATACCCGGACAACCCCAAAGTGAAGTTCTCCGGGCCAGGAGGTGGGATGTGTTGAGCCATAAGGTGAGAGTGTGGGCGAACCGGACTGAAATAGTGTCGAGATGGGGGTAGAAATCAGGTCCACGTTGCTAGGTTAAGTTGTCCCCAGCAGAGTCGCCAATTGTGGGGGGCTGATTTCTTCTCCTCAATCTTGACCCTTCTGAACCGAGCGACGTGGCACCGGACGTCAGGTACCTGCAGAACCGGAGGGGGTTGTTCCTCCGGGAAGAAGCTCCGACGGTCTAGTCAGAAAAGGAGCCGGGAAGAAGTTTAGTAAGAAAATATGCTAGGAGGGAGGAGAGTTTAGAAAAGTTGAACCTTTTACTTGGGGGAGGAAGTCATCTATTTATAGGCAGAGAGGGAAAGAGTGTAGATTGGGCCATTTCTGTCACCCACGTGCTCGGTGACGCTCGGATGACATCACGAGTCAGTAGCATTAAATGAATGCCGCCTGTTGGGGAAAGGGGAGCCGCCCAGTCAGAATAAAGGGGAGGTCACATCACTCAGAGCTGTCCCATCCTTTATCAGAGAGGCTCTCCCACGTTTCTTTGGAACCTTCCAGAAGGTTCTAGATCTGTGGCCTCCGAACGAAGTCATCGTACCCGAAGGAACGAAGAGCAACAGGCAGCGCTCTTCACCGAACGAAAGAACTCTGTCAGCTATCATATCCGAACAAACGGGTTTCTTCCTTCGGAACAAGATCGAAGCTCGGCTGGGTCCCTCCAGGCACTTTATCCTTCGGATAAGGTGTACGACTGATGTATCTCGGCTCCGTGTGGAGCAGATGAACTGAGACAACTATTTGGTTAGGAACATCATATCAAATCCCGAGCATTGGACCTTCGGATATTTCGCTCCACTACACTCATGCATAATAGAACTAACGGAACATGACTTGAGATATGGATTCGGACCACCACTAGTTATAAGGAGTGGTCTGTGGTGGGTATAATCAGTGCTGGCAGATGCTAAACTAAGATGGGCTTTTGAGAATTTCGGATCGGAAATCAAAGAGCGCCATGATTGGAAAACGCACCTGAATCGCAGCAGAGACTTGACGCACGGGAACTCTGGAGAGTATTTCCACGATGGTTTCGAGTGGGAGATGTGGCAGTGGCCGAGAATCTTCGACCCAAACGTTTTTCCAACGAATGGAGTCGGATTCGATCGCCATAAATGGTGCTGGAGATAAAAAGGCGATGGAGAAGACAGAGTCAAAGACGAACGTTTTTTTTTTGTTAATATTCAAGACGAACGTACGTACGTACTTCGTTGTAAAATTTCTAGTGACGTACGCTTCGGACCTTAAAAAATACAAAAAATTGAACAGTTTCCCCTCTTCGATTTTAAAAAACATACATACCGCTATCCAACTTAGCTAATCTTCTTATAGAACCCCATAAAAATATTTTAAAATTTATGCTTATTTTTCTATATTTTGTGGGGCCTGAAATGGGTCCCACGTACGTACTCCATTTAAAAAAATTCTGGCAAAGATGTTACGGTGACCGTCCACCGCATGCCTATGTGAGGTCTACTCCGGGCCCTACAAAAAATGAGGAGTTTTGTCTCTTTAAATTCAAAAAACATAATTACTGATATTCAATTAAGCTGATTTTTTATCGGGTCCTATAAAAAAATATTATTTGATACATGCATCTTATTTTCTCTATTATTTCTCTTTCTAAAAAATTACCCAAAATACACTAATATTAAAGTACTTTAAAAACTCAAATCTGCAAGTAACCCAGATATTAAATTTCTTAGAAAATAATATAAATGGTAAGTAGATTGAAAAAATGCTCAAAAAATTGAATACTCATGAAGTTTATAGAAGGGGCAACTTAGATTCATAGAAGGGGCAACTTAAATCCATAGAAGAAGGAACTTAAATTCATATAAGGAGTAACTTAGGTTTAAATTCAGATTTGACTACAAATTGACTTCATGTTTTGAAATTTTTTTTCTTCCATTTCATGCATGGAGAATTTCAATTGGTCCGTTTCATGCAAATCTACAAGTAACCCAGATCCCAAATTTCTCAAAAAATAATAGAAATGGTAAGGAAATTGAAAAAATACTCAAAAAATTGAATACCCAAGAAATTCATAGAATGGGCAACTTAGGTTCATAGAAGGGGCAACTTAAATCCATAGAAGAAGGAACTTAAATTCATATAAGGAGTAACTTAGGTTTAAATTCAGATTTGACTACAAATCGACTTCATGTTTTGAAATTTTTTTTCTTCCATTTCATGCATGGAGAATTTCAATTGGTCCGTTTCATGCAAATCTACAAGTAACCCAGATCCCAAATTTCTCAAAAAATAATAGAAATGGTAAGGAAATTGAAAAAATACTCAAAAAATTGAATACCCAAGAAATTCATAGAATGGGCAACTTAGGTTCATAGAAGGAGCAACTTAAATCCATAGAAGGGGTAACATAAATTCACAGAAGGAGTAACTTAGGAAACCCAGAATCGACTCCATGTATGGGGAATATTTTTCCCTCCATTTCATGTATGAGGATTTCTTTTTCCTCATTTCCATATTTATGCAATTTTGAAAAAATCTCTCCATTACTTGGGCATTATTTACCCCTTTGTCCACTGATTTGCAATTTCCCCTTTCACATTTTCTGTATTGCGGTTATGGTAATTTCACATTAGTCAGGCGTTCAAAAGTCTCCACCTGTGTATAATTGTTATTCTGCTTGCATTTTCTATTGTAGTGTATAGGCATGGGCCCACAAAGGACTAAATTGTACACTATATTCCCCTCGTCAATCTCCACCAAGGAACTGTCGAGCAGCGTTGTTCAACGTTGAATCTCTTCAGTTGGAAAGTTAAATTTAGTGTTGCATTAAAAAAAAAGGGGCAAATTTTCGTAGTAGTCCTTGTAGTTTTATGGTTGTCTCACTTTTGTCCCTCTAGTTTCAAAGTGCTCGAATTTCGTCCCTGTAGTTTGTTTTACGTTCCAAATTGGTAAAATCGTTAACGCCGTTAACGAAACTAACGGAAAAAAAAAAATAAGTGTTCCAATTTTCAATCCGTTTGAACCGGTGCGAAGATCTTATTTTTTTGATTATTTTATCCTAAATGGTCGTAATGAATTTTTGACTCTAAGGCCTTTCAATGAGCACCCTAAGAGAGCCCTGAAACTAAATAAGGAGTCTTCGGGTGCTCGTTGAAAGGCCTTAGAGCCAAAAATTCATTACGACTATTTAGGATAAAATGATCAAAAAAATAAGATCTTCGCACAGGTTCAAACGGATTGAAAATTGAAACACTTATTTTTTTTTTCCGTTAGTTTCGTTAACGGTGTTAACGATTTTACCAATTTGGAACGTAAAACAAACTACAGGGACGAAATTCAAGCACTTTGAAACTAGAGGGACGAAAGTGAGACAACCATAAAACTACAGGGACTACTACGAAAATTTGCCCAAAAAAAAAATCAGTCCATACTAGAAATGAAAATTAGATATCTAACAATTTTTCGTTTTTCTTTCTTAATTTATGCATTACATGGGCAACATGGTGACAGCACCGGAAAGATGGTGTTGGTGGAGATAGTGGGGGCATAAAAGTAGTGACTTCGCGGAATGAGTTGATAGTGGTGGTGATGGCGACCTTCATGCATGTGGAGAAGTGTCGGTTTTGATTATTGAGTTCTAGTTCACCCTTGGCTGAAGAAAATGGTTAGCAACGACCGGAAAGGAATGATGAAGATAAAGGTTAGAAGAAGGCGAATTGAAATGATAACAGCAACAATGAGTGGACCGACAAAGAGTGTAAGCCGTTAGAAATTGCTGCGGAGGTGCGCTCAAAAAATAAACACGGTCTAAAGAACACAATCAATATAAGAAATGCCAAATTTTAGCTTTCTTTCTCCAACTCAGTGTTCCTTTCATTTTAGCCTCAGATTGATTTTTTTGAACCGCAGCGTCAGATTGTTCAACATTGAATCTCTTCAGCTGGAAAGTTAAATTTAGTGTTGCATTAAAAACAATCAGTCCATAATAGAAATGAAAATTAGTAATCTAACAATTTTCATTTTTCTTCCTTAATTTATGTATTACATGGGCAACATGGTGACAGCACCGGAAGGATGGTATTGGTGAAGATAGTGCGGGCATAAAAGTGGTAGACTTCGCAGAACGAGTTGATAGTGGTGGTGATGGTGACCGTCATGCATGTGGAGAAGTGGCGGTTTCGATTATTGAGTTCTAGTTCATCCTTGGCTGAAGAAAATGGTTATAGCAACGACTGGAAAGGAATGATGATGATAAAGGTTAGAAGAAGGCGAAATTGAAATGATAACAGTAACAATGAGTGAACCGACAAAGAGTGTAAGCCATTAGAAATTGCAGCGGAGGCGAGCTCGAAAAATAAACGAGGTCTAAAGAACACAATTAATATAAGAAATGCCAAATTTTAGCTTTCTTTCTCCAACACAGTGTTCCTTTCATTTTAGCCTCATATTGGTCATCCGTATTTTGTGGGCTATGAAAGAGGAAGAGAGGATACTCTTGCCAAACCTAGGTAAATCTCGAAATAAAATACAGAATATGGGCTATTGAAATTGAAATACAAGCATAGGATTGAGAGTGAGAGCGGAACGAGGATTGGGATTGAGAGCGAGTACTAGGTTATGTCAATACAATACTCCGTATTAACATTTCAAAAACAAATGAAAGAGTACTAGCTCTTCCAATTTTTTTTACATAAAGCAAGCACAAGTCTTCACACCAGGATGACTACAATATAAGCTATTTGATTATGGAAATCACATCTCCTCGTTCTCAGCTCCTGAAAATATGTAAAACAATAACATAAGTTAACGCTCTTATGTGATATCCCAAGTAGAAGTTATAATGTGCCATGAACGAGTAAACAATTCATGTAACAAGGAATTCATAAGACCGGTCGATCTATAAGCTTCTCAATAAGCAATTCAATAAAGCACCATTATTATGTTGGGAGAGATTTCTACAATTCAACACAAAAAAAGGCCCATGATCTCAATTTTAGCCACGAATTCATCACAATGGAGTATCCAACTCCTCAAGGGCAAATTGACTAGAAGGACATATTATAAGATTTTTTTTATTATAATTAGGACATACATATTTTCCTTTAAAGTTTAAAGGACATTGTGTCCAGAATTTACAAAAAAAACCCCCTACATCGCACGAGACCTCACGTGAGCCCAAAAATTACAAAAAACGTGAGAGAAAAAAGCGTGAGCCCTCAAACTTCACTGTACGTCTGTTGAAACTTCTCTGCAAACAAAAAGGGAGAGTGAGAAAGATCAATAATCAGCAGATCGTTTCCATTCCGATCGACCGACTGCCAATGGAACGTCCGGTGAGTTAATCGACCTTCTTTTCACTTCTCATCCTCTTGATCGAGTTCATCAATGTTTTCTTCATCTTAGGGTTTCATGTCTTCTTCTTCTCGTCCGGTGGTATATCTGTTCGATTTTAACAAATGCACAGAACCAGGCAAGCTGTGTCAAGTATGTAGCATGGACAAAAATTAACAAATGCATCTAAGAAAGTAGAACACGAACATTCCCAAACACAAGAAGTAGAGAAACTTTCTGCACATAATACAACATCCTAGAACTTCTTTTGTTCGACTTAAAAATACTTCCAGGAGTTCTTTTGTTCAAAATCCCACGGTGTCCCCATGTATGTTTCAGGTCTGTATCTGTTTTGTAGTTCCTTTGTAGTTTGGAACAATGTAGGTCTGTATCTGTTAGTACACTTGGTATATCTGTTTTAAGCATATTTGGTACATCTGTTTGGTGGTTATTGTAGTTTGGAACAATGAAGGTCTATTTTAGGTCTGTATCTGTTAGTACAATTCGTATATCTTTTTTACATGCTTGGTACATCTGTTTGGAACAATGTAGGTCTGCTTGAACGTCTGTATATGTTAGTACACTTGGTATATCTGTTTTAAGGATGTTTGGTACATCTGTTTGGTAGATTTTGTAGTTTGGAATAATGTAGGTTTGTTTTAGGTCTGTATCTGTTAGTACAGTTGGTATATCTCTTTTTAAGCATGTTTGGGTAGTTTGGAACCATGTAGGTCTGCTGGTATCTCTATATCTGTTAGTACACTTTGTATATCTGTTGTTTTGTGTTTGTATATTTGTTTGGTTTTTGCAAGCATGTTAGTACATCTGGTTGGTCTTTTGGAATTATGTACCAATGTTGGTATCTGTGTATTTGTTAACATAGATCGTATATCTGTTTTTATATTTATTTTGGATTTGTGTTTTTTATTCTGAACAGGAAGATGTAGTAGAACCGATTAGAGAGTTAGAGCCAAAAAAGGTAAGATTTAAGATGCGAGCAAGAAAGAAGGTAACTCCAATTGCTGTAAAGAAAATAACAAATCAAAAGGAAGATGATGATGATGATGAAACGCAGATAAAGGAAACTGAACAGGAGAAGAATGACATTGAAACGCCACAGAAAAGGAGGGCTTCACAGAAATCACCTGTTAAAAAAACTCAATCGAGGAGAATAACAAGATCTCTTTCCAAAAGAGAAATAAGAACGACAAGGGTGTCAAAGAAAATGGAAGCGACAATTGAAATGAAAAAGAAATTTGTTCGAAAATCAAACAGAAACAAGAAGACTGGAAATGAGCAAGATGATGATGTGGTAGTCTTAGAGGAAGACGATGAAGAAGACGAGCAACAAGATGTTGAGGAAGACGAGGAAGAAAGTGAGGAAGATGAGGAGGAAGAGAAGGAAGACGAGGAGGAAGGCAAATTTGTGAAGCTAAAGGGAAAAAAGAAGAAGTCCAGCCCCCGTCTCCCTAAAAAAAGGGTGAAAAAACAAGAAAGGAAGAAGGAGAAGCAAGAGAACGAAGAAGTTGTTGAGATCAAAAAAGAGAGCTGCCAATACAGGTATCTATTTTTATATTGGTGCATCTGTTTTATGTTAGTTTATCTGTATCTGTTACATTACTGGTGTATCTGTTTTTATATTGGTGCATCTGTTTTATATTAGTTTATCTGTATCTGTTACATTACTGGTGTATCTGTTTTTATATTGAAGCATCTGTTTTATGTTGGTTTCTCTGTATCTATTACATTACTGGTGTATCTGTTTTTATATTGGTGCATCAGTTTCATGTTAGTTTATCTGTATCTGTTACATTACTGGTGTATCTGTTTTTATATTGGTGCATTTGTTTTATATTAGTTTATCTGTATCTGTTACATTATTGGTGTATCTGTTTTTATATTGAAGCATCTGTTTTATGTTGGTTTCTCTGTATCTATTACATTACTGGTGTATCTGTTTTTATATTGGTGTATCTGTTTTATGTTGGTTTCTCTGTATCTATTCCATTATTGGTGTATCTGTTTATATATTGGTGCATCTGTTTTATGTTGGTTTCTCTGTTACATTACTGGTGTATTTGTTTTTATATTGGTACATCTGTTTTATGTTGGTTTCTCTGTATGACATTATCCCATCTGTACAAACCTCCTGCAGGTCTAATCTCGTCAGCCTTGTACGGCTTCTGAAACACAGAAAATTCACTCCTCGCCAAGTTCATGAGATCAAAAAATCCCTTTTGCAAATCTCTTGTTTGCAATGACCAAACCGGATATTAATGAACTTTTCGTGAGGAAAAGCGATGAAATTACATTGAAGTTGGTTGAAAAGTACAAAGGGGAGGGTTACTTTGATCTTGGTGGCAAATTAGTTAAAATAAGTGTCAAGGATTTGACACTCATCTTTGGAATCAAATCTGGACCAATCAAAATACAACTCCAGGGGAACACGAGAAGGCCAAATTCAGATTTTCTCGACAGAGTCTTCGAAAAAGAAAAGGAAATGTTGGTTTCAAGGATGAAGATATTCTTGAGAAAAGCTTTTACAGAAGATTCTAGTGAAAGCGCGCAGGACATTGCACGTGCTAATGATGTTGGTTCTTGCGACAATCTTTGTCCCACTCTCACAACCAAAATTAAGCTGGGCTTATTGTCCATTCATTGAGGATCTCAACACATCCACAACGTATGCATGGTCAACATTCATTACGGAGCACTTGGTCAAAGAGCTTGATACAAGGCATACAAATCCAACAACTGTTGGTGGATGTGTACTTGGGCTACTGGTGAATATCTCTTCTATTTGTAGTTTAATGTCATGTTTGCTACTATATCTATATCTATTTTATATTGGTATATCTGTATATGTGTATCAGTTTTATCTCTGTATCTGTATCTTTCTCTGTATCTGTTTTATATTGGTATCTGTATCTGTATCTGTATCTGTTTTCTATAACTGTATATGTTTTCTATTAGAATTCTACAGTGAAAGCTACTTTGCTTGAATGCAGTACTGGCTCTGCGAGCATACAAGCATAATGAATATGCAACAATCAAAAGACAATTGTCCAAGGTTTATGAAGTGGGATATGAGTGATTTACCAGAAGCATTGGCACGAACACCGTTGGAATCCCTTAATCCAGAAATGGTAAAGGATGCAGAATTGGAGCCTAACAATGAGAAAGAGAAGAAGTTGTTGCATTTTCTTGAACAAATTGAAAATCAGAGTGATGTGAAGGATACTGACACTCGGGAGTGCAGCTTAGACAACGATGGATCGGAATTTGAGAAGGACGAGGAGGTTAAGGAGACTAACAATGATACCAACAACCTAATTTCTGACCTACTCAAAGAAATTGACAGGTTGAAGGAAGAATCGAAGGAAAAGGACAGAGTAATTCAAACTTTGCAACAAAAAATAGCCGAACTTGAAAGGGACCATGTACCGTATCAAGACGCCGCTGAGCAAATGTTTGACTATGAAACAGAAGTCGGGACGGTACATGTTGAAAAGGGTATCCTGCAGGAAGAAATTGTGCAAAAGGAGGTTGAGATAGGAGGTTTGTACGTCAGCAACGACTTATTGGAGGAAAAACTTGAAAAATCTGAAAAAGACAAAGCAAGTTTCGAAGATGGCCTAGATGACATTGTAACCCATATGGTTACACAAGAATTCCACGTAAGAAAAACATCTCTTCATAAGTATGTCGCTATATCTGTTTGTATATCTGTTGGTATTTGTTTAGTTATATCTGTATCTGTTAGTATTTTTGGTATATCTGTATGCCTTGTCATATATGTATCTGTATATTGTTACACACATAAATCATAATTGCCTAATTCACTATGTCAGGACAAAGAAGAAGACAAAGAGAAAAGGCAAGAAGAGGAGGAGAGCAAGGAAGGAGGAGTTGATCAAACTATTAGCGAAAGAGTTGATATAGCAACTGGATTGCATGATGAAATTTTGTCTGACGAAGTCATTGACAAAACGATCTGCCAAATCTTCAAAGACACACAGGAGGGAGAAAGGAAGAAAGAAAAGAAAAGGAAGAGAGAACAAGATGATATTGACCCGCCATCAATGGTAAAAGATCTCAAGGGCAAAGATGACAGAACAGTGAAGACGGAGGAAGGGTTCATCTACTATAGAAGGAACCAGAAGGAAATAAAGAACAGCAATTCTGTATTTAAAATGACAAAGCTGTTCAATTACATTTCGAAGGAAGATATGGATCTACTGGAAACAATTTATGAATTTGAGAAAGAAGACAAAAAGTAAGTGAAATCAGCAAAGCTAGATTTGTATTGAGTAAAATTCACAAATTTCATTCCATTTAATACATCTTTTCTTCTGGAAATCGCAGAGCTTTCGTCTGGCACAACCAAGTCAACAATGATACAGTTACAATCGAAGATGTCCTGAATCTGTTGAGTGAGGGTGATATTGGAAACACGGTAACACCAAAATAAACTATTTTTACTTGTATCTGATTTTATGTCAGTGTATCTATTAATACGTTTGTATATCTGCTGGTTTTTATTTTGGTTTTGTATATCTGCATGTTGGTAAATCTGTTCAATTCTTGTAGCTTGAAGCAATGCTGGTCTATTGGTATATCTGTATCTATTAATACACTTGGTATATCTGTTTTAAGCATGTTTGGTACATCTGTTTGGTAGTTTTTGTAGTTTGGAACAATGTAGGTCTGTATCTGTTAGTACACTTGGTATATCTGTTTTAAGCATGTTTGGTCATCTGTTTAGTAGTTTGGAACCATGTAGGTCAATTGATACATCTGTTTTTATCAACTTCAATTCTAATATCAGGACATAACTATTGCAGTGCATTGATGGGCTCACTTACATTTTGGAAAGACGGGAAGAAAAGACAGCAAAAACACAAGGGAACAGCTTCTACATTACATCCACCTGTTGGGTATGCGAACTGTTCAGTATTCCATCTTTGTCAACTAAGAACAGATATATGTTATTCCAATATCTGATATTATAAATACATTCTTTTTTGACAGACACTAATAAAAGAAAAAGTTGATGCAAGAGCAAATTTAATCAATGAAAAGCTGAAAGAACTGGACAAAGTCATTGACATAAATGGTGTTGCATTCTACAAATATCTCATATTCCCGATGAATTCAATGGGAGGCAGAAAAGTGAAAGCTCCTGACCATTGGACTCTTCTGGTCTACGATACTTCCAAGCAACAATGGATGCACTATAACTCTTTGACGAAGCCCAAGAAAAAGAAGGATCCTTACTTGACAGATGCCTCCATAGTGGTATATAACTTTACCTTTAATTTGTTGTCTTGTAGTCCATCCATCTATCATAACATTAAAACAAAAACAAATTTGCTTTTTTTTACAAAATGTAGAAAGAGTACGTTGCTTGCTCGACCAAAGTGCGTCGGAATAAGAATGCCCCAAGCGTAGGGCTAGGTCGGTTGCAGCATAATAAACTCGGAAGTCCGAGGTCGAATCCACAGGGAGCCAATGGAGCTAGGCCGGAAGGTTTGCTTTACGAAGGGTTTTTAGCGTTAGGACCGCCAACCTTGGAGTTCGGCTTTGAGACGGCCAACTTTTGAGTGATGAAAATTCTTTCTACCTCCTAACTTTAATTGAAAACAAAGATTGACTAGAAATTAAAAGCGACAAGGTCTAGGGGTTTATTCCGCCCATAACTTAGGCCGTTCAATGCTTCTCTTCGATAACTCAAGTGAGAGTCATTGTCATTTGATCTCACTCGGGAAATTTAGCGATGAAAATCAAGTTTAACTTACACAACAGGGTTTGGAAATGGATGAAAACTCGTTTAGGCATTTTATCGAACACAAAGAGAGCCATGGTTCCAAGCATTGGGTGTGCCAAGATACTTGTCTACACCCAATCAAAGAAGTTAACATCTCTAGGTTTAGACCAAATATTAGAGTTTAACAAGTTCTTTGAGGCATTTTGGCAAACACCTAGAGTGACATAGCTCCAAGCATTAAATGTGGCAAGAGATCAAGTCCTTGCCTACACATAATCAAAGAGGTTAACAACCCTAGGTTTTGTTACATAAAGATAAGAACTTAATCCATCCACAAACCACATTAAGCACAAGAAATGAGAGAAGTCATTAAACTACCCAAGTCATGGGGTAGAAATCACCCCATGACCAAGCCTTGAACACTACTCACCCATAGTGGGTGTAAACACAAGGGAAAATGAAGAGAGATATGAAAACATGCACAAAAACGGAAATAAAAACTAGATTAATAAAGATCTTGAGTTAACTTACAAGTTTAATGAAGAACAAAAGCCTTAAAACCCAAGCAATCAACCTCCATTGAAGAGAGAGAGAGAGCTAGGGAGAGGAGGGAGGTAGAGAGAGAAGTGAAATTGGAAGATGACCTACTAAAATGAGGTGAGAAAGTATTTATAGGCCCTCAAAGTCGGGTTACAAAGGTCCAAAATACCCCCAAGTCAAAGTGCAGTCGGGTACAAAAACGCAGATTTTTTCCAGGTTGTACCGGTACCGCAAATCCTCGGTACCGGTACAGGTCTTGTTTCTCAGCATTTTGGACCAAATCTGTCCGAGTTGTACAGGTACCACAAATCCGCGGTACCGGTACATCGCTGGCAGAAAACTTCATAATTGTTTCCTTCCCTCTAACGGCCCTTTTGACGTCCTGCGCACATTCCGACACTTCTTTAAACACTCATTGGGACTTGGTGGCGGGGTGCCACATGGTCTTGGCTCTTTGGATGATCCCAAGTTGTTTTCCTTAGCATTCAAAATGCCTTATTTTCTCCTTTTTACCTGTAACTCACAAAAACACAACCTCCGTGCAATATCATCTAAATAAAGCAAGTTACGCACGTGGGAGTGACAAAATAGGGATCGATAAGCCCATTTATTAACACTATCGAGGGCTTATCACACCCCCCAACTTGGACTTTGCTAGTCCCTAGCAAACTTAAACAAAAAGTATAAAACTAATACTATGCAATCTTCCCCCGAAACAAGATACGAAACTATGCTCAACTTAGGATACGGCAAGAATCCACAATCAACACCCCTTCAAACTCAATCACATGCAACCCACACACACACATACAATGAACTAAGGTGAACAAATTATGCCAACGGCCAAGCAACACACATCCACCTTGAATTTCAATTCCAGGACTCAAAAAAAACGTACTCTAATATGAACTTGCACAAAGTAATACACCATAACATCCCATGATAAGCGCTAGCAAGAATCGCAATAGCAAGAAACAAAAAGCTATGCATGCTAATCAAAAGAGCGCCGACAAAGAGAGCTAAGCAATTATTCCCAAACAAACTAAGCTAACGGAAATTTCATACTAAATTAGCATCAAATATCGATCATGCATCAAAAGGAGTTAGGCGAGTGTACATTAGGATCAACTAAGGGCTTTAGTAGCTTATAATGACCTTGGTGCCAATAGAAGGGAAACAAAAAGGGTAGCGGCCATAAAATTTCTGTTTGGTTTCAACTACCCTTGGCCACTACCATCCCATAAACTACACAACCACGGCCACATGCCGGCTAAACATCAAACAAAGTTATGAAAAATAAAGAAAACTACTAATTATGTCCTACTAGAACTACTACTACCGACTCCACCACACTTAGTTGTCCTCCTCATCCGGCTCCTCACAGTATTGAGCCTCGAGCTCCCCCTCCTCATCGGACTCTTTCTCATCCAAAATATATGCTAGCCCGAAGGCCTAACCAATCTTCGCATCATAGTAGTCAACCCTCTTTTGAATTAGAGTTTGCTCTTTTATAGCACTTCTTTGATTTTTCTTTGAGGAATAGGGTCATTTGAGGTGCGATTTGTAGTGAGAGATGTTGAGGGGCCAATTTCAAGAGTTTTGGAGAGGGAAATGAAAATTTGGGGCTTTAACTTTTGTAGTGGGAGAGGAGAGATAGGGAATCACACATCCATTCTTTGCCCTTTTGCATCCCAACCACTTCTATCACATTCACATCACCCCAAATCACCTTAGATCATTGAAACACAATTTCACACAACCCTCCAAACATCCGGTTACCTAAGTTTGAATAATGGAAGAGACTCGAACTATGGTTCAAAGCAAGGACGAGGGGACACATTTGTGGTTTTATCATGCAAAAATTGCCTTGTATCATTTCCTACGCATGCCCATCAACTCCAAAATGATGCATAAAAGATATCTAAACTACTCAAGTATGAACAAACGGATATTATTTACGCAAGTGCGGAAAGAGACAAACAAGCATGGGATGCTTCAAAATGAATTTCAACTCTAGGCGATGCACACTACTTGACACAGCTTGGGGCTCAATTTGTTCAACAAAGTTCACATATATGCATGCACGTGGATGCATCACATAACCAAATTCGACGGGGTGCACGACTCTTGCCATTATTAGGGAAAATTGAGCATAATCTAAGTATCTAGCACTAGAAATCACTAATTAAAAGGGAAAATTGCACAAAAAATTTTAAAATTTTCTATGCAAAATCGAAAACGTAAACTAATAGCATAAACAATCCCCCCCCAACTTGAAATATGCAGCGCCCTCGATGCAAAAGACGGTAAATAAGGGAGGGAGAACAAAAATGTACCGACGGGGTGGAATGTCAACCACCCGATACCTCGACCAAGTTGGAGGATTTTTCACCATCGCCTCCGTTCGTCATCGGGACCGCTTCCAAGGCCAACTCTTTCGGCCCCGCCGTCGGAACCATAGCTAGTCGCACAGAGCCATCGCCGGAGCTTTCTTGGCCTTACAACCGCGACACGTAGTCGCACCCATGCTTAGGGCTCCTGAATGCCTCACTCACCCCGGCTTTTAGACCCAAACTACCAAGGCTGGTGCGGTAGCATGTTACCCTGCAAAAGACTTAAGAACCAACTACCTACTAGGAGACAAATGACATTAGCACCGCCGGCTCGTGGTAGCCCAGAACAAAAATTATTATGAACACGTATTTAAACCACCGAATCGTCACGTGATTGAACGGGTACTACTTTTCTCCCCGTGTTTCGCTTAAAGTGTCGCAAAGCAAAAGAGACAACACTTTAGGCGAGACACAGGTGGCTATACCGGACCACAAAAGTAAAATGGAAAAGGAGGGAGAGATAGAGAAGTGTATGTGTGTTCAGCCAAACGTGGATTTCGAACATTGATTGTGCCATTAAGAGCTATTACCATGAGCACATCACTCCACTCCAAAATCTTGGTCAAAAATTGAATTCGGCCATACCACAAAATAAGATACTTTGAGTAGCGTAATTGTCGAATTCGTTTAAGACATTTACGTTCAACCAAGTGAGCATTCCAAACTAGATTGGTTTTCAGACTATTGACAAAATCTACAATGTAAGGATGATAAACCAAGTCAAAGTCATCAATACCAAGAAAATCAATTAGTTCCACGTCCAGAAAATCTTGGAATGGTGGAGACTTAACAAGAGTGCCGGCAACATCTATAGAATTCTCATGAGGAGAACATTGGACATTAAACTCATCACGGCATTCTAACTCCGAGAGTTTTTTCAAACCTAAACCAACCTCTTCAACAATGATAAGTGTTTTTATTTCCTCTTCCTCAATATTTAAGTTGGCATCTTCAACATTGACATCATTAACCCAAGATTCAGAATTTTCGGCCAATTGATCAAAGTAATCCCAACTTCCATTAACGGTTTTATCCAAAAATGCACCATCAACCATCTTTTCTATAAGCTGACGCGTTGTAGAATTTAAACTTTTATAGAAAATGGGAATAAGGTGCCTTGTTTCACAGCAATGCTGCGACCAATAGAGTATGGGATATCTAAACCGCCACCAATAACACGCAAAAGACTCTTCATCAAGTTGATAAAAATTTATAATTTCACGTAACAGCATATGAGTCTCATGAATTGGGGAAAACTTTTTGAAAAATTGATTTTCCATATCTTGCCATGTAACTATAGATCCTAGGTTCAAAGAATGAAACCAACTCTTAGCCCTATCTTTCAAAGATGATGGAAATATCTGAAATAAGGCCACTTTATCATTCATGCAAAGCTCCTCAAGTTCTACGATGTGCGCACATGGATTTTCAAAGGCTAAGCCATGAAAAGAGGGCAAAACTTGCAGCATGCTCGGCTTAGCGCTAAAAACATTGGCGGTAGGAGGGACTATTTCCCCATTTGCCGCCGCCATTCTACTACAAAGATAAAAATATATATTAAAACAAAAGATGGAATACTTACAGTGCGGTGTAAAGCAATACTTCCAAGTTAGCTACCAATTGAGTCCCCGGCAACGGCGCCAAAAATGCTTGCTCGACCAAAGTGCGTCGGAATAAGAATGCCCCAAGCGTAGGGCTAGGTCGGTTGCAGCATAATAAACTCGGAAGTCCGAGGTCGAATCCACAGGGAGCCAATGGAGCTAGGCCGGAAGGTTTGCTTTACGAAGGGTTTTTAGCGTTAGGACCGCCAACCTTGGAGTTCGGCTTTGAGACGGCCAACTTTTGAGTGATGAAAATTCTTTCTACCTCCTAACTTTAATTGAAAACAAAGATTGACTAGAAATTAAAAGCGACAAGGTCTAGGGGTTTATTCCGCCCATAACTTAGGCCGTTCAATGCTTCTCTTCGATAACTCAAGTGAGAGTCATTGTCATTTGATCTCACTCGGGAAATTTAGCGATGAAAATCAAGTTTAACTTACACAACAGGGTTTGGAAATGGATGAAAACTCGTTTAGGCATTTTATCGAACACAAAGAGAGCCATGGTTCCAAGCATTGGGTGTGCCAAGATACTTGTCTACACCCAATCAAAGAAGTTAACATCTCTAGGTTTAGACCAAATATTAGAGTTTAACAAGTTCTTTGAGGCATTTTGGCAAACACCTAGAGTGACATAGCTCCAAGCATTAAATGTGGCAAGAGATCAAGTCCTTGCCTACACATAATCAAAGAGGTTAACAACCCTAGGTTTTGTTACATAAAGATAAGAACTTAATCCATCCACAAACCACATTAAGCACAAGAAATGAGAGAAGTCATTAAACTACCCAAGTCATGGGGTAGAAATCACCCCATGACCAAGCCTTGAACACTACTCACCCATAGTGGGTGTAAACACAAGGGAAAATGAAGAGAGATATGAAAACATGCACAAAAACGGAAATAAAAACTAGATTAATAAAGATCTTGAGTTAACTTACAAGTTTAATGAAGAACAAAAGCCTTAAAACCCAAGCAATCAACCTCCATTGAAGAGAGAGAGAGAGCTAGGGAGAGGAGGGAGGTAGAGAGAGAAGTGAAATTGGAAGATGACCTACTAAAATGAGGTGAGAAAGTATTTATAGGCCCTCAAAGTCGGGTTACAAAGGTCCAAAATACCCCCAAGTCAAAGTGCAGTCGGGTACAAAAACGCAGATTTTTTCCAGGTTGTACCGGTACCGCAAATCCTCGGTACCGGTACAGGTCTTGTTTCTCAGCATTTTGGACCAAATCTGTCCGAGTTGTACAGGTACCACAAATCCGCGGTACCGGTACATCGCTGGCAGAAAACTTCATAATTGTTTCCTTCCCTCTAACGGCCCTTTTGACGTCCTGCGCACATTCCGACACTTCTTTAAACACTCATTGGAACTTGGTGGCGGGGTGCCACATGGTCTTGGCTCTTTGGATGATCCCGAGTTGTTTTCCTTAGCATTCAAAATGCCTTATTTTCTCCTTTTTACCTGTAACTCACAAAAACACAACCTCCGTGCAATATCATCTAAATAAAGCAAGTTACGCACGTGGGAGTGACAAAATAGGGATCGATAAGCCCATTTATTAACACTATCGAGGGCTTATCATACGTGGAAGAGCAAATGAGGAAGTTGACTCTTAGTAAACCACCAAGTTTTGAACTCATTTCTACACCCAAACCAACACTGTTTCCAACCAACACACTCAGTGCTCCAATAAGCTCCATTGATGATGCACCTCAGCAACAACCTGGATCGTAAGTTTCTGTTTTAGTTTTATGTTAGTGTATCTGTCCCTGTATCTGTTACCATCATTGTGTTTCTAAACTCTTCTCTTCTTCAACCTGCTTTCTATGAATTCTACAGGGTTGATTGTGGAATAATTGTGTGCTATATCATTAAACAACTTGCGGAACAGAAGCCCGTCCCAACATATCTTACTGTGGAAAATCTTAAAAAATTCAGAGCTGAATTGATCCATATGTTCTTGAATGACAAGCCCAGAACATGGTCGGCAGAAGAATGGAAAAGCGAGCAGCTAATGCACGGAATGGAAATTTAGGCATATACTTTTGCTCAAGAATTAAAGTTTTTTTTGTCCATACCAAGGGTTGTACATATTTTTTTGGTGTCCGGTGGTAAACTGTTATCGTCAAACCGGACGACATGGGTTGTGAAGTAGAATTAGTATGTATATGTAATGACAAGCTCAGAACATGGTCAACAGAAAAACGGAAAAGCAAGCAGCTAATACACGGAATGGAATGGCAATTTAGGCATATACTTTTGCTCAAGAATTAAATTTTTTTTGGTCCATACCAAGGGTTGTACATATTTTTTTGGTGTCCGGTGGTAAACTGTTATCCTCAAACCGGACGACAAGGGATATGAAGGAGAATTAGTCTGTATATGTGAATGCTCGGCTCCAGACAATTGGAAATTGCCATACCAATGGTTGTACATATTTTTTGTTGTCCAAACAATTGGACCACAATGGTTATGATCTTTACTGAAGTAGAATTAATCTTTATCTCTTGTTTTTCATTTGTAAAATTATTCTCTGTAGGCATCTACCTGAGCATGTTTGGAATGTCGTCCAGGATTTCATAGATTACATGATTCTTGGCCCTAGGCCATTTCCAATTCGCATCCTTAAAGATGGCAGAACTTTGCGATAATGCATGAACACTGGACCTAATGGATACGCATATACCAATATAACATAGATATATACAGATATGCCAATGTTCCAATGGATATACAAATGACAGTAAATGAACCGCCTCAATTTATTCCCAAATGAAGGTCAATTACAAACTGCATCCTGGAAAATGATGAAAATTGTATGTACGGTTTGAGGGAAATCTTTCAGATACACTAACGCAAACAACAGATACAGACATACCACATACAGATACACCAATATACACATACAGATACACCAATATACCAACATAAAGACAAACAGATATACCAACGTAAAACAGATACACATATACCAATATACCTTTTTAAAACAGATACAGTTATAACATCCAAACAGATACACAAAATGACTGCAGTAAATGAACCAACTCAATTTATACCCAAATGAAAGTCAATTACAAAGTGTATCTAGAAAACGTAAGAATAGCAATCAAAGAATCATTCAATCAACGGCCTCTTTGCAAGTCCTTCTATTGTGTTTTCCTAACTTCCCACACCTCCCGCACAACATTTGCCTTACTTTCTCACCCCTTGATCGGATTCTCCCAACTTTTGGCCTCCCACGCGGCCTCCTCGTTTTAGGAGGAAGAATGATAGCAGATTCTTTCGTGATCACCGGAGCTCCAAGAGTGGGGACCGGGTTTATAGTATCTTCATACGACAATTGGAAAGCCTCGATGGTATAATAGGGATCAATATAATCATACATTTGCTTTTCTGTCTTTTGAATAACTGTAACAGCATGCACACATGGAAAAAGATGAAGTTGCCAACGACAACACGTGCATGTCCTCTTCTTAAGATCAACCACAACAGTCGGCTGAGAAAAAACCTCAAAAATATCATCGTTTGCTGCTGCCACATGCCAAGTTCTGCCTTTATTGAAACGGTCAACCAACTTTTTCTCCATTACAGGACAAACAAGGCTGCTCCACTTGTTTGATAGTAGTCTCCTGTTACACATCTGCTCCATGATTAGCACCCTTACCTTATCAACCAACTCACATATTGGCAAATGACGGAATTTAAGAATCTGGTTGTTAAATGACTCAGCTGCATTTGAAGTCATTTCACCATATCGTCTGCCTTCAAAGTACGCGTTTGCCCATCTCTCACGCGGTAATGACTCAACAAAATTCTTCGCACTCGTTCCACCAACAGTACATAACTCTTCAAGAGCCTTGGCAAAAGTTATCACCGTAGGAGCATGTGCGCAATCATTGAAAAGATTGACTACTTTCTCCCTAAACCCATTCGAGAGTCGACCTGAAAGCTTATCCCTAAGGTTTCCCTTCAAATGCTGCAAGCAGTAAGAGTGATAGCCAGTTGGGAAAACTATAGGCACATACTTTACAAGACCGGAGTGACGATCCGTAAAGAACGTAAGAGGCCGAGAACACGTAATAACTGTCGACAGCTTTTCCAAAAACCATTGCCAATTTGCCTCAGTCTCAGAGTCAACAACACCGATAGCAAGAGGAAATAATCCTACTCCAACAAAAGGCAACAACAAAAAATATTATCCACTGTATCAACAACAGATATACCAAACAAAGAGACAGATACACTAACATATCAACAAAACCAAAATGTCAAGAGACTATGAGATACAACAAAATCAACAACAGATACACGAACATGCTGACAGAGATACCAAGAGACTAATAGATAAACAAGCAACAACAAAAAATAGATTATTAACTGTTTGAACAACAGATATACTAAAACAAAGAGACAGATATACCAACAAAACCTAATCCTTCAACAAAAGCAAACAACAAAATAAATTATCAACTGCATCGACAACAGATATATCAAAACAAAGAGACAGATACACAGATATACCAACAAAACCAACATGTCAACAGATACACGAACATGCTGACAGAGATACCAAGAGACTAACAGATACAACAAGCAAAAAAAAATAGTAACTAACCTTGATCGGCATCCTTTCCTATAGCTGCAAGAAGGGTTCCTTTGTATCTCCCCTTCAAAAAGGTACCATCAACAGCCAAAATAGGACGACAATAGTTGAAACCTTTAATGCATGCATCAAATGCCAGGAAAAACCTTATAAACCGATTAGTCTCATTGCAATATTCCACATCCATAACGGTCCCTGGATTTTTCTCCTTTAATTCCTCAGCATACCAGCGGAGTTTGTCAAAAGATAATTGAAAATCACCAAATAACTCCTTATTTGCTTTCTCAACAGCAAACCATGCATGGTAATAGCCAATCAAACAACCATACCGTCCCTCGAAATGTTTCAAACACTCTATCGGTGTATAAGATGGCTTCGAACGAACCTCCTCAACAATCTCTTTGGCAATAATTTTTGAGGTCATCCGAGGATTTTTTGAACTAAAAAATGTACCAAGACAGTTGTGCTCTTTGTGAAACTCCCTAACAACAAAAAAATCATTCGATCTTTCCAAAGTAGCGTGAATAAACCATGTACAACCATCCAGCTTTTTACAACACTCGGCCGTTACTCTTGATCTGTCATTTTTCAGATATTTAAACTTGAAACCAACTTCAACTGCATATTTGCACAAACAAGCCTTAAATTCATCTACGCCACCTCTGAACTCTTGACCAACACACTTAAGCAAACTAACCCAATCGGCTGAAAGACGCACCGTCTCATGATGAGGACAAAATTTATCAAGCGGATCTTCTTCCTCTCCTTGAAAAGTACTACACTCACCATATTCAAAACTCCTTACACATTCACCATTTTCGCCACCTAAACTTTTACCACATTCAATGGTAGAAGAAGAAATAACCCCAACAGATACATCAACACAAGTCACTCCAATTGCAGTAGCTAATGCAATCATGCTACAAAAGTCTTCATCATTGTCCAGAATGCAATTAGCATGGTCAGCAACAGCATAAAAAAGCTCAAAACTATCCAAATTCTGCCACTTTCTATGAATGCTTTCCACTAGATCATTGAAACCAAAACCTCTTGTAGCCATGACAACTAGAGTAACTTCACCATATTTGCACATCAATATAACCGAAGAAGCCATTGAAATAGAGTAATCCTACTCTGTAAAAACAAATAAAAAACAAAGATATAACAGGACATATATAAACACATATACCAAACAAAACAGAGAGACACAGGGACACATATATACGAACATGCTGACAGATACAGAATAAAAACATATAGAGACACAGAGAGACTAACAGATACAAGCATGCCAATAAAATCATGCTAACCGATACAGATACAAATATACGAACAAAAACAACATGACAGATACACAGAGAAACTAACAGATACAAATATGCCAATACACAAATGATCATTGTGCCAGTAAATTAACTACAACATTACCGAACAATGACAGCTTGCACAACTCCAAAAAATCGCACAATGACAAATCACACGAACTCAAAACGGAATCAACATCGC
The DNA here is from genome assembly GCA_019656295.1 of Rhododendron mucronatum var. ripense. Classification (NCBI taxonomy): domain Eukaryota; kingdom Viridiplantae; phylum Streptophyta; class Magnoliopsida; order Ericales; family Ericaceae; genus Rhododendron; species Rhododendron mucronatum. The sequence goes on along the minus strand of BPLT01000120.1, from coordinate 204,316 downwards.
ACAAACTCAAAACTAAGCCATAACTTGCAAAAAAAGCAACAATGAGAGAGAGAGAGAGAGACGTACTTGCTAGAGATCAAGAGAGACAGATCCACAGAGAGAGACGTACTTGAGAGAGACCGAGAGAGAGATCCAGAGAGATCGAGAGAGACGATTGCCAGCCCTAGCTTTCAACGCGCCATTTGAACGTAAATTAGAGAGATAGCGCGCGATTGGAATGTAAACTGGCCCCTGTTTTAAATACAAAAGGCTAAAATAGTAAATTCATGGACCTTAGACTTCAAATAAAACAATACAATGGACCAAGCCCAGCACAGTAAAAGAAGTTGGGCTAGAATCAAAATGGGCTCGTCCAAATTGGACTGTAGACCAATTTGCTGACTCCTCAAATCAATGCCCAAAATATTGCAAATATGAACATGCAAGACTTACTAAGGTTTGAAGGATTCAAGCTCAAAAACTTATCAATGGCTTCCAAACTCATACTTACAAGTAAACTAAGTGAGAAGACATGAAAACTACTAAAACAAGTGGATTAAGTATGAATTAAACATGCATGGCCGTTAGTTCTCGTCTAGTTTTCGCTTCTTGATTGGATCTATTTGGGGTTCCAAGCAAGAAAAATGCTTCAGCCTTAACTAATCGTGTAACTAGTTAAGGAGCGCTAAGTCCAACTGTTATAAGGTCAACAGTCTAATGTCCTCAAGGCAATTAAAGAAAAGTTGAAGCCGTGGACCTTAGTAATTAAGGGAACATCTTTTCTTTTTTTTTGTTTTTTTTTGGCAAGTGTCATCCCAGGCTGTAGGTATTAGGTACCCTCCAGAGTTATGCAAGTACTAGCTAGATAGTGTCCACATGACATTACAACAACAAAAACAGAACCACGTAGTCCCCAATCATTGGGGGTATGGGCAGGGGAAGATTGAAGACATGACATTCATAGTACTACAAAAACAAGTAGAAGAGTATCAGCTCCAATTACATGCCAAATTCGTGACATAGAGCAAGTGCAAGTCTAAGTACGAACATCCAATACATTAGGTTCGAAAAATTCAAGCTGAAAAACTCAAATGCCCCAAAGGAAATTAAATTAGGAAAAACAATTGAAGCAATGGACCTCACAAAAGAAGGAAACATATTGTTCCTCTCACTCCCAAAAAAGAGAGAAATGTTGCGTTGGCAGAGCCTTGTTGATATCTGATTTGACATACTGAACCGGCAGTAATACGTTTTTTTTTTTTTTTACGCAGAACCAGCACTGCTAAGTTAGAAGCGCACAAAATGAGCACACAGAGATAACAACTACTACTGTAATTCCGCTACCTGTTTCTGAAAAAAGAAACACCAATAACAAATTCCTTTTCAAGACCACAAGGCATAATTGGATCTATATGTAAGACACATAAATCCTAAGATTGGCAGTCGGCTAAAGTGTCGCCCGTAATGCATGGTTTGGAAATTTCCGAATTATCCTCCACCTGTTCCTTCAAGTTTCTGGAAATGTTATAAAAGAATCAAGTCCCATCCTCTCGATAATTAGGCAATGCAAAAGATATAGTGATGTGAAACCGTATTTACATATGAGCAAAGGGGTACTAATGAGTACATAGAGATTAAAAAGATACAAAGGAAACATGTAGACACATTGTGCATTAAAAAAGTTGGGAAAGGAAGGAAAGACAGATTCAAACATCTAATTTTACCTTTACTCCCTTCAGTATTGGACTATTGGGGTTGCCACTTAACCCCACTATCAGCATCAACGTGAGGCGAGACTAGGCTCTCAACGTAAGGATGTAGGCCAAAAAACCATCGACAATTATGGACCGTAAGATGACTAGATGTGCCGTCTTTGAGGCTGTACCGAACTAAACTGTCCTGGATACACAGTAAAACTTCACCATTCTTCAAAATCCACAATCTATCAATTGGATGTGTAACGGAAGGTACGACACCTAACTTTGTCCAAGACTCTCTAATACCATATTCCTTCATTACCCATACATCAGCACAAGAATTGTGGTAACGGACTATACATAGGCATCCGTTTAAAATATCCAACGTGATCTCATGTGAATAATCATCTCCATACTCCGGTTGCAAAACCTCTCCATATGTTTCCTTCGCTAAATCAAGAGAAACAATATTATAGGACTTATTAACCACAATCCAGTGGAGGGAGCCGTTCACAAATGTCCCTAAACCCTTCGGAAAATCAAGATGAGGAAAGACTCTGATCCTCCTCCACGAATCAGACCTTAATGTATATACCTTCACATGAACCTTACGACATCTAAAACTAGAAAAGAATCTCACCACCTTGTAATCATCGATAGACTCATCATAACCAAACCCATACATCTCGCTGCAATGATACGGCATTTCGGCGTCTGGCAATTTCACGAATTTCCTAGTGGACGGGTTCCATAGAAATACTTTTCTTACTACAGCGACGCAGACTAAACCATCACAGGAACCCGTGCTACTTATCAGACGATAGGGCACTTCAAAAGGGCAATCAAGGTCAACAGCAGTATCAGAGTGCTTGTGCAAAACATCGTAAAGAGAGCATGACATTGCATCGTAATCGGGACAAGAGATTAGTAAGAGTCTGCGGTGGGTGAAATCAGTGTTCGTAGATGCTAGACTGAGATGGGTTTTTGCGAATTTGGGACTTGAAATCAAGGAACGCCATGGCTTGCAAACGCACCTCAATCGCAGCAGGGACTTTACGGGAAGTCTCGACAGTATCTCGACCATGATGTCACTCGGGAGGTTCGGCAATGGCCGAGAATCTTCTGTCGGGACGCGGCATGGGGGTGTTTGATTGGTCTTTTCCAATTCTCCACAACTGGAGTTGGTTACGGTCGCCATGGAAGGTTCTTTGATAGGGTTTATGTCTTCGTGGTTGGGTTAGGGCTTGAAGCGTTGAACGAAAGAGAAAGGGTTCCTGCTCTTTGTATAATAGGAGAGCCTTGCTACACACAGAAATCTGTGTACAGTTTGTGCATAGATTTCGTTGTGGGCCTACCACGTGTCTCATACAAATCATCCGAGCCGTTCATTAGATGTGAAACAATTTTTCAAGGTCTCCATAAAAAATAAATTCAATCCAATACCTATAGGTGCTTCATTCAACCATCTAACTTTTCATTCAGATTTCCAGATAATAAAAAGTTATATGGTTGGATCAAGTATCTAGAGGTATCAAATTGAGCTTATTTTTTAAGGTGACCTTGAAAAAATGTTTCACATTTAATGAACGACTCAAATGATTTGTGTGAAACCCATGGTGAGCCTTATAATGAAATCTGTGCACAATCTATGCACAAATTATATGTGTGTAGACTTTCTGATAATAGGATAGGTTACTCCCTCCGTCATTGTTTAAAGCAGAAAGAGCAGACCACGGCCACCACATTGATTTCGCGGTGTTCCCATTCACCGCACATCTATTGTGGGCTCCAAAAAATATAGAAAAATATTAATAAATTTTAAAATAATATTTTATGGAATTCTGTAAAAAATCAGCTCCAACGGATATCGATATATATGCTTTTTGAATTTGTAGGGACGAAACTGTAAAATTAAACAGTTTCGTACCTACGAATTCCGAAAAACATACCTTCCAATATCCATTGGAGTTGATTTTTTTACAGGGTCCCATAAAATATTATTTTAAAATTTATGAATATTTTTCTATATTTTTTAGGGTCCGAAGTGGACCCCAATAGACGCGCCGGAAATGATCACCGCATTTTCATGCGGTGTACCTGGACTTTCTGAAGCAGAAATGATATGAGTATAGCAAAAGCTATATAAATAGCTTGCACGGAGCCATTTATTTTGTTCAAAAAAATTTTTAGGGTCTCAGTAAAAAATCAGCTCAATCTGATATCGATAAGGACTTTTACGAATCATCCAATTTTGCTTTAGAATTTGGTCCTTATGGATATCAGATTGAGATAATTTTTTATAAGAACCCTAAAAAATAAATTTTGAACAAGATGAGCGACTTCGATTATCTGTTTGGGACCCGAATTGGGTCCAAAATAGATCTGTGCAAGCTATTTGTATAGCTTTTGTTGTACCTCTAGCACCTTTGTTTTTAAAGTCCATTATTCCATTTTGGACTGTCCCTTAATAAATGTCCATTTTGTAAATTTAATGAATAAAAATTGATACATTTTTCATTTCGCCCCTAAAAATTGTTTCCATTTTGAAAGTTAAAATTAATGTAAAAGGTGTAATGATAATGTTTTCTTAATAAATTAGAATTACGAAGAAGTACACTTAAAAAGAGACAGAGAAAGTATAAAAAAAATAATATGAGTATATCAAAGATGATCTGAGCCGTTAAATGTTTATCTTGGACAAAATGAATGGTTTAAATCATCTCTATAAAACACAAAACGGGTCTCAAAGATGTATGACTCGGGAATGTGTACCTCCCTATGTGTGTAATCATAGCATGGCCGGATTTATATTGAGCTTCGAAATTCACTCTAATTTTACTTTCGACGGTTCCATTTTGAGAGAAACTTATTTACAGCTGTAAGAAATTTCAGTCATTCGTTTCGATAATTAATGATCCAAATTTAAAAAAATTATTCACGCAAAGAATTGAACTCTTCTAGCAAATATTCCCTCCGTCATTTTTTAAATGTCCTGCTTCGTAACTCCAACTTATTAAAAAGACATCATCATTATACCTTTCACATCAACTTTTTCCTCTACTTTCCCTACTTATCCATCATCATTACACTTTTACTCACTTACTTTTTAAAAAAGAATCTACTTTTAGGGACAAAATAGACAATTCACCAACTTTTACCTACTAACTTTACAAAATGGACACTTATTAAGGGACAACCCAAAATGAAATACCGGACTATAAATAAGGGACGGAGGGAGTAGTTTTTTCAAATCCGAACTATCCAAAATATATTTGAACGAGCGTGATTGTGCGCCGTAAATCATTTTCACAGCTCTTGCCATAAATTTTTTTTCCTCTTCCATTTTTTAGGCCCCACCTTAACTTTTCGAGAATTTTTTGGGCTGGCCTTTTGATTGTTATATTTTAATTTTTAGAATATTATTTGATTCAAATTTTTACACCACAAAGATTGACTTTTTTAGTCTTTTTTTGACGCGGTGTACCGCGTTTGTTGGGCGACCACCTCCCAACGATATTTTCCTATTTTGTCAAATAGAACGGTAGTTACAAGTCTATCAAGGTGGTTGTGAAAGAGTGGCGGTAGATGTCTCGACAACAATTCTTTTATTTTGTTATTTATGTTAATAATGTTCTCTCTTTAGGGGGTTTGTCCTCCTTCAGGGAGTGCAATTTTGTTCACCTTCCTTAAAAGATGGTGAACATTATCCTCTCTCTTATTTGTTGAAATGATATGAATCCCACCACAAATGATGTCATGTTTTACCATGCAATACACTTTTTGGTAAACATGACATCATTTTATAGTGGGATTGTTTACCAAATTTTCCCTCGATTGAAATCGACAGAGATTTCGGAAAATAATGCCAACAACAAAAATAAGGGTGAATGCGACTATGTATCCACAAGACGGATCCGTGGTTCCATGCCGTATTTTAGGACTTCATCGGAAGAAAAATGACAGTCGAGTCAAATGTGAAATTGATGATAAGAAAGAAGAAGAATGCAAGAGATTCTTCCATCAATCTTCAACGATTGATCTATCGCCATGAGCGACACATCGACAATCCTAAGTTAAGCTCATATTCTACTCCTACTCCTAATTATAACCCGAATGGGTTAGTAGTGCCAAAAATTAAGACAAATAAAGTTAAACTTTGATTTGTTGGAAAGTAATTACAATGAAGTCTTAAAAGACTATTTATAGAAAACAACAAACGTAGGAAATAACTTTCTAACTTCTCCCCTAGTCTTCATTCAATCATTTGCTCCACTTGTCAAAATAACTTCCCACTTCCCTTCAAATGTGTAGGAGCATGACAAGTGTCCGTTTAACTTTCACATGTGTAGGAGCAAGCCAAGTGTCCTGCATGCAAATAACAATAATAAAATAAATACTAATACTAGTTCTAATATTAATACGAATACTTAATAATAATAAAATAGGAAGCATTCTCATAATTGTCATTTTTCGGTCGATCGTCGATAGACGGTGAAATATGGTATAAATAGGGACCCATGTTATTTTAGCCAATAGGAAAGAGGGTAATATTCACTCTCTTAAGTAGAGGGTGAACAAAACTCAACTCTCCTTCAGGGGGTTTTGTCTTCCTTTGGAGGGTTTCTTATCATTTTGCAGGTTGGCGCATCTATCTTTTTCTGTTGGAGTGTTCGATGTGTGAACTCCCAATCTTCCGGCCGGGATCTTTTGATGAATACTATTGTACCTCTCAACATTTGGCAAAAAAAAAAAAAATGATAGCGTTACGCCGCGAGCCTATCCCGCAGATGTGTCATTCGACCATTTTTAACCATTTGTAGCTTCAAATTTCGAAGCATGCAAAGGAAAAACAAGCAGAATCATTGCTATGGTTTTTTTCCGAGCAAAACAAGTCTTGCTATAGGGACTGACGGTCCGGTAGAAAAATCGTACCAAAGACCGTGTAGGTTGTCTTTGGCCACCAACACCCTACACACATCGGATGCCGTTGATTCTCGCGAGAGCCCCCTCGTTTTTTTTTTTTTTGAATTTTTGGACGGCTCAGATCAGCCGTTCGGTGGCCGAAGACAACCTACGCGGCCACCCTACACACATCGGATGCCGTTGATTCTCTCGAGGGCCCCCAAGTTTTTTTTTTTATAGAGTTTTTGGACGGCTCAGATCGGCCGTTCGGTGGCAGGAGACGGCCCGACGCGGCCTTCGGTACGATTTTCCTACAGGACACGTCGGTCCCTATAGCTTTTCTGAAACAATTTAGGATGTTCGAGCGACTGCCTCTGTTCCAGAATTTTAATAGGAATTGTACTAGTGCTCAGTCAAAACATCAATCCTTTTGGTTGTCTTTACTTATTCTTTTTTACAAGTCACTCATTCATCATCAGCCCATCAAGGCAATACAAATTTCAGAAAAGATACAGAAAAGAATCAGAGCTATCTAAACTTCGATTCCAGACATCTACTGCCGAAGCAGGCCCAACAATATCGTCGGTACTTAAGAACTAATCTAGGTCTAGATAATAGAGAATCTAAAAGATCCACAGCTCAAACCCTAAAAACTAAGCACCGCTGAAATATGAAGGCAAACAACAACAATATTAACTACAAAGCTAACTGCTCTCAGGGACTAATTCACAAGGGTCGTCGGCCAGAACTGGACGAGAGCCGAAACACTCGAACCAAAGCAGTGGAGAGACTTCGAGGCAAGCCCCCGCTTGTTGACACAACGAGCTTCGAACACACCGATCGAGATTCAAACGCGCCGTCATGCCCATGGCAACCGAAGACCAGCCTTTTTCCAGCCAAACTGTTGCGCAGCCAAACCACCACCACCGGACCACCACCGGACCACCACCAACCCCTGTTACACCACCGAACCACCATCAACTGACCATTCCTCAATAGGTGTCGGATTATTCGCCCACCACCAGTCGGATCTGGGGGAGACCCAGACTGGAAACCCACCGGATCTGGGGGAAACCCATACTAGTAACACAACCAGACTAGCCGGGGGATCCGGATAAACCGGTAAAAAAAATAGAAAAAAGAAAGAAAAACCACTCTACCCACCTACCTCTGTTATTAACCACTCCGCCGCCGCCACACTCCGGAACTAAAACCATGCCGTCGATCGTCGCTCACCAAAACCACCACTTACCACCTGCTCCAATCTAAACCTGCATCGCCAAACACTAAGGACGGGAGACCTGTCACAAGGGTTGGACCACTGAATCCAAAAAGAGGAAGCGAGGGACGAATAGGGGGAGAGAAACGGAGGAAGAACAACAAAGGTCAGATCTAGAGAGTGGAGGGGAGGAGGAGAAGAGGGCGGGAGAGAAGGTGGAGGAGGAGATGGGGCAGCCCCCACCTCCCCGGAAGAAACCCTAGGTCTGCCGCCGATATTGCCAGAGAGAGGAGAGAGCACATGAGGATGTTCAGGCGACCGCCCTATCCATGTTTCAGAATTTTAATAGAATTGTACTATTTTTTCTCCAAAACTTAGAAAGTATATATAAGTCCACCAGCCAAACTTATACCGGTTGATACCGTCTTTGGTGTGTTTGTTTTTCTGTATTTCGTTATGGTGCTTAAGGGGTTAAGATTGAAGAAGGGATCCTTGAAGACTAAGGGCAAGTCTTTTCCCTGCCCGCGTGATTCGGGGAGAGATTCACTGTTAGAGTTGGCTTTAGATGATGGTTGGGGGCCGTCTTTGCATGATCAAAGCTCTCGACGCCTTTCAAGAGAAGCCAAGGGTAAGGGTATTGCTGTATCTCAAGAAGTGCCACCTCTACAGGGTGATCCCAAATTTTCTGCTTTTGACCCCGTGGACGCTGAGTTTATTCTAGATACGTGTGCAAATGAGTTCAGCAGTGACTGGGCTACGGCTTCGCGTGTTGCCACAGCCATAGTTGTGGCCAGAACCTGGATGAGGGACACTTTTTCCTAGAATCATGAGTTGGGGGTGGAAGTCCGTGACGATTTGGACCTATCTGATGAAGAGGAAATTGAATCTCCATTTTCGAAAGCGTCTTGTAATGACGAAGTTCAACATAAGTTTTATTTGGGGGAATCGTCTTGCAGTAAAGTGGAGTCTAATGAGGCCATAGCTATGGATCCTTTAAGGGAAGTGCTTATTGAGGTTCATGAGCTGAGCTCTTCCAATTGTGCCAGTATGCGGTGTTCTAGGCCTGGTAAGTCTAGCCAGCGCAAGAAAAGAGTGATTATGGGCCGTGATTTCCTTCTTGTTAGACGCAATGGTCTTTCTGATCTTGATCCAGGCAAGAAGTTTCGCTTCTTTCATGGGCCTAGTCATTCGGTTGTAGAGGTTCAAGTTAAGGATTCTTCTGTTGCAAGCAAGCTGGAACTTTCGAAATCCATGTTGCCTCGGGAGGTTAGTCACATTGCCAAGGAAGAGGTAGTTCTTATGGATGGATTGTCAGAAACTCTTCGTCCTTCTGATTTGGAAGGTGTTTCCTCTCCTGTGTCTAATGGGGTGTGTGTGTCTAATGGGGTGTGTGTGGCTAATGGTGTGCCGGTTCCTCCAACGCCTGAACCTTACCAACATAACAGTGTCACTTCTTCGTCAATTTTGATGGGGGATAGTTTTCAGGATATTGGAATGGGAGTCAGAAATTTGCGATCAAAGAGGATTACGGCCATTCGAAGGACTACAACAAAGGTCATTGACCATTTCGATGATGATAATCCTAGGAAGAGGAGAGGGAGGAACAAAGCCCTTTGCAAAGACAATCCTACATTTGTTCACTTACATGGTACCCAGGAAAGGAAGAAGATCGGTAGAGTCAAAGATGGTGGCCTCCAGGACAAGGCTACGGAAAATCCCACTTGGAGGAAGCACAAACGGGACAGAGTGATTGAAGACAGTTATAGTGACCCTCACATTTTCCGCATCCCTCAGCGTCGTACATTGCATTGACTTATTGGTATTTTGCTCCTTAACTTTGTTTTGCAGGTATCGTTGATCTTGGGCACGGCATTGGGGGCATACATTATGTTTGGCTTTGTTTGTTTTTTCTGTTTGTTGGGTCCTTGTCAGTTTTTGGTCTTTGGTCGCTGTTTGTGGGGTCTTATTTTGGTCTGGTAGCCTAGGGTTGTCTTGCTTGTTGTATGTTTGTTTGGTTCATCTTGTATGCGCTGTACAACTTTGTGTTGTACTTTTAATATATGCATTGAGTTTAATTTTGGTCAAAAAAAAAAAAAAACTTATACCGGTTCAAATTTGTTTCTTTTTTTTGATACGAGGATGTTCGGGGGACCGACTTATCCATGTTCCAGAATTTTGATAGAATTGTACTACTCCCTCCGTTCATTTTTAAGTGTCCTGCTTCGTAATTCCAACTTATTAAAAAGACATCATCATTATACCTTTCACATCAACTTTTTCCTCCACTTTCCCTACTTACCCATGATCATTACGCTTTTACTCACTTACTTTTTAAAATGGAATCTACTTTTAGGGACAAAATAGATAATTCACCAACTTTTACCCACCAACTTTACAAAATAGACACTTATTAAGGGACAACTCAAAATGGAATACCGGACTATAAATAAGGGACGGAAGGAGTAATTCTTCCCCAAAACTTAGAAAGTATGTATAAGTTCACCAGCCAAACTTATACGAGTACAAATTTTTTTCTTTTTTTGATAAATAGATGTTCGGGCTAGCTTGAGGCACCTTGACTAATTCTTACATTGTAGAAACTTTAATTACAAAATAGATACAGCTCTCGAAATCTTAAAATAAAGAAACAAAATGGCCCTTTAGAAAAAAAAAAAAAAAAGTTTTCCCATCAGCATGCTCCCTTCTTCCATACAAATCCTTGCATTTCTTTCCCACTAATAAATCCCTCAAAATAAGGCCGAAACAACAAAATGTCAAAGCACTCAAGCCTTCTAACTGGGGACTCAGGGCGGCTGCTCTCCCCCTTGGGGGAGCAGTGTGCTGCTGCCCCCGTTTTTCGGGCCCTACAAAGTGAACGATTCGGATCATCGGAGCGAGATCGGGACGGGCCCGAAAAACGGGGGACGGGCCTGAAAAACGGGGGCAGCAGCACGCTGCTCCCCCAAGGGGGAGAGCAGCCCCCCTGAGTCTCTAACTGGAACCGAAGTATCTGAAATTTGTACCATAGGGCGGGAAGCCTCTCCATCCTGGAAATTAAAGCAGATGAAGAGCTTGTGCTGCAGGCAATGGATTAAACAAAAACGATACCATTGAGTTGCCAAACAGCAGCTCTTTGGATGATCTATTTGCGAGTAAAGGCTTCAATTGTCTTGCATCCTCAACGTTGGGTTGGTTCAATGATCAGTCCAAACCTAATTGCAAAAAAAGTTTTTGCACGAGAAAAACAGTCCAATAATGAAACATGGACAATCAAATGACCGCAAGACAAAAAATATAGGCAAGCGAGGTCCATTCTGAAGGTTTTCAATCTTCCCACTTTGGCCAAAACAATATCAATGTTTTCAATCTTCCCACTTTGGCCAAAACAATATCAATGTTCCTCTAAACTAGAAGCACGCAAAATCAACATGGAGTTGGTTAATCAATTCAGTTTCCAATACACATTTCCCCAACAACAAAAACTGAACGAAAATTCCTTTTCAAGGCGATAAGACATTGAAAAGTAAAGGGCATCAATCTATATGGAACTTAAACAAAAAATGCATCAGGAGTTGGCTTAAGTAGAAGCATCATCTGTCATGCATGTTCCGAAAAGTTCAAAATTCCTATCAACCTGTTCCTTCAATGTTCCGAAAGTTATAAAAGAATCAAGGGTCACCTCAACACCCCATCGTTTTTCTAAACTTACCATTTTTTTTTTGGTTGCATGATGGGAAGGAGATTGGAATACATGAAGTCCAGTATTACTTCTTTTCCACGTTTAGAGAGCAAAATTTTAGTTTTTTTCCCTAGTGACATAGTAACCACCCCATGGCAAGGCCACATTGGTATGATTAATATAAATCGTACCATTTATAAAGAAAACTTAGAAATATTCATAACTGAAGGAGCTCCAAGGATAGTCGAAAACTAGGAGGATTTATCTCCAAATGCTTAAATTCCATGAACACCCCCTCATATATTCACAGTTCTCACACACACCCTCTTAACTTTAAAAGCACCCAAAATGATCCCTCATCTATAAATGTTACCCAACTGGAACTCTTCTGTTACACAACCATTTGTTGCTAGGAAAGAGCGAGTGTATTGACTATAGAGCATATAGGCTTGTACGTGAGCGCATTGGCTTAAACAAAGCATATTGATTATATCACTGGTTTGGGTATTTTTCAGACAAAATGGCCTCAAACGCCACTATATACATACTACTGGGGTACATAACAACTCAATTAAGACAAAATGCCCTCAAACACCACTATATACATACTACTGGGGTACATAACAACTCAACCCTCTTTCTATTTGAGAGAGAGAGAGAGAGAGAGAGAGAGAGAGAGAGAGAGAGAGAGAGAGAGAGAGAGAGAGAGTGTGTGTGTGTGTGTGTGTGTTGGCACTCCCATGAACATGGAGTCAGTGGCGGACCCAGGAATTTGACATAGTGGGGGCACCAATTTTTTTTGTAACCGTAATATTCGAGTTATAGTTAAGCACATTTACTCCAAAATAATTTTAGTATTCATGAAAAATGAGGTCCTCGTTTTTCTGAAATTTCGGAGGCCTAAAGCGCCGGCACCTCGGGCTTTAGCCCAGGGCCGGCCCTAGCTACCCTAAGGTAGAAGTGAATATAGCCCTCGTTGTGATTTCTTCCTTGGGTAGGCCTAACTCACGACTATGGTAGAATGGCACGCTCTGCTCTCTCATGACCCTTACTGTTGCCAAACTACGACGAGAGTTTTGCCTTTTGAAGCACCAATCGTGTGAGCGACCAGGCTAGGCCAAGTCAAGAAAGGCTTTGGCAACGGTAGGACTTAGGAGTAATTTCCTCCTTAACTTACCTAAAAAGCATATCCTTTCTTGTGGATTCGTTACGCTTTGAGGCTAGTGCCCCAATTCTGGGCTTTTAACCCCACCTTTGCGCTTTTAAAGTTGAGGGGATGTGTATGAGAAGAGTGAATAGATGAGGGGGTATCTGTAGAATTTAACCCTAAAGTTGCTATAATAGGACTTGACCCGAATGCACCTAAAAATAAAGGTGAAAAGCAATGGACCTCATGAAGGAAACATTGTATTCCTCTTACCTCCAAAAGAAGCACAAAAATAAATGCAGAGTCAGAAGCATGAAAATGAACACGGAGTTAACCCCCATAATATCCACTTCCCAGAAAATGAGAAGGATAAAATCTTTTGAGTGCTTTTGAGTTTAGAAGCACACAAAATGAACACGCAATTAACGAATATAATTTCCACTACCCATTTCAGAAACACCAACAACAAATTTCTTTTCAAGACCATAAGACATAAAAAAGGAGGATCTGCACATAACAAACGTATGTCCAATTTGATTGGCAATTGGTTAAGTGTCATCTGTTTTGTATGTTTGGAAAATTTTCAAACTTTCCTTAACATGTCCCTTCAAGTACCCTTCAAGTATCCAGAACGTTATACAAAAAATCAAGAGCCACCTCAACACCCCATCGTCTCATCAAGCAAATGTCACAGTTATGATGATTTGAAAATAGATCTACATGATTTTCTTTCACGAATCACAATTAACAGTTGGTTTTAATTTTGTTAAACTTGGAATAAATCTGAGCAACGGAAGATTTGACTTTGGTTTCAACATCAACATTGAGTACGTCACGCGGAGAGATAAAAAGATACAAAAGAGTAAGTGAAAAAAAAAACACCTTGTGCATTGAAAAGAGTTGGGAAAGGCGAGTAAGACATTATAAGACATCTGACCTTACTTCCTTTAATACTGTTGTTGTCGCTGAATCCCATTGTCAGAGTCAAGCGAGACAAGGCTCTCAACGTAGGGATATGCTCTAAAAGGTTTAATACTATTTTGAATCGTAGGATAACTAAATTTGGCATCATTTGGATAGTACCGCACTAAATGCATCCTATTACCCACTAAAACTTCATTGTTCTTCAAAATGCACAAAGGTGCGGAATAGCCGACATCCATTGGAGTTAAATAAGGTATCACAATCAACTTGGTCCAAGACTCTCTGATACCATAGTCCTTCATCACCCATACATCAGCACAATCAGCATATTGGCTCAATACACATAGGCATCCACTTAAAACACCTAATACGTAGTCCAAACAACAATCTCTATCATAATCAGGCTGCAAAACCTTCCCATATGTCTCCTTTGCCAAATCAAGAGAAACAATAATCCAATTAGAATCCCACGATGTCCAATGGAGCGCCCCACTCACAAATATCCCCGAATCAGTCCATCTAAGAGAATGAGGACAGTCCCGAATCCTCCTCCAAGAATCAGTCCTTCACGTATAAACCTCCACTCTTTCCTGAATAACCCTATCAACATGGGCACTTAGGATGACCACCACCTTGTAATTGTCAATAGAGTCGTCGTAACCAATACCACATGTATGGCTGAAGACAGAATTTGGCATTTTAATAACAGGCAGTTTGGTGGATTTCCTAGTGGCCGGGTTCCATAGATACATTATATATCCTGGAACCATGATGCACACCAATCCGTTACAGGAACCGTTAAAGTCAATCCAAACTCTTTTGCGAGGTTTGTGGAAAGGATAATCGAGGTCAACAGCAGTAGTATCAGATTGCTCATGCATAATAGTACTAACGGAACATGACTTGAGATATGGGTTCGGACCACCACTAGTTATAAGGAGTAGTCTGTGGTGGGTATAATCAGTGCTGGCAGATGCTAAACTAAGATGGGCTTTCGCGAATTTCGGATCGGAAATCAAAGAGCGCCACGATTTGGAAACGCACCTGAATCGCAGCAGAGACTTGACGGGAACTCTGGAGAGTATTTCCACGATGGTTTCGAGTGGGAGATGTGGCAGTGGCCGAGAATCTTCGACCCAAACGTGTTTCCGACGAATGGAGTGGGATTCGAACGCCATAGATGGTGCTGGAATGGTGGGGTGTTTTTTACTTTTTTCTGGGTTCGGGACGGAGATAAAAAGGCAATGGAGGAGACAGAGTCAAAGACGAAACGTGCTTTTTCTTGTTTTTGATATTCAAGACTAGGGGTATTTCGATCGGTTTGGGTGTATTTTTCGGTCGGTTATTCAGTTTGAGATTTTTACAAATCAGAATTGGATTAGATAAACCGATCCGATTTCAACCGGCTCAACCGGTTCCGGTCCGATTTTCCGGTTTTCATTTATGAGCCATATTTTGGGCCCAACACATCAAAAAAAATCATAATTTAACTCACAAAATATCAACCAAAAATCCATAATTCAACCATTTTTTTAGGCCCAACAAAAAAGGATCCATTTTAAGCCCAATACATTAAAAAAAACCCATAAAAAATAATTAAACCCCATAAAAACAGTTTATATATGTGTGTGAGTGTGAGATTGATTTTATCTAATAGAGTAAATATTAGACCACTACACATCACAAAATATCAACCAAAAACCCATAATTCAACCTCTCCCATATGTTTATATATATATATATATATATATATATAATATACACATATATATAACTAGTCTCGTTTTGACCGGTTTTTAAAACACATAAACCGGATTGAAATTATTTTTCCGGTTTATAAAATTTTATAAACCGGAACCGGATCGAAATTATTCAATCGGTTTAAAAAATTCAGTCCTATCCGATTTTTTCGGTTTCGATCAATATTCTGGTTTCGACTAATAGCCCAATTCAAGACGAACGCACTTCGTTGTAAAGTTTTTAGGTGACTACACTCCGGACCCTATAAAAATAAAAATACAGAAAAATGAACAATTTTGCTTCTTCAATTTTAGAAATCATACATACCGCTATTCAATTGAGCTAATTTTTTTATAGAACCCCTTAAAATTTATGCTTATTTTTATATATTTTTGTGGGGCCTGAAATGGGCCCCACATACGTACTCCATTTGAAAAAATTCTAGCAAAGATGTTATGGTGACCGTCTACTGCACGACTACGTGAGGTCCACTCCAAACCCTACGAAAAATGAGGAGTTTCATCGCTTTAAATTCAAAAAACATACTTACCGATATTCAATTGAACTGATTTTTTATCGGGTCCCATAAATTTTTATTTTAAAACTTGTGCTATTATTAATTTTTTTTTTGTATTTTGTGGAGCCTGAAATGGGCCCCCACGTATGCGTGCTCTAGACTTGTGTGATGACTATAAACTTAATGAATTTCCACAGAGGTGCCCTAGTTGGAATTCTCTCAATTTGGATTGTACAGGGTTCTTTTCAGCTAAACTAAATGCATTACAATTTACATGCAATATTCTAGTTTTCGTTTTTGCTAAATGATATTTTAGTGGATGTCTGTGAAAAAAATAACTTGCCTAGAAAATTCGTAAAAATATGGATGGCCAAAACATAGACCATTTAATTTAAGAGAAACACAACAATTTTTGTTTTTCTTCCTTAATTTATGTATTACATGGGCAACATGGTGACAACACCAGAAGGATGAGGTTGGCAGAGATAGTGGAGCCATAAAAGTGGTGACTTCGCAGAATGAGTTGATAATGGTGGTGATGGTGACCGTCATGCATGTGGAGAAGTGGCGGTTTCAATTATTGAGTTCTAGTTCACCCTTGGCCAAAGAAAATGGTTATAGCAACGACCGGAAACGAATGATGAAGATAAAGGTCAGAAGAAAGCGAAATTGAAATGATAACAGTAACAATGAGTGGACTGACAAAGAGTAAGGTGCGCTAAAAAAATAAATGAGGTCTAAAGAACACAATCAATATAAGAAATGCCAAATTTTAGCTTTCTTTCTCCAACACAGTGTTCCTTTCATTTTAGCCTCAGATTGTACATCCGTATTTTGTGGCTATGAAAGCAGAAGAGAGGATACTCTTGCCAAACCTAGGTAAATCTCAAAATAAAATACCGAATATGGGCTATTGAAATTGAAATACACGAATAATAGGATTGAGATTGAGAGTGGAACGAGAATTGGGATTGAGAGCGAGTACTAAGTTATGTCAATACGATATTAACATTTCAAAAACAAATAAAAGGGTACTAGCTCTGACTATATGCCAATTTTTTTTTTACACAAAGCAAAACACAAGTCTTCACACTAGGACGACTACAATATAAGCTATTCACAATTATGGAAATCACATCTCCACGTTCTCAGCTCCTGAAAATATGTAAAGCAATAACATAAGTTAACGCTCATATGCGATATTCCAAATAGAAGTTATAATGTGCCATGGACGAGTAAACAATTCTCATGTAACAAGGAGTTCGTAAGACCGGTCGATCTATAAGCTTCTCAATAAGAAATTCAATAAAGAACCATTATTATTTGGGTGCACGAGCAACCTAAGTCACATGAAATACGACCGATCGACAACTGAACACAAAATCCAGTAAATGCTACTCCCTCCGTCCCTTTTTAAGTGTCCTGCTTCGTAACTCCAACTTATTAAAAAAACATAATCATTTATACATTTCACATCAACTTTTTCCTCCACTTTTCCTACTTACCCATCATCATCACATTTTTACTCACTTACTTTTCAAAAAGGAATTTACTTTTACGGACAGAATAGACAATTCACCATCTTTTACCCATTCTTTACAAAATGGATACTTATTAAGGGACAGCCCAAATTAAAATGGAATATCGGACTATAAATAAGGGACAGAGGGAGTAGCATGCTTATTGTCCCGCTGAACAAGAACTAATCCGCAGTGCCATTAATAGATTCTTAATCTACTACCAAACATTTGACACCCATAGAATATAATCTTGTAAAGTGCGGAACTAACAAACATGAAATCAATACGGGATACACAAGGTATGAAATACTCACCTAAATTCATAGCAGGATCGAATAATCCTGCATAATCAACTGTGAAAATGTGCCATTAGTGATTTTGGCACTCCACATTTAGCCAATGACACTCTACTTTTAATCTTTATCCTACGTGAAATTATCAAATTATCCTTTATTTTATTAGTGTTAATTTACTTTAATGGGTATTGTTGTAAGTTCAAATAGAAAAAAGACAAAAAGTGGAGTGCCAATGGCTAAAAGTGGAGTGTCCAAATCAATTGCCGTGGGAATACGCAATTGACTAGCAAAGTGAAACTCATCTCACCAGCACTCAAAGGACACTCCAAGGTATGGTCCAAGGTCAACTGTGGAGTTCCCAAAAAGAGCAATGAAGTCAACACAACAAAACCCAAAAGATCGACATGGAATCCTAAGACTAGTCGATGGCATTAAAGCCATAATCTTCCCTGAATTTCTCTAACTAGAACTAGGTGATGGGACCACCTCAAAATATTCTATGGAAAGTAAACTTTCGAGGCTTCAATTAGACATAAAACTCGACTCAATCCGAGTCGAGATGGTGGAGATATAGTCGTTTGAAGTTGGTGGACTGTGCAACAAACGAGTGGCACCTAACTCATGCCTAATCCACAATTGATCGCCAAAAACAAAATGTGGCACTAATTTGCGTCCAACACCAATGCGACCCTTGTTGAGAGAGATTTCTACAATTCAACACAAAAAAAAGGCCCACGATCTCAATATTAGCCACGAATTCATCACAATGGAGTATCCAACTCCTCAAATCAATGCCCAAAATATTGTAAGTATGAACATGCAAGACTTACTAAGGTTTGAAGGATTCAAGCTCAAAAACTTATCAATGGCTTCCAAACTCATACTTACAAGTCAACGAAGTGAGAAGACATGAAAACTACTAAAACAAGTGGATTAAGTACTATATGAATTAAACATGCATGGCCGTTAGTTCTCGTCTAGTTTTCGCTTCTTGATTGGATCTATTTGGGGTTCCAAGCAAGAAAAATGCTTCAGCCTTAACTAATCGTGTAACTAGTTCAGGAGCGCTAAGTCCAACTGTTAAAAGGTCAACAGTCTAATGTCCTCAAGGCAATTAAGAAAAGTTGAAGCAGTGGACCTAAGCAATTAAGGGAACATCTTTTTTTTTTGGCAAGTGCCATCCCAGACTGTAGGTACCCTCCAGAGTTATGCAAGTACTAGCTAGATAATGTCCACATGACATTACAACGACGACGACAACAGAACCCACGTAGTCCCTAATCATTAGGGGTATGGGCGAGGGAAGATTGGAGACATGACATTCACAGTACAAAAACAAGTAGAAGAGTATCAGCTCCAATTACATGCCAAATTTGTGAAATAGAGCAAGTGCAAGTCTAAGTATGAACATCCAAGACATTATGTTTGAAAAATTCAAGCTGAAAAACTCAAATGCCCCCAAGGAATTAGGAAAAACAATTGAACCAATGGACCTCACAAAAGAAGGAAACATTTTGTTCCTCTCACTCCCAAAAAAGATAGAACATCGATGTTCCTCTCTCTTTTTATCATATTTTTCCCCCCAAAACTTGATGTCCTCTATGCTAGAAATGCCGCGTTGGCAGAGCCTAGTTGATATCTGGCTCGACTTACTGAACTGGCAGTAATTAGTTTTTTTTTTTTTTTCAGCAGAACCAGCACTGCTAAGTTAGAAGCGCACAAAATGAGCAGAGAGATAACTACTACTACTGTAATTTCCGCTACCTGTTTCTGAAAAAAGAAACACCAATAACAAATTCCTTTTCAAGACCACAAGGCATACAAAGAAAATTGGATCTATATGTAAGACACATATATCCTAAGATTGGCAGTCGGCTAAAGTGTCATCCGTAATGCATGGTTTGGAAATTTCCGAATTATCCTCCACCTGTTCCTTCAAGTTTCTGGAAATGTTATGAAAGAATCAAGTCCCATCCTCTCGATAATTAAGCAATGCCAAAGATATAGTGATGTGAAACCGTATTTACATATGAGCAAAGGAACCTCTCCTTTTTCGGTTTTAACATCGACATTGAGTACATAACTAATGAGTACTAAGAGAATCAAAAGATACAAAGGAAACATGTAGACACATTGTGCATTAAAAAAGTTGGGAAAGGAAGGAAAGACGGAACCAAACATCTAATTTTACCTTTACCCCCTTTAGTATTGGTGTTGCCACTTAACCCCGCTATCAGCATCAACGTGAGGTGAGACTAGGCTCTCAACGTAAGGATATTGGCCAAAAAACCATGGACAATTATGGACCATAAGATGATTAAATGTGCCGTCTTTTGTGCTGTACCGAACTAAACGGTCCTGGATATGCAATAAAACTTCACCATTCTTCAAGATCCACAATCTATCAATTGGATGTAGAACGCAAGGTACGACACATAACTTTGTCCAAGACTCTCTAATGCCATATTCCTTCATTACCCATACATCAGTGCAAGAATCGTGGTAACTGACTATACATAGGCATCCGTTTAAAATATCCAACGTGATATCATGCAAATAATCATCTCCATACTCTGGTTGCAAAACCTCTCCACATGTTTCCTTCGCTAAATCAAGAGAAACAATATTATAGGACTCATTAACCACAATCCAGTGGAGGGAGCCGTTCACAAATGTCCCTAAATCCTCCGGAAAACCACGATGAGGAAATTCTCTGATCCTCCTCCACGAATCAGACCTTAATGTGTATACCTTCACTTGAACATCACGACATCTAGAACTAGAAAAGAATCTCCCAACCTTGTAATCATCAATAGACTCATCATAACCAAACCCATACATCTCGCTGTAATGGTACGGCATTTCAGCGTCCGGCAATGTCACGAATTTCCTAGTGGACGGGTTCCATAGAAATACTTTCCTTCCTACAGCGACGCAGAATAAACCATCACATGAACCCGTGTTCCTTATCAGACGATGGGGCGCTTTAAAAGGGCAATCAAGCACAACAGCAGTATCGGAGTGCTTGAGCAAAACATCGTAAAGAGAGCATGACATTACATCGTAATCGGGACAAGAGATTAGTAAGAGTCTGCGGTGGGTGAAATCAGTGTTCGTAGATGCAAGACTGAGATGGGTTTTTGCGAATTTGGTACTTGAAATCAAGGAACGCCATGGCTTGCAAACGCACCTCAATTGCAGCAGGGACTTGACGGGAAGTCTCGACAGTATCTCGACCATGATGTCACTCGGGAGGTTCGGCAATGGCCGAGAATCTTCTGTCGGGACACGGCATGGAGGTGTTTGATTGGTCTTTTCGGATTCTCCACAAGTGGAGTTGCTTGCGGTCGCCATGGATGGTTCTTTGATAGGGTTTGTGTCTTCGAGGTTGGGTTAGGGCTTGACGCATTGAACGAAAGAGAAAGGGTTCGTGCTCTGTGTATCAGAGGATGGGTTTGGGTTCCTATTTGTACTCCCTCCGTCAATTTCATGCGGTGTATCTAGCCTTTCTCAAGCAGAAATGATACGAGTGCAGCCAAAACTGTATAAACAGCTTGCACGGAGCTATTTATTTTGTTCAAATTTTATTTTAGGGTTCCGGTGAAAAATCATCTCAATCCAATATCGATAAGGACGTTTACAAATTATTCAACTTTGTTTCAGAATTTGGTCCTTACGGATATCGGATTGAGATGATTTTTTGTAGGAACCCTAAAAACAAATTTTGAATAAAATGAGCGGCTCCGATCATCTATTTGAGACCCAAATTGGGTTCAAAATGGATCTGTGCAAGCTATTTGTATAGCTTTTGCTGTACCTCTAGCACCTTTGTTTTTAAAGTCCATTATTCCATTTTGGACTGTTCCTTAACAAGTGTCAATTTTGTAAATTTAATGGGTAAAAAGTGGTATATTTTTCATTGCGCCCCTGAAAAAAGATTCTATTTTGAAAAGTTAGAGAGTAAAAATGTAATAATAATGTCTCCATGGAGGATAAGTAGGGAGAGTGAAAGTAAAAAAAGTTGATGTGAAAGATGTAATAATAATGTTTTCTTAATAAATTGGATTTACGAAACAGTACATTTAAAAAGAACGGAAAATTGGTGTAAAGTCCAAAGATAGGAGTCCATTGCGCCATTAGGCTAGGCTATGTTTTTATAAGGTTTCGGGTCCATTGACTTAGAAGTTTTATTGGTTAAAGTCCTTGTATGGACAAAATTACCCTGGTGCTTCCCCTCTCTCTCTCTCTCTCTCTCCCTCCCTCCCTCCTCACTTTATCAGTGGTTCCCAATTCCTTTGCCGACTTCAACTGAGGTCACAAAAAATCTTCTGAAAATTCAGTTTCGGCAAACGACCGGCAACGATCGCAAAAACCTCAGCTCCGGCGGACACTATAACAAATAATGCTCCGGCTAAGGCTGGTTCGTTTCCCAATCCCTCCGCCACCGGCATCGTCCACTCTGAGAGAATAACGGTGGTAGGTGGTCTCCACCTCCGCTGCCTCAAAAATTGTTATCCGTATGGCGTTGGTAGTTGATGGGCCCATTGGAGAGAGGTTGAGAGAGAGAGAGAGAGAGAAGCAGTCATCGTAGTGTTGGCGGAGAGGGGCCGGAATTGATGATATAGAGGGGTCTGAGTTGGGTAGGACTCCTGTTTGCGTTTTTCTCTCTTTCATTTGTTTTGCTAGCAAGTGGCACAAAACTTCTTTATTTTTACTTTGCACATTTTTTTTGTTCTTCGTCTGCTATTTTAAATTTGAGAGGATGTAAATGGAAAAAGAGGAAATGATAGTATAATGTTGGGGATGGAAGATGTCGGCTCCTTTTATTACTGGAGTATGTAAATATTGGAAGATGAAAATATCACGAAATGATATTTGTCTTGGAAAAAAAAATTTGAAAAGATAAGCTTATGTGTTATCAAAAAAATTTTTTTTTTTGAATAAAGAAAAAAATAAATGTGTCGAATTATTTTTGTGGTATTTCATAGAGGGCCTCACTCACTCATCGATACAAAATCCGTACCCTTATCATTTTTCTTACAAATATAGCCGATAACCTTATCTATTGATATTTTTGAAAAAAGAGAATACAAATTTGGACAGATAACCATACCTACTGACTTTATTGCGATTATACAGAGCACATACTTTGCAAATCAAATAACCTTAGCTCTTAGTCTTTTTGGAATAATTCAAAAAGTATAGACAGATAATCACATCTATTTGTTTTACTGCATAGATTGCATATTTCATAAAGATAACATTATCTGTTGGTCAAGTATGGGAGGAAGAGTTTTTACACATTTGGCAATAATAGCATATACATAGGAATGACTATCATTAATAGCATTTACCATCTGTTTTACCTAGCTCAAAGTGTGAGATGAGTGTAAATCTATTTTTCCTATCAACCAAAAATGTACCTCCTTATAACAACACAAAATTGGATAAACTTGGATATATAACTATATCTGTTAATCTTTTTGCAACTATACATAACACATTTGTTCTGAGATGACCTTATCTATTAGTCTTTTTTGATTAACACAAAGTATAAATTTGGGCAGATAATTACAGCTATTCATTTTATTAAGATTATACCGAGGACATATCAGAGATAACCTAACCTTTGGTCTTTTAAGATAATACTCCATCTGTCCTACATTAAATGTTCGCTACAGGAATTCGTGCATTTTCAAACTCCAAAAAAATATTTTTTCATATATCATTTATTTTATTTTATTTTTTATACAAAATTAAAGTATTCAATGAGTACTTTAATTTGGTGTAAAAAAATAATATTTGGAAATATATTTTTAGGAGTTTAAAAATGCATGAATTTCCGTAGGGGACATTTAATGTGGGATGGGGAGAGTACAAACTACAAAGTATGAATTTGTTGGTTTTATTGCAATTATAAAGAGCACATATCTCACACAATTTACCTTATTATATGTTGGTCTTTTGGGATAATAATCAATCTTTTAATTTTATAGAGTTGGGCAAATAATCAATCTTTTGATTTTATTGCAATTATACAGGACACGTATGCCTTATTTGCTGATCTTTTTAGAATAAGTATGTCTCGAAGATATCCTTATTTGCTGATCATTTTAGAATGGAATATAGAGTATAGATTCGGGGAGATAACTGCTTAGCCTCCAAACCTCGCCTCCAAATGAGGTTGAAATACCCCAAGCGTAGGGCTAGGTCGTCGATAGCATAATATCCGGAAGTCCGGGATCGTACCCACAGAGAATCGAAATATAGCTAGTTTGGATTGTAGGTTAAAATGGTGGAATACGGCGTTCAAGACGGCCAACTTGGTTTTGCATTTAACGGTGAAAATGATAATGAAAAGGCTAGAAACGAGTTTTATAAACTAAAAGAGGCAAGTCTAGGGCTCGTCTAACCCTTAACAAAGGCCGTTATTGGTTCTCAATATAACTCAAGCGAAAGTCACGACCGTGTGCTCACGCCCGGAAGATTTAGCTTTAACGACTGTATTTATTGAAAGATGTGATTAATCGGAACTAAACCAACCTATTTTCTCTATTGTATCTAACACGTAGGAGGCCACGAGCCCTCAATATGCCGCTTGCCAAGACCGCTTGACTAAACAACATACCAAGGAGTTAACACCCCTCGCTTAGACCGAAATGGCTAAGTTAGTTTGATTCCGAAAACCATGATTTTAAACCCGAAGATTTCAAGAACCAAACAACAACCTAAGTCATTGGGAAAGACTAACCCAAGACTTACCCAAGAAACTACTCACACATATTAAAAAGACTAGAAATCATGCTAGAAACGATAAACATATTTAATCGACGAAAATGGAAATAAACTTGAAATTAGTAAAGATCTAAACTGTAGTTACAACATTAATAAACGAGAAATTAACATAAGACAAAAACTTACTTGAGTTCTTAAGGAAATAACTTGAAAAGCTTGAAGGTCTAACAATGGAAAAACCTAGAGAGAAAACTAGAAACTTAAGCCTAAAATTACCTATATGAGAGAGAGAGACTTCCAACCTATTTATACAAACAAATCTCTCTCTACAAAATATCCTAAAAACATACCAAAAGTAGCAACTATTCCATAAGTAGAAAGTCCAAAAAGCAGCAAATATCTGGCCGAAGGCTCTTGGTATCGATACAGATTAAGAAAAGTATCGATACCACGCTGTTAACTTGAAAAGGGCCATTTCCACGTAGCTTCCCCGTATCGATACGGATTAAGGCCGTATCGATACGGAACACTCTGCCTTCCCTTGAAGCTAATGCGTATCGATACAGCCTTAATCTGTATCGATACGGTGAGCTTATCTTCAGACTTCAGGCCAGCCTCCAAAACTCAGCACCCGACGGCTCCCAGCAACTTCCACAGCTCCACAGCACCTTATTTTCATTCTCTAAACTTAAGTAAAGGCTACATTTTAAACCTTTCTTTTACCTTTCCTTTACTTTAATTTATTTAATGAAAATAAGAAAGTACCCCCCATTTGGAAACAATGGCATTACCAGAATTTCAAGATTCCAATTAAATCAAAATGTCAACCCCCCACTTTTAGTGTAAAATGAAAATCTGGACGTTTTTCTCAAGCGAAAATGGCTCAAAACATGACCTTGCTCTTCAAATAAAACCTTGCAACTTTGTAGTTACTCTTAGAAAAATTCAAGGATCAATTACCGCCATTTTTTATCTCGAAAATCAGAACTTTATCAGAAAGTCATTTTTGCATACTTAGCCAGATTTTAAGGGGCCGACAAGGTCTTCGGGTACTTGGAAGCACTTGGGCCATCCATGGCGTCAAAACAAGCCTTATGTGAACGGTTTACCTGAAACACTAAACAAACTACCTTACGAGTAATATCGAATAATTGCTAAATAAACATAAGTTAAAACAATATAAAACGGGACTAGTCGCACCAAATATCTGCAATATTGGGCGCTCATCACGCCCCCCAACTTGAACTTTGCTAGTCCCTAGCAAATTAAAACAAAATGCATTTAACTAAGCTATGCAATCTTCCCGAGATTCAAGATACAAAACTATGCTCAACTATTACCACTAGGCAAGAGTCCAAAATAGCCCTTCAAATTCGAGTACATACAATCCACGCACAGACATGCCATGAACTAGGATGAACAAACTATGCCATATTAGAATAGTCAAGCATGTGTGCACCACAACGAGTTTCAACTCCAAAACTCACAAGGATACGCTCTTATTCGACTTTTTACACAATGAGGCACAATATACATCCCATGACCAGCGCTAGCGAGTAAATGCAATAGCCAGAGACAAAAAGCTATGCATACTATCAAAAGAACGCTAAGAAAGAACGGAAAGCTAATTATTCACAAATATGCACGACAAGGGACAAATCATACTCAAAAAGTAATAGATATCAATCATGCATCAAACGGAGTTAATTAGCGTACAAAAGATCAACGGAGGACTTTATTAGCTTATAACGACCTTGGATACAAAGGGAAATGAACTATAAAAATGTAGTGGCCATATGCTTGTATGGTTTATCTACCCTTGGCCACTACCAACCCTAAATTACCCAAGGCACGGCCACATATCGGCCAAATACCAAACAAAGTTATGAAGAAGAAATAAAGAACAACTACTAGATAAGACCTACAAAAACTACTACCACCGACTCAACAACACATAATCGCCATCCTCATCTGGCTCCTCACGGTATTGAGCATCGAGCTCTCCATTCTCATCCGAAATGTATGCTAGCCCGCCGGAAGTCACACCAATCCTCTTATTATAGTATTCAACCCTCTTTCGAATCCGTTTTTGCTCTTTTCATAGCATTTCTTTGATTTTCTTTTGAAGAATAAGATCATTTGAATTGAGATTTGTAGTGAGAGAGATTGAGGGGCCAATTTCGAGGGCTTTGGAGAGGGAGATGAAAATTTGGGCTTTAACATTTGTAGTGGAAGGTGAGATAGGGATTCACGTATCAATTCTTCGTCTTTGCATTCCAACCATTTCTATCACATTCAAACAACCCCCAAACCTTCTTGAAACTTTGAGAAACATTGACACACAACCCTCCAAACATCCGGTTACCTAAGTTTGAACAACGGAAGAGACTCGGACTATGGTTCAAAATAAGGACAAGGTGACTCTTATGGTGGTTTAATCAAGCAAAAATGCCTTGAATCATTTCCTAAGTACGCTAGCAACTCCAATAAGATGCATGAAAGATATATACACTACTTGAGCATGAACAAAAGATATTATTTACGCAAGTGCGGAAAAGGAGGACAAAAAGCATGGGATGCTTAAGAAACGAATCTCAACTCTAACGATGCACACAACTTGACTTGACTTTTAGGCTAAACTTGTTCAACAAAATTCATGTATATGCATATGACATGGATTGAAACACATAACCAAATTTGACGGGATACACGACTCTTGCCATTGACACAATTGAGCATAATTAAAGTATCTAGCAATCGAAATCACTACTTAACAAGGGAAGATTGCACAAACAATTTGAAAATTTTACCAAAAGCCGATTAACATATATATGGCAAATATATCCCTCCCCCCAACTTAAACGATGCTATGTCCTCATAGCATGAAGACAAAAGTATTAGAGAGGGGAGAACAAAAAAAATGTACCTCCAGGGGGAATGTCCCTTATACCTCGACCAAGTTGGAGGATTTCTTGTCATTGCTTCCCTTCGTCATTGGAACTGCTTCCAAGGTTCACTCTTTCGGCTCCTCCATCGGAACCACAGCTAGTCACACAAGGTCATCGTCGGGGCTTTTTTGGTCTTACAACCGCGACACGTAATCGCACCCATGCGTAGGGCTCCTGAATGCCTCACTCACCCTAGCTTTTAGACCTAAACCACCAAGGCTGGCGTGGTAGCATGCTCACCCTGCAAAAGACTTAAGAACCAACTACCTACTAATAAGCAAATGACATTAGAACCGCCCGGCTCGTGATATCCGGGCTCAAAAGTAACCAAAAGTAAAACACAACCAAATCTTCACGCGATCACACGGGTACTACTTTTCTCCGCATTTTCCAAGCGAAAAACAGGGGGCTATACCAGACCATCAAATTAAAGAGAAAAAGAAAAGAGAAAGAGTTTATGTACATTCAGCCAAACGCGGGCTCCGAACATTTAATTTGCCAACAAGAGCTACGAAAATTAACATAGTACTCCACTCCACATTCTGCTTCAAAAATTGAATCCGACCATGCCACAAAAATAGATACTTTGAGTACCACAATTGCCGAATTCGTTTCAGATAGTTAAGTTCAACCAAGTGCGCATTCCAAAATAAATCAATTTTCAGACTGTTGATAAAATCCACAATATAAGGATGGTAAACCAAAGCAAATTCATCAACACCTACAAAATCAATCATTTCAACTTTTAACAACTCTTGCGAAAGTGGAGACTCAGTAGGAGGGGTGGCATCGTCGAGAGCCGAGACGATTTGATTGTTTAGTGCAACTATTGGCAATGACTCCTTAAAAGGCATATAGTTGTCACTAACGACAAACGGCTCTATTTGCTCATCTTCCCTCACATCAAAATTTGTATCCCCAAGGGTAGGAGACCCATTCTTGGTCTCGTACGCTTTGTCTTGCTCTTCTAACAAAGAGTACAAATAATCTATCTCTGCGTCCATCTCTTTAGCAGTGAGAAATTTCTCTCCCAGATCATCACATAGAAGGAGATCCACAGGGGGAGAACACTGGACAACAGGTTCATCATTAGGCTCATCACTCCATTCAGACTCTACGAAGCTTTCATCACCTAAACTAACATCTTCAACAAAGATATATGGCTCAATTTCCTTTTCCATGACAATTGAGTTGGACTCTTGACAATGTTGAGCATAGACATGAGATTGTAAAATTGCGGCCAAACGATCAAAGAAATCTAAGGCTTGAGCGGGTTCTTTTTCAAAAAGTTTGCCATCGCACATCATGTCTAAGAATCGTTGACTCTTTTGAGAAAGTCCATCATAAAAATAGTCAGCAATTTGGAAATTATCATAGCCATGATTCGGGACCGCCTTGAGCAAATCCTTGTATCTTCCCCAACAGGCATAAAATGACTCATTCACTCTTTCAGTAAAAGTTTGAATTTGGTTCTTGAGATCAAACCAATTGGTAATGGTCATGCGACTTTGAAAAGCATTGACGTCATGAGGGGCAATGCAAGAGGGTGTGAAAGTTTGGTTGGGACATAGGTAATCCCGCAAAGTCTTACGGGGTGTTATAATTTGATTGGGACAAAGATACTCCCCCAAAGTCTTATGGGATGTTATAATTTGACTAGGACAAAGGTATTCCCCCAAAGTTTTATGAGGTGTTCCCCAATTTGCCGCCGCTATTCTATTAGATAGATAAGACATAAAGTAACAGGCTAGAGGGGCTATGCCGCCACCTCTTTTCTCAAAACAGTTTTGTGGGGTTATGCCACCGCCACGTTATATAAACAATAAAAGAAAAGGCAATTGATGCTCAATCTAGCTTCGTTACACCTCAAGTCGAATTGGTGGCTCGGTTAGAGGTATCCGCTAAATTGAGTTCAAATTACACAAAGGAAAAAAAAAAATGGAGTACTTACAGTGGTTTGTCGATCCTCCAATGAAGCCATATTAAGAATCCCCGGCAACGGCGCCAAAAATGCTTAGCCTCCAAACCTCGCCTCCAAATGAGGTTGAAATACCCCAAGCGTAGGGCTAGGTCGTCGATAGCATAATATCCGGAAGTCCGGGATCGTACCCACAGAGAATCGAAATATAGCTAGTTTGGATTGTAGGTTAAAATGGTGGAATACGGCGTTCAAGACGGCCAACTTGGTTTTGCATTTAACGGTGAAAATGATAATGAAAAGGCTAGAAACGAGTTTTATAAACTAAAAGAGGCAAGTCTAGGGCTCGTCTAACCCTTAACAAAGGCCGTTATTGGTTCTCAATATAACTCAAGCGAAAGTCACGACCGTGTGCTCACGCCCGGAAGATTTAGCTTTAACGACTGTATTTATTGAAAGATGTGATTAATCGGAACTAAACCAACCTATTTTCTCTATTGTATCTAACACGTAGGAGGCCACGAGCCCTCAATATGCCGCTTGCCAAGACCGCTTGACTAAACAACATACCAAGGAGTTAACACCCCTCGCTTAGACCGAAATGGCTAAGTTAGTTTGATTCCGAAAACCATGATTTTAAACCCGAAGATTTCAAGAACCAAACAACAACCTAAGTCATTGGGAAAGACTAACCCAAGACTTACCCAAGAAACTACTCACACATATTAAAAAGACTAGAAATCATGCTAGAAACGATAAACATATTTAATCGACGAAAATGGAAATAAACTTGAAATTAGTAAAGATCTAAACTGTAGTTACAACATTAATAAACGAGAAATTAACATAAGACAAAAACTTACTTGAGTTCTTAAGGAAATAACTTGAAAAGCTTGAAGGTCTAACAATGGAAAAACCTAGAGAGAAAACTAGAAACTTAAGCCTAAAATTACTTATATGAGAGAGAGAGACTTCCAACCTATTTATACAAACAAATCTCTCTCTACAAAATATCCTAAAAACATACCAAAAGTAGCAACTATTCCATAAGTAGAAAGTCCAAAAAGCAGCAAATATCTGGCCGAAGGCTCTTGGTATCGATACAGATTAAGAAAAGTATCGATACCACGCTGTTAACTTGAAAAGGGCCATTTCCACGTAGCTTCCCCGTATCGATACGGATTAAGGCCGTATCGATACGGAACACTCTGCCTTCCCTTGAAGCTAATGCGTATCGATACAGCCTTAATCTGTATCGATACGGTGAGCTTATCTTCAGACTTCAGGCCAGCCTCCAAAACTCAGCACCCGACGGCTCCCAGCAACTTCCACAGCTCCACAGCACCTTATTTTCATTCTCTAAACTTAAGTAAATGCTACATTTTAAACCTTTCTTTTACCTTTCCTTTACTTTAATTTATTTAATGAAAATAAGAAAGTACCCCCCATTTGGAAACAATGGCATTACCAGAATTTCAAGATTCCAATTAAATCAAAATGTCAACCCTCCACTTTTAGTGTAAAATGAAAATCTGGACGTTTTTCTCAAGCGAAAATGGCTCAAAACATGACCTTGCTCTTCAAATAAAACCTTGCAACTTTGTAGTTACTCTTAGAAAAATTCAAGGATCAATTACCGCCATTTTTTATCTCGAAAATCAGAACTTTATCAGAAAGTCATTTTTGCATACTTAGCCAGATTTTAAGGGGCCGACAAGGTCTTCGGGTACTTGGAAGCACTTGGGCCATCCATGGCGTCAAAACAAGCCTTATGTGAACGGTTTACCTGAAACACTAAACAAACTACCTTACGAGTAATATCGAATAATTGCTAAATAAACATAAGTTAAAACAATATAAAACGGGACTAGTCGCACCAAATATCTGCAATATTGGGCGCTCATCAATAACCACATCTATTAGTCTTATTGCCATTATAAAGAGCACAAATTTTACATAGATAACCTTATTTGTTGGTCTTTTAGGCATAATACAGAATATAGATTTGGAAAGATATGGTTATCAGTTCAAATTTATACTGTATATTGTTTAAAAAAAGATCAACAAATATGATTATCTTTGTGAATTATGTACTCTATATAATAACAAACAAAATCAATTGATATGGTTATCTATCAAAATCTATACTCTTTATTACCTCCAAAAGACTGACAAATAATGTTATCTGTCTAAATTCAGACTATCATTTTTTTCCAAAAAGGCCAATAGATAATGTTATCTCTGCAAATTCTGTACTATGTATAATCGTAATAAAATCAACAGATTTAGTTATCTATCCAAATCTATACTTTTTACTATCCCAAAAGACTAACAAATAAGGTTATCTGTCCAAACCCACCCATGTGTTTCATTTTTTTTACAGTTGCATAAAAGAAAAAAAAATGTTATGCTTACTAGAAATGTCACATGTATACAAGAAAAATTACTGAGGTGAAAAACAATAAGAAACATGGCAACCAAAAGATATCATGGTAGTTCTTTTTTTAGGTGAAAAACTAAATTGCATTAATTATAAAAATAATAGTAAATTGTCTAATTATATGGCAAAAGGGATGTGGTGATTGTACTATAGTAATTCCTATAAAGTTACTATTGTAGTTTCTTCCCAAGAGAAATTCGTCTCCTTTCCACTATCACCCACCCACCCTTGTTCTTTGTATTATTTCGCGGAAGACATCACAATCAATAGCATGGGCTTATTTTGGTTTTGAGCTTGTTTTATGAGTTAAGGATATTTTTGGAATGTGTGCCAATATAAGGACTGGAACCACTATGAAAAGTTTAGGTGGACTAATTGCACGTTGAACCTTGTAGTGTGTCCTTATCAACAAGGCTCCCTAAAAAGAAACAGAGGGAGTACAAAAAAATAATATGAGTATATCAAAGATGATATGAGCCGTTGAATGTTTAGCTTGTACAAAATGAATGGTTCAAATCATTTTTATAAAACCCAAAACTGGTCTCAAAGATGTATGATGTATGGCACGGGAATGTGTACCTCCCTATGTGTGTAATTATAGCATGGCCGGAATTATATTGAGCTTCAAAATTCACCCTAATTTTACTTTCGACAATTCCATTTGAGAGGACCTTATTCACGGCTCGAATAAATTTCAGTCATTTGTTTTGGTAATTAATGATCCAAAATTTAAAAAGTTACTTGCGCAAAGAGTTAAACTCTTCTAGCAAATAGTTTTTTCAACAATCGGATCATCCAAAATACATTTGAACGCGCGCGATTGAGCGCTGTAAATTATTTTCACAGTTTCTGCCGTAATTTTTTTTTTCTCTTCCATTTTTTAGGCCCCGCCTTAACTTTTCGAGAATTTTTTGTGTGGTCTTTTGATTGTTTTATTTTAATTTTTAGTATATTATTTGATTCAAAATTTTTCACTGAAAAGATTGACTTTTTTAGTCTTTTTTTGACGCCGTCTACCGCGTTTACTGGGCAGCTACCTCCCAATGATGTGTTCCTATTTTGTGAAGCAGATGTGGTGGTTATAAGTCCATCAAGGTGGTTGCGAAAGAGTGGCGGCGGATGTCTTGGCGGTGATTCTTTTATTTTGTTATTTGTGTTAATAATGTTCCCTCTTTTGGGGGTTTGTCCTCCTTCAGGAGGTTTCTTCTCATTTTGCAGGTCGGTGCATCTATCTCTTTCTGTTGGAGTGTCTGATATGTGGACTCCCAACCTTCCGGAATCTTTTGATGAATACTACTATACCTCTCAACTTTTGACAAAATTTTTTTGATATTTTTGTGTTACGCTGCGAGCCTAGCACGCAAATGTGTCATTCGATCATTTTTAACCATTTGTAGCTTCAAATTTCAAAGCATGTAAGGGAAAAACAATTTAGAATTTTCTCAATAAGGGCAACAGACACCGGTATTACTCAATCCAAAACAATTGAAATGATAACAACAGCAATGAGTGCACCGACAAAGAGTATAAGCCATTAGAAACTGCAACGGAGGTGCGCGCGAAAAATAAATGAGGTCTAAAGAACACAATCAATATAAGAAATGCCAAATTTTAGCTTTCTTGCTCCAACACAGAGTTCCTTTCATTTTAGCCTCAGATTTTACATTCGTATTTTGTGGGCTATGAAAGAGGAAGAGAGGATACTTGTTGTAACGAACGCTATGAATGCAAGCTAAGAACGAGAAATTGAAAACTAAACAAGAAATCACAAAAACACAAGATATACGTGGTTTCCCAAGATGGGTACGTCCACGAGCGAGGAGAGAGAGGATTCACTAACCAACGTGAAGAAGAGATACAAAGAGCCGGCTATAATCCGTAACTCTGGAAAGGCCACAATATGAAAGCCCAAAAGATATTTTAGAAGTTCCCCAAAAACTCTATTTATAATAAGCTACAAAAACGGGAACAACATAATTAACCAATGTGAGACTAAAGAATACAAGGCATTCCCAACAATTCTCCACCTTGACTTGAATTTCACTGAACCAAATAACCAAATATAGCTCTCCCCTTCTAACCTCTCACTTGCCAAATGCCCCCGAGGGGCCATCCACTGCAAATACCAAGCAAGCCCAAGCAATGCTTGAACTTGGCAACCGGAACCGGTTTAGTCAACATATCTGCTGGGTTATCTGCCGTACCCACTTTCTTCACCTCAACTTGCTTCTGTGAGATGATATCCCGAACGAAGTGATACCTGACATCGATATGCTTGGTCCTCTCATGATACATCACATTTTTAGTCAAATGTATAGCACTCTGCGAATCACAAAATACTGAACTCACACCCTGTGCAAAATCAAGCTCACAAAGCAAACCTCTCATCCACAATGCCTCCTTCACAGCTTCAACAATGGCCATATACTCCGCTTCTGTTGTAGACAGCGCGACTGTAGCCTGTAAAGTAGCTTTCCAACTAATGGCACTTCCGAACAGAGTAAAAACATAACCTGTCAGAGACCTCCGCTTATCGTGGTCATCGGTAAAATCCAAATCAACATAACCAACAGCATGATCACCAGAATTGGCAATCCCAAATAATAAACTAACACCTGCAGTTCCGCACAAATACCGTAGTATCCATTTCACAGCCTCCCAATGTGCCTTTCCTGGACGCCCCATATAACGACTAACGACACTAACTGCATGTGAAATATCAGGACGAGTACATACCATAGCATACATAAGGCTCCCAACTGCGCAGGAATATGGAACCTGAGACATATACTTCTCCTCATCCTCCGACTGTGGTGACAACTCAGCTGAAAGTCGAAAGTGTGCTGCCTAAGGGGTACTGTCATACTCACTCATAGAATATGACTGGCTTATCATAAAAGTATCAAACTGCTTATACCACTGCCTAGGGGATTGTTTGAGGCCATATAAAGACTTACGAAGTAAACAAACGTGATCCTCCTTACTAGAAACAACAAAACCCTCAGGCTGACGCATATAAATTTGTTCCTCAAGCTCGCCATGCAAAAACGCAGTTTTGACATTAAGTTGGTCTAACTCAAGATCATAACATGCAACAAAAGCAAGTCAAATGCGAATGGAACTATATTTTACAACTGGTGAAAATACCTCATTGTAATCAACACCCTCCTTCTGGCTGTATCCTTTCACCACTAGCCGAGCTTTGAACTGAGCATCTTCTACCCCTAGAATACCTGGTTTGCGCTTGAAGACCCACTTGCATCCAACAATCCTCTTCCCTTTTAGCGGTTCTACTAACTCCCATGTCTGATTCTTCTGAAGAGACTCAATCTCCTCACTCATAGCAACAGACCATTGTGCAGACTCAGTGCTAGAAACAGCTTCTGTATAGCTAGAAGGCTCCTCATACTCAACTGTCTCAGCAACTGATAAAGCATAGGTCACCATCTCAGAATAAGCCGAATACCTTTCAGGAGGCCGAATCTCCCTCCTTGGCCTATCTTTAGCAATAGTGCGTGGTTGCTCAACTAACGCATCAACCTCTGTGTCTGAACTCTTGAACTCCTCTTCAATTGGCTTCTCAATGTGCTTCTTCCCTGAGTCGGAAGATTCACTCAACAACTCCACCTGCTTTGGAACACTCTGTTCCTGAACTGTATCATCAACCTGCTTAAACCCCTTAATCAGATAATTTTCATCAAAAGTCACATCCCTACTGATCAAAAACTTCAAATCATCAGAGCACCATAACCTGTACCCTTTGACACCTGCTGCATAACCCAAGAAAATACACTTCTTGGCTCGTGGCTCCAATTTACCCTCATTCATATGAGCGTAAGCTGAACACCCAAAAACACGCAACACGGAATAATCAGCTGGATGACCTGACCATACCTCAAACGGAGTCTTACACTCAATAGCAGTCGACGGAGACCTGTTCACCAAATAACATGTAGAGACCCGTAAATTTATTTTATAATTTTATTGTCTTATAAATGGAAAAGTGATGGATTAATGAAAAATAAAATAAAATAGAATTGGGGGTCGATGTGAAAGAAGTTTAAAGTCGTGGGGTGTTATTGTGATTAGTGCATGTGTGTGGCGTGTATATCTCTTGGGGAAAATTCTTTTTTTTTTTTTACTTTTTCCCATTTCTCTCTTTTCTCTCGGCTCTCTCTCGATCTCTCTCTCACCTAATCACTCAAAACCCACAACAATCACTCTCAACTCCATCATCTACGTGCGTATCCGGGCTCGTATCGCGTTGGATAGAACTTGGTTTGGAATATTTGTGCTTGGTTTGGACCTCCGGAAGCAAGGCTTGCTCCATTTGTTCGATTTGTGTTTGGGTACTCGAGGTAGGAAATTCTACCTCTCTTTATATGTTATTTGGGTTCTCCTATGTCCTATTTGAGTATCTCCATGCTTTGTTTGAGCTTGTATTGATTGTGGTTTGGTCTGGACGAAAATCTGTTATCTGAAGAAAAATCGCCAACTTTTGGATTCCTAACGGTAGGACCTTTTTCTCTACCGATAGAATCTTGTTTCTGTGATTAATTGTACTCGCTGTTTTGTGTTTGTACCGGTAGAACTTGTTCCCTACCGGTAGGACTGCTAATTTTTCTCACTTACCGGTATCAATTTTTCTTTTACTGATAGAACTCTTCTGGACCAAAAATTTGTTTCTTCTGTTTTGGATTCCTACCAGTAGGTTCCGACCACCAGTGAAAAGCCAAATTTTTCTGTGTCGTTGCCTTTTTCTTTTCCAAGCCTTAAGCCCTTTCCATGAGTTTAAAATGATTGTTATATATATACAATGAAAGCCAGGGAAAATCAGGCATGACACCATGCACAATGAATTATCCAATTTGGATCTATTCGAATTGGTGGAGTCTTTTCTCTTTAAACGATAAGTATGAGCTTTTAATTGCACGGCAATTGTTCAAACGATACACTTGAGCTTGTGAATGACGCGCGAACATTCGGGGCCCATCGACGGGTGGGTGACCTGGCAGGGGATATTCAGGGTCCCATAATTAGCCTGACAGGAGCTAATGCTCAAAATAATCACTCAAAGCCTAACCTTCAAGGTGGGTGCTTGACAGGGGATATTTAGGGTCCCAAAATTAGCCTAGCAGGAGCTTCGGCTCAGACACACAAAAGCGACACGACATGTTGAGACATAATTTGACGAGTATGATTTATGGGTTGAATAAAAGAAAGATTGGAGATTTTGGAACACTCGTTCATGAAAATTGTGCTTCCTCAGTTGTCTTGATCATCCATTGTTCATTTGTTTGTCTCGCTCATTTGCATATAGAGTTTGCGTAGATTTTTCTACTGAGTTAGTGTAGCTCAAGCCTTAAATTATTTTCAGGTGCTAATCCGGAACCGTAGCTTGCATTGCTTGGAGTGCTTGACGTGTGGACATTTCTTTTGAAAGCTAACCAAGGAGTTACTCTTCCATCTTCGTAAATTCCTTTTGAAAGATGTATTTGTAACTAAATTGTAATTCTTTTGACTTGGAATATTGTATCTATTAATTCTCTTCGAAATTCAATACTTATGCTAATTTGGGGCCGTCGAGCTAATATTGTAATATTTTGGAACCGTGTGAACTTGGAAGTATTTGTTGGGGAAATGAGAAGATGGAGATTATTTTGGGTACCGTATGGACATTTGTGAGTATTTTTATTATGAAAATCATTTATATTTATGTTGAAAATTCAGAACGTGACATAACATGTTTTGGAAACAGCTTCAGCCCAAATTTTTTTGCCCAATCCGGAATTGGACAACATACAATGTGTGTAGACACCCCAATCTGGGCTTCCAGATTAGTTTACTCACGGTTTTTGATTCCCCAATGATGAAATAGATCAAGAACACCCCGGGAATGATAGCGTGTTTGAGTTTTGAATGTTTGCAAAACTCTTGAACCTAACCTAGCCTAAGCCACTTCAAAAACCAAAAACCTTGCTGGCCCGCGCCAGGGCGCAACCATCCCGCGCCAGGGTGCACCATCGCGCGAGGGTTTCACTCCATCGCGCGACAGTGTGCCAGGGCGCACCATCGCGCGACAGACTCACTCCATCGCGCGACGGTCCAACCTACCACCAATCTTTCTGAAGGAGGACAGTTGGCTACCAATGCAACCTCAGCCAGGCCTCGTGGACTGGCTGAACCCCTCTCCTGGCACCAACCAGATTCACCTCCTCCTCCCTATAAATACGCCCTTTGCTCATCCATTTAAAGGGTTCCAAAAAAATGTTCAAAGGGTTACACCTTGGGTTATAATATCACAAGCTACCTTGTTTCCTTGGTTCTATCACCTACACAACTTCAAGAACATAGCTTGTTCTTCCACCTCAACCTTTTCAAACACCTCAATCAAACCTCAAAGCTCAAATTCGTTTCAAACTCAACCAAAGGTATAGCATACCTACTGTCTTTCTGTTCTGATCCCTGAGGGGGGCTGGCAGGGCCAAGGTTGGTAATCAATACCAGTCCTGGTCCTAAAGCTGGCAAGGTTTCAAAAACCGTCATGGTAGGAACCAACGCGCGATGGTCCCACTCTCTCGCGCGACACTCCGGTGCTGCGTGAGATGGACCGCGTGGGGATTGGTGTCCTACTGTTTTGCATTCATGTGTATATAGATCACTCTGCAAGCATGATAATAATCAGTTTACTACTTTCCTTTGTATAAACTGCTAGTCTTAGTTCAATATGAGTTTCTGCTGTTTTGAAGTCCCCCTGGGAACATTTTGGATTTGTCCCAGTAACCCAGAAATGTGTAAACCAAGCACTGGTCTGGCTTGCGCCAGGGCGCAACCATCCCGCGCCAGGGCGCACCATCGCGCGACGGACTCACTCAATCGCGCGACAGTGCGCCGGGGCGCACCATCGCGCGACAGACTCACTCCATCGCGCGACAGTGCGCCAGGGCGCATCCTTGCGCGCCAGACTGGCTCCGTCGCGCGACAGTTTGCCTCTGACCAGTGAGTGGCCTTGCACGGGTAGCTCGGCCTTAGGCCATTATTTTGTCCCCACACTGTTTATGGGGTGTATTATTAATTTGTAGGGCTTTTAAGCCTTTAAACTGTATATTATGCTGCCTATAAACTGCGTGGTTTGTCATAGGTGTGCACTGGTCCTTCCAGAGCCCAGAAGGTTTGAGAATAAGAGTTGTGGGTTTTAAGCTCACCGGCGCACGTGTGTCTTGGATTTGTGCGTGCAGGAGTAAACAACATGTAGTGACTTGTTCAGTGCATGTTGGTTTCTTCCTGCGCACGTCACTCCAAAACAGAGGCCTCCCAGTTTGTTTAAACTCCCACAACAACCTGTTCTCATCCTATACTAACTGCTCATCCATGCTATCTATCACATCCTGCAAACATGTTACAGTTTTAATCCCCTTTAACTGTTCCCCGCCCTAATTGGCTAAAAATTGATTAATCAAACAGAATCGCAAAATAAACATTTTCGCAAATGCTTAAGTAGAGACCGATCTCCGGATTGGGCGAGAGGGGTGCCATAAAACCCTTCACCTCTTGTAACCTGGCTCCCGAACCCAGATATGGTTATGACGGACTGGTTCCTTACCTTTTTCAAATCAAACAGCGCGGCAAGTGCTTCGAAATACGGTTCCTTGGGTGTCGGACCTTCAAACCCAAGTGGCGACTCTGTATTTTCGCGAGCGCTTATCGTCCAGCTTAAGCGCTCCCGCGAACCGGCAGCATTTTCTCTTCTCGAGGAGGGTAACGGAATCCCTTTCCCGGAGGAGAGAAAATCGGGCATCCGCATGCCCACAACGTGCCTTCTCCAAAAGAGTCCTGTTCATTCGTTCAGCCACACCATTCTGCTGAGGGGTTTTTCTTACTGTGTGATGCTTCACAATGCCCTCATCACTGTAGAACCTATCAAACTCGCCAAGACAAAACTCCATACCATTGCCAGTTCTCAAGCGTTTTATTTTCTTACCAGTCTGATTCTCAATCAAAGTTTTAAACTGTTTGAATGTATTAAAGGCGTCACTCTTTTGTTTCAACATATACACCCAAACCTTACGAGAGAAATCATCGATAATACTCATAAAATAACGAAAAACACCTTTAGAAGTTACCTCTGCGGGACCCCAAAGATCCGAGTGAAAATAATCCACCATGCCTTTGGTGCGATGAATAGCTGTACTGAATTTTATCCTGCACTGCTTGCCGTAGACACAATGCTCACAGAAATCCAGCTTTTCAGTTTTTTGGCCACGTAGCAAACCCTGTTTGCTCAAAACTGTCACCCCCCTCTCGCTCATATGCCCAAGGCGCATATGCCACAAACGAGTCAAGTCTGAATCTGAAACCTTGGATGAAGCAACCGTTGCTGCAGTACCTAAAACTGTATTGCCCTGGAGTGTATAGAGGTTACCACACTTTTGACCCTTCATCAGTACTAATGCACCCTTAGAGACTTTCAAAACTCCACCTTCACCGAGGAATTTGCAACCATGAGAATCAAGAGCACCCAAGGATATAAGATTTTTCTTCAAATCTGGAACATGTCGAACCTCAGATAAAATCCTAACAATACCGTCATGCATCCTAAGCTGAATCGATCCTGAACCAACAGTCTTACAGGCCATATTGTTGCCCATCAAAACTGTACCACCATTGACCGCCTCACAAGTAGAAAACCACTCTCTATGCGGACACATATGGTATGAACATCCAGAATCCATAATCCACTCGGTATTAGAGCGAGAATCGCCCTCTGTAATTGATAACACGTTATTTGACTCATCTGAACTTTCAACAATTCTAGCAATTACTTTACCCCCTTTCTGGTCTTCTTTTTCCTTCTACTTGAGTTTTAAACAGTCACTTTTCCAGTGCCCGGGTTTCTTGCAATAATTGCACTTTCCCTTCTTCTTACCTGATGACTTGGATCTTCCCCTATTACTTGACTCCACCCTTTCTGCTGTTCTTCCCCAAACAAACAAACCCTCCGCATTTGCATCACCTTCACCTGACACTTTTTTCCTCAATTCTTTCGAATATAGGCTGGCCTTAACATCCTCCATGGATATTGTGTCTTTGCCATATAATAGGGTTGTAACAAAGTGCTCATACGAAAGTGGTAAAGAATATAGAAAAATTAGGGCTTGGTCCTCATCCTCAATTTTACTATCAATATTTTTCAGATCCATAATAATACGATTGAACTCGTCTAAATGATCCTTAACAGGTATACCTTCTCGCATACGAAACGTATAAAGACGTTGTTTAAGATATAACCTGTTGGTGAGCGACTTCGTCATATATATGCCTTCCAACTTCAGCCAAATTCCTACTGCTGAAGTTTCTTCTTCCACCTCGCGAAGATCGTCATCTGCCAAACTCAACTGAATAGAACTCAGAGTTTTGGCATCTGTATCATCCCAATCTTCCACTTTGATTCCAGAACTAGTCTTGCCTAACAAAGCCTTGTGCAATCCTTGTTGGGTTAACAGAGCTTTCATCTTTACTCTCCAAAGACTGAAACTGCTGCTTTGCCCATCAAACTTCGCAATCTCGAATTTAGCCTCCATAGCCACAATCGGAAACGAAACCCTAGTTTTGTAACCTAGAGCTCTGATACCAGTTTGTTGTAACGAACGCTATGAATGTAAGCTAAGGACGAGAAATTGAAAACTAAACAAGAAATCACAAAGACACAAGATATACGTGGTTCCCCAAGATGGGTATGTCCACGGGCGAGGAGAGAGAGGATTCACTAACCAACGTGAAGAAGAGATACAAAGAGCCGGCTATAATCCGTAACTCTGGAAAGGCCACAATATGAAAGCCCAAAAGATACTTTAGAAGTTCCCCAAAAGCTCTATTTATAATAGGCTACAAAAACGGGAACAACATAATTAACCAATGTGGAACTAAAGAATACAAGGCATTCCCAACAATACTCTTGCCAAATCCAGGTAAATCTCGAAATAAAATACCAAATATGGCCTATTGAAGTTGAAATACACGAACAATAGGATTGAGAGCGGGAGCGGAACGAGGATTGGGATTGAGAGTGAGTACTAGGTTATGTCAATACGATATTAACATTTCAGAAACAAATAAAAGAGTACTAGCTCTGATTACATGCCAATTTTTGTTACATAAAGCAAGTACAAGTCTTCACACCAGGACGACTACAATACAACCTAAGTCAATTTTGGAAATCAAATCTCCTCGTTCTCAACTCTTGAAAACATGTAAAGCAATAACGTAAGCTAACGCTCACTTAAGGATTGAAAAGGATGGGATTCTGTCTAGAATTCAATTATGGACCAACTGGAATGCTTAGAGAGAGGTCCAGCCTACGATTTCTTGGGAAAAAAATTGTATGGTTTGCCCATCATGTCCCTAGATGGGCATTCATTGAATGGCTCATTTTATGGGGCAGATTATCTACTAATTAGGACAGGCTGGGAAGTTGGGGGTTGCAGGTAGATATGGCATATGCATGATGTCTTTGTAATGGCTAAGTGGAGTCGCATGAACATTTGTTTTTTTCCTGTCCATTTTCTTGTCAAGTTTGGGGTAATTGTGTTTTTGTGTCAAGTGTTCGAAGGAGAGTGTAATTGTGTTATTGTTTTGTAATTAATTATCTCAACCTGCTTCGATAAAGTAAAGTCGGGTAAACGTTTGTGTCCATCGTGTGGCAAGATAGCAGTTCCATTGACTTGAGATGTGCAGGCATAATTGCAAAATTGGGATACGAATCAAGTTTTGCCTGTCCATTTTCTTGTCAAGTTCTGGTATGGTTATGGTTTAGGTGATAGAAACCCTGTCGGGTTTTGGCTTGATTTTTTGTTTTGGTTGCAAATTTTTGTTTGGAACGGGTTTGGCAAAAACTCAGGCCGAACCGACCAGTTCTTATCCCTACTTTCTTCCTTCTTTCTTCACATACTCAGGACACGAACGAAGATTGAAATTCTCTCTCTCTCTCTCTCTCCCACATCGATTTAAGCATCTTCTCTTAAGTTGGACCCTCCAAATACTATCATCAATTGGAATCCCAATCACCTAATTGAAAGACTATACAATGTACTGCAGAGAGGTAGCATCTCATGAACAATATTGTAGCCCATGAGAATAGCTCGATCGGTACGTAAGCCTCATTCAAGCAGTTCACCATTTCTTGTGAGTTTGGTCTGAGTAGAAAAGATGTTTTTGTCTTGTTGAGATTATTGTAGAGATACGAACATCAACATGAGAGAATTTAGATCACTCATCGTATATAGTCATTTCAAATTGTAAAGGAGATTGAAGTTACAGTAGATTTAGCTGGTTCTAGCTGCTAACTAAATCTACTGTAACTTCACGAGAGCTGGAATCAGTTGAGGTAGAACCAACTAAATCTGTTGTAACTTCAGTCTCCTTTACACAAATCCATCTTGGTGGAAGCAAAATTTTCTGGATTTTAAAAATAAAAATACTACTCGATCGGGAGGTTAAGATAAGTTTACCCCCTATCTAGAAAGGTAATAACTAGGGCTGCCCACGGATTGGTTTTGGGCAGATCGGTTTGATCGGTTCCCAATCCGATCTGCTAGTGGAGAATCGTCATTTTCTCCATCCGCCACCCATCCATGAGTGTTGTTTGGTAGGTGATAATTGCCAAAATATACATATTTTGGCCCTTCAAACTACATTTATTAGTTATTTATTTTTGTTACTTTATAATTATTTTGTCCTTTTTATGTTTATAGGTTGCTCGAGCCCGTTGTCCCAGATTTTGAGGAAAAACAGAAGTTAAAAGAAGTTCGGGGACAAAAGTGTGGAAAACTTAAGAGTTGGATGGTTTTATCATTGCAGAAAAGTCCAAGGGGTCTTTGTGTGATTAATCAATTGAATTCCTATCTAACCAAATGAAACCCTACTGACTTGGGGCTTCTGGCCGACAAAGAGAAAAACGAAAAAAGAAAGCAGCAGCTTGTGGCCGTGGACGAGGTTTACGTGAAGCCTTCGGACTGACGTGCGGCGAAGGCAGTACATGGAGATTGAATCAAGATATTCCTATTCTCTCTTTTCCATGGGCAACTAATCATCTCTCTTAGGGTGTAGATGAAACCCTAACCAAGTAACTAATGTTTTTATGTTGATTTTGGATTTCGATTGCCGAAACGATGGTTGTATAACATTGAGACTTGTTTTATGATTCGAACTTATTTTTCCAATCTAGTTATATGTGTTTGTTTTCTGTGATTACAAATTCATAGTTATGCAACAGTATTCTTTGCGCATGAAATTGAGAATTAGAATAATCTATGCCTAGGAAAGACGAGTCGTGCCTAGATTAATTAGTTGTAGAATCGAAGACGATTCGTGCCAACCGAAGATAGATTAT
Source organism: Rhododendron mucronatum var. ripense (assembly GCA_019656295.1). Taxonomy (NCBI): domain Eukaryota; kingdom Viridiplantae; phylum Streptophyta; class Magnoliopsida; order Ericales; family Ericaceae; genus Rhododendron; species Rhododendron mucronatum. The sequence continues at coordinate 160,267 of BPLT01000120.1, read as the reverse complement.
GTCCGGTTTTCAATCATATGCAATTTTCTTGACGATATTTCTAGGGCTTGTAGCTTTTAGTGAATCAATGTCGTTTTGGTAGTCGGTTTCTTAAATTAACATAATCGTTTGGTTACGAAGTTAGGGTGGATTCGAAACCCTAAGACCATTTTCCATATTTGAAACTTTGGCTTCGCCGTATCTTGCTGGCGCGGAAGCTACCGCAACTAAACAAAAAGAAAATGAATGAAGGAAGAAGGAATTCAACATCTCTCTTGCTTTTAATTATTTAGATAATTTTAGTTAATCAAACTCCAATCACTTTTTCTTGAATTAAGTAAAGAATTGATTTTAGAAATAAATAACTTAGCCTCTTGATCTCCGTGGTACGATACCTGGACTTAAACCACTATTCTATTTGAATTAAGGTTTAGCTCAGTTTTAATTATTTATTTTTGGTGTGAAAACGACTTACCAGTAGGATCGGTTTGGAGGCAATTTAGGCCATTCGGTTTGGACAGATTTGAGCCTGCAGTAATTATGTACCAGAAATTTGAAAAATAGAGCACCAAAATTTGAAGTCCAAACAAGTCTAAGTATTCATCTTTGGATTTAAAGCCATCAAATATCTTTTGTTAACTTCGATTTTCTTGGCAACCAAACCAAAACTGTGTACAGTTTTATAAACTATAAACTATAAAGTATATTTGTATTGGTCAAAAAAACTATAAAGTATATATGGATGAGAACACCAACAGAAAATCCACGAGTAGATGCACAAAACCATTGGCATCGGATTTTCTCATTCCCATAGCATCAGAATCGAGCCTGACGGCTTGGTTAAGCAACACAAGTTTAATTTGGTAACAGATAAACAGTATACCAATGTAATTAGTTTTTCTTTGTCAATGTTCTACTTTTTCAACCAACCGGGGCTAGCTCAGTTGGCCTGCAGGACTTCTACATTTCACTAGGAGGTCAGAAGTTCGAGTCTATTCACCTGCTTGTAGTTATGTTGGATTTGTAGTGGTTGAGTTATCTAGTCGATTCTCACACAATTGATGTAGTGTCTCATGGTTTGTACTTTGTGATGACCTCTCCTATTGATTGACAAAAAAGAAAAAGAAAAGAAGAGATGTCTTGTATTTTCACAGATGTCTTTTGATCTAGCATTGGTGGCTTCTTTGAAACTACTTGAACAAAGCAAGAGATGGGAGAAAATGGACAAACCCCCACTAAGGACCTTGATATGCTTGTGGTATAGAGATTCAAAGTCTTAATTCCACCAATGATCCTCTTGATGCCGGAGTCCACAAGTCCAAATTCAAGTCTTTTCGTGTAGTGGATGGATAACTGATAAAAGCAATGAAAAGAAACTTAATTTGATAAACTTCTCCAGCCATCCCAAGCACAATGAAACAACCAAATTTAATAAAACGTCACATAATAACAGGAAAAAGAATCCAACAAATTTCTCTATGGTCCTTTTGGAGTTACGGAGTACTAACATAGCCATAGTAATATGGATCCATCATTTTGGACAAAGTACCCGTGCCGACACGACACGGGTGTGGGATAGGGATCAGATACGGCTGTTTCGAAGAGGATGCAGTTGTGAAACTTCTAGCTTTTCTTTGTATAAATGTGATGAAAAGAAGAAAGTATTAGTATTGAGTCCATATCTCTTGTATTATAAGAACATTAATATTGTGGCAGCATCTTTTTCAATTGTTTAGATACAAAAACATAATAAAAGATAATTATGTCATATATGTATCCTCGTATCACCCAAATCTGGATTACTTGCCCTCTATCTTCAGGTTTGAGACATCCGATATCTAGATGCACACCCACACGATATTCGCACTTGAGTTAGGGTATAGAACATGACATTCAGGCGCTGCCTGGCTACATTAACCATTGGCACCATCATAAAACACCACAATTGAGCCTTATATATCCAACTAGCAACAAGTTGAATTTTTTTATCAGCAGATGGAATGGCACTTGGGAACACAATGCGTTTATCGTTAAATTATTCAAGCCAATTAAGCATGCTAAAAAGCTCTAGTACTCGATGTAATGAATGGCGGGAAAGACGCGGTTGCCTGTCTCGGAGTTAGTGGTACTGCCGTAAACATTGACAAAATTGGTGGTGCATTGGGTTTCCAACTTTCCAATTCAACTGGTTTGACGCGGTTTCAACTAAGCAAGAATGAAAGACGACTTCTGAAGTCATCACTTCCTAATTCCTCCAAAGTCACCCACTAAGTCTTCCTACTGCAATTGGAACGCAAAAGGGGTGACCCAAGACAACTTCCTAAGTCACTTACTAAGTCTTGTTTCAAGACAAATGCATATATATTTGAGGCTCGGTTGGTTGTTTTCTCCTCTAGGACTTGGTTGGTGTGTTGTTGGTTTTGGACTGCCTGGTTTTTGGCATAACATTTTTACTTTACGGGAAAAAGTTGATAGGGTTGGCTCAGTTACTCCGGCCTTGTCTCGCTAATATGCAGAACGCCTTTGTTCTCTGTGTGATATAAGAACTGATTTCACACACACGCACAAAAGAAAGCAGTGAAAAATACATTTGAGCTCAAAATTTTTTCTAACCATCCTAAGCACAATGAGTTGAAGAACCGGAATTTACGGAATTATAACATAATAAAATGAACAGAAATCCAGCAAATTTGCTATGTACAATGTCTCATAGCATTCAGTTGCTAGCTAAACTAACCATTGGTGCCGTCACCACAACATCAGAATTGAGCCCCATCCCACAGATGAAATGGAAAGTGGGGAACACAAAAAAGCTCGAGTGCGGTAATGGGTAGTGGGTTTCCCATCAATTAGTGGAGTAGTGGGTTTTCAACAAAGCACGGATGAAGGACTAGGAATAGCCACATTCCCCCTATTTACCATTTTCACCAGTTTGCTTCACAACAACTGAAATCAGAAAAATGAGAATGGAATTCATTACCTTGTTTTTCTCAATCACCACCACCCTCACAATCTTCTGCTCTATCACCATTCCAGTACACAGCCAATGCCTGGAGGATCAAAAATCTTTGTTGCTTCAATTGAAGAACAACCTTCGGTTCGATTCAGATTCCTCTGTCAAGTTGGTGAATTGGGCTGGAACCAACAATTGTTGTCAATGGAATGGTGTGACTTGTGACCATTTCGGCCATGTTATAGGTCTCGACCTGAACACGGAATCAATCTTTGGAGGTTTAAATAACTCAAGCAGTCTTTTCGGGCTCAAGTTTCTGGAGAAGCTGAACTTGGCTAACAACAGCTTCAACTTCGTAGAAATTCCATCCAGTTTTGGAGTCCTAACCAATCTAAAATATCTGAATTTGTCAGACACTCAATTTGTCGAGCAGATTCCGATGGAATTCTCACGCTTGACGAGGTTGGTGAAGCTTGATTTGTCTAATCACGATGGTTTCAATTCCTATGGAATCCGAATTGATAACCCAAATTTATTCAAACTTTTTCGTAACCTTGGTGGGCTTACAGCAAATGGGTATGAATGGGGTCAGGCCATTTCATCTTCACTGCCTAACCTGCGAGTTTTGAGCTTGAGTGATTGTTTATTTTCAGGCCCTATTGATTCTTCCCTTCAAAACCTTCAGAACCTTTTAGAAATTAATCTGGTTGGGAACAATCTCATGTCTCTGGTCCCGAATTTCTTTGCGAATTTTCAGAACTTGACAGTTTTGATTCTTAGGGCCGGGGAATTGTATGGAACGTTTCCAGACGGCATATTTCAGCGGGTACAAACATTGGAGACTCTGGATTTGTCACGTAATACACTACTCAATGGTTCTTTACCCGATTTCCTAGAGAATGGATCCCTTCAAAATCTGGTGCTCAGTGACACCAGTTTTTCAGGGAATTTACCAGAATCTATCGAGAATTTGAGGGAGCTAAGAAGGATAGAGATTCACGGCTGTTATTTCAATGGACCAATTCCGAGTTCACTTTCAAACCTTAGTCTGCTTGTTTACTTAGATTTTTCAAACAACAATTTTAGTGGTTCAATACCTTCGTTTCAGGGATCCAAGAATCTCACTTCCATAGATCGCTCTCGTAATGCTCTAACAGGTCCAGTTCCTTCCATTTACTTTGATGGCCTTTCAAATCTTTTAAATATTAATCTCGCATTCAATTCCTTCCATGGGAGTATTCCTTCTTCTCTGTTTTCCCTTCCATCAATGCAAGAAATTGACCTTTCCTACAACCAATTCAATGAAATTTCGGGTCTCTTCCCAATGGTTCCTTGTCTCCTTTGCTTATACTAGATTTGAGTAGTAACAAAATACAAGGGCCTTTCCCCTCGTATTTCTTTGATTTTCAAAGTCTGAATGCCCTTTTTATTCCTTCCAACAACTTCAGTGGCACCCTACAGCTAGAAAGTTTCCATAGGCTTCAAAATCTTGAAGTGCTTGAGCTTTCATACAATAGCTTGTCTGTTAATGCAAGTATTAGCGAGTCTAGCTTATCATCGTTTCCCCAATTCGTAGATTTAGCATTGGCTTCTTGCAAGCTGCAAAAGATCCCTCCTCTAATGAACCAGTCAAGTTTGTTGGGTTTAGACCTTTCTATCAACCAAATTTCTGGCATCATACCTAATTGGATTTGGAATATTAGTAATGGATATCTAAATCTTTCTTCTAATCTCCTAGTGGGTTTTCAACAGGGTTTCGTTATTCCTATTGTTGGTTACCTTGACCTTCATTCCAATCAGCTCCGCGGTGAAATCCCAATACCAACAGAAGGAGCCTATGTGGACTACTCAAGGAATAATTTCAGCTCTTTTATCCCTGCTGATATTGGCAACCGCCTTCTCAATGCTTGGTTCTTCTCTCTTTCTTATAACATGCTTTCTGGACCCATCCCTTTAACATTATGCAATGGGAGCCACCTTGGGATTCTTAATTTGTCCAACAATAGATTCAGTGGCACTATACCTCAATGTCTGATAGATAAAGGGACTGCAACTCTCAGCGTATTGAATTTGCAGAATAACAATCGTACTGGTAACATAATGGGCACATTTCCGAAAGGTTGCACTTTGAGGACCCTTGAGTTGAATGGGAATAACTTCGAAGGGGAGGTTCCAAATTCCCTGGCAAATTGTGCAAATGCGGAGGTTTTAAATCTTGGTACCAACAATATAAATGGTAACTTCCCTTGTTTTTTGGCGAACTTATCAGAATTGCGCATCTTGGTTTTACGATCCAACAAGTTCCATGGAAATATTGGTTGCCGAGGAATTCATAATTACCTCTGGCCAAAGCTTCAAATCATTGACCTAGCTTTGAACAACTTCAGCGGTATTCTGTCGCCAAATTTCTTTTCGCAGAGGAAGGCAATGATGGATGGGGGTAATCGACAACCAAATGCCAAACACTTGCGTTTTGTTTTTTCTAAAAACATCTACTATGAGGATTCAGTGACAGTTATCAACAAAGGGTTAGAGATGAAACTGGTGAAGATCTTAACTATATTTACCATCATCGATTTCTCTAACAACAGTTTCAAAGGAAAAATACCAAACACGGTTGGGGATCTGAAATCCCTCTATGTTCTCAACCTATCACACAACGCACTCACTGGTTCAATCCCATCATCAGTTGGAAACTTAACACAGCTTAGATCACTTGACCTCTCGTGGAACAAGCTCGGCGGAAAGATCCCGGTGACATTTGAACGTCTGACATTTCTTGCATTCCTGAACTTATCATACAATCAACTCGTTGGAATAATCCCAACTGGCCCCCAACTTCAATTATTTCCAAATACTTCGTATGAAGGAAACAAAGGATTATGGGGACCTCCTTTGACTCCTAAAGAAGCAGAACCGGCACCGCCAACATTGAATAGTACACAGTCATAGTCTAAGGAGGATGAGATTAACTGGGTGTACATAATTGCTACGTTGGGATATATTGCGGGGTTTGGAGTTGTTGTTGTGCCACTTTTATATTCAAAAAGATGGAGACAACGCTACTACAAACCTCTTGATAGAGTTGTTGTGAGGATTCTCTATCATCGAGAGCAGCGAGCAAGACATCAAAGAGGCCAGAAGAGACAACACAAACCAGCTTCGGAGACGCCAAGCCAGCACAACTGAAGGGTTCAATTGAGTAAAATCAGGTAAGGGTTTAGTAATTTAAAATCTTTAATTAGAAAATGTAAAGAAAAGTATGCTTATGGAAAACACTACGGAAAATATGAAAACAAAAGATTAATTGTCCGCAAGCTAGCGGAAATTGTGGCAAACCGCAAACCTGGATTTCCAATATACCGATAATAAGCTACTTTATCACTTATTTAATCAAACAGAACTTCTATTCAAGCCTATAAAAAGCTACACCAAACCTGCTTACAATTTAATTAAGTCTTTTAAGTAAGTAGTCAAAAAATCTATACTCAGATATGCAATAATGTGATATATATATATATATATATATATATATGTGTGTGTGATTAAAAAGATAATAAGTATATGTGTGTGTGTGTGTGTGTGAGATTAAAAAGATAAATAAGTATAAGTAACTATGTGTATATAAGAACTAACAACACATGTTATCGGGACCTCTACAAGTCAATTATTTGCGCTTATCAAATGCCACGGAAATAAGAACATATAATTTGTATGAATTATCGATTAATTTTGGATATTAATTGACGCATCCGAACCGTCGTCCTGTACGCTAGAGGACGATGCGGAACTAGAGGGATATGCAATATAAGTAGGGGTGAGCAAAAAATCCGTCAAACTGTGAATCCAATCCAAATTAATCCAAACCGAATGATTTGGTTTGGTTTTTTAGTAGTGTGGTTTGGTTTCAATTTAAAAAAATTAGAAACTGTGTTAAATGGTTTGGTCTATGGATTTACATTAATGGTTTCGATTCCAAACCAATCCAAACCGTATATGTTATATATATAATTTAGATACACCAAGTATACATGAGAGTTATAGTCAACTAATTTCCTAAATTAATAATCTATTCAATCCACCGTCCTATTCAATATTCATTTATTACCAAAATTATTTAGCATAAATTTCTATGGATCCTCTATCACAATCCATTTCTCTAATTTTGGAACGCCAAAAGCACATGGTATATATGAATATATAATGCTTCATTAAGTAAATAGTGATTCCACGGCTCAATTTGTCACACTCTAAATCCGGGAGCATGACCAGCCGTGTACCATGAAGCAATCATGGGACACGAAGCCAAATTAAAAATATTTTTAGCAACTTGAAACGAATAAAGAAAAACTGAATATTTTATTACAATAAATGTGCGACACGAAACCAATATTTTTCTTAAGCAAATGACATGATATCCGATATTCCAATCTCTAAATTCCACAATGAACTGCCAATAAATAAAAGTACGGAAGCTAATAAGTAAAAGTGTGGAAGCTGTTTGACAATAGAAAAGAAATAAAAATGCAGATGTCCTAGAGGTCCAAACAGAAGGTCTCAACAATGCCACAGAGTCCACTACAATGCTCCATGAACTAATCTTAAAAAAATGTGGAATAAATCCATCAGTTGACGAGCTCAGTGAGTAGTTAAGCATACTAAGGGTGATAATACAAAGTGGCATACTCTTGAATGAACGATAATGAGGGTTCCGAAGAAGTAGTCTCAAATAATAAGGATTAAGGGTTCAACGAATAATATCAATAAACTAACGAAGTCAATGGCTCAACAAATAGTATCCACAAGACGAATAACAAATTAATGAATAATATGAACAATAATCGAATCACCATATTAATTATACCAAACAATGAGTCCAATAATATCCGAACGATGAACAATGATAAACGGGAGTCTAAACCAAAGTGGGAACCATAATCACCAATTACCAAGTACCAAATGCCAAATATTTTCTTAGGGCTTAACTCGTTGGATCCAACACCATACTTAGAGTCACCATAGGATGGCGCCTGGGACCTTTTCCCTAAGCCGATCCGGAGTAGGGTCACAGGGTATTTCACAAGTCTTTTCCCTATCTGTTGAGCACTTGAGTCACAGGGTATTTCACAAGTCTTTTCCCTAGCGGCCGAAGTCACCACGATATTTCACGGGTCTTTTCCTTGAACTTTCACAAATATAAACATATAGTCCATGGTCCCAAACACATAAGAACAACGGCGAACCGGAGGCACTTGCACCAAGATTATTCCCCGTGTTGTTGCATAGTCACAATAATATTACGGAGTCAACGAATCGATGACAATAAAAAATGAGGGCAATCAATCGATCACAAATATTATCAAATAACCTTGTATTCCAAAGGGTATGCCAATCGTCAATAAATATGAGAGCACGAATAAGAATATCACTTATCGGATCAACAACGAATAAACAAACTGTCAAGAATAGATAGGCCCAAGAGGATTCCAAAGAAAGAGATCACATGCTTAACCACTCACTTTGATTAGATAGATAAATCACGAAAAACAATATTGCTCGAGTACTTTGCTAGTTTGAACAAAAAGAATGCATGTACGGAAATCAATTCAATAAAAACGGCTACGTACCCTAGTTACCACTGAAACTAATAACAATATAATTATTACCAAGATTGATCCTCCTTAAGTTAACTCCAGGAACAACCTTATGGGTTAATCTCCCAATTCTCTCATCTCGACACACGCACACACGGCACATGCATACAGGTTCATAATATACTTATATATATACATATTAACACATGCACACACCTCTCTCTCTCCTCGCCACCAAACAAAACCCCAACGTCATCAAACCAAAATCCATAATTCTATGCATATCTATAACTATAAACAATATACCCAGCAAGGAGAAAAGAGACGATGAAAACATTAAGCTTACCCGACGATTCACTGATCCAGAAATTACCGACTGTGTTTGCTCTTTCATGCTCTCCTCTCCAACGTATGGAATAAAATAACCCTACTTCTCAAACGTTCCTCACCTTAATAAACTGCCCACGTTCAAACTTAAAACTTATTTTGTCTAATTACACAATCAACCCAACATTATTATTCTTCTTCTTTTTTTATTAGCAATAAGTTTGAAAAAGAAAAATGAGAGATTAATTATTTGCGTAAAAAATATTATATTTTCCTATACTTCTTAGAGTCTTGTTGATAAGGACACACTACAGAGTTCAAAGTGCAATTAGTCCACCTAAACTTTTCATAGTGGTTCCAGTCCTTATATGGACATGCATTCCAAAAATACCCTTAAATCATAAAACACGCTCAAAACCAAAATAAGCCCACGCTAGCTATTGACTGTCATGTCTTCGGTGAAATAATACAGAGAACAAGGGTGTGTTGGGGATAGTGGAAAGGGGACAAAGTTCTCTTGGGAAGAACTACAATAGTAACTTTATAGGGATTACTATGGTACAATCACCACAACCCTTTTGCCATACAATTAGACAATTTACTATTATTTTTTTAATTAATGCAATTTAGTTTTTCACCAAAAAAAGGACTACGATCATATCTTTTGGTTGTCATGTTTCTTTTTGTTTTTCACCTTAGTAATTTTTCTTGTATACATGTGACATTTCTAGTAAGCATAACATTTTTTTTTTCTTTTATGCAACTGTAAAAAAAATTGAAAAACATGGGTAAGTTTGGACAGATAACCTTATTTGTCAATCTCTTGGGGATAATAAAGAGTATAGATTTGGATAGATAACTAAATCTGTTGATTTTATTATGATTATACATAGTACAGAATTTGCAGAGATAACATTATCTATTGGCCTTTTTGGGAAAAAAATTGATAGTATGAATTTAGACAGATAACATTATTTGTCAGTCTTTTGAAGGTAATAAAGAGTATAGATTTTGATAGATAACCATATCAATTGATTTTGTTTGTGATTATATAGAGTACATAATTCGTAAAGATAATCATATTTGTTGATCTTTTTTTAAACAATCTTAACAAAGATGGATTATTATCTTAAAAGACCAAAAGATTAGGTTATCTCTGATATGTACTATGTATAATCTTAATAAAATGAACAGATGTAATTATCTTCCCAAATTTATACTTTGTGTTAATCAAAAAAGACTAATAGATAAGGTCATCTCACAACAAATATGTTATGTATAATTGCAACAAAATTAACAGATATGGTTATATATCCAAGTTTATGCTCTATAATATTATTTCAAAAAGATAAACAGATAATGTTATTTATGCAAAATATGTGTTCTATACAATCTCAATTTTACTAATAAATAAGGTTATCTATCCAAACCAACACATGTGTTTCATTTTTTGACATTAGCCCAATTTTGTGTTGTTATGAGGAGGTATATTTTTGGTTGGTAGGAAAAATAGATTTACACGCATCTCACACTTGAGCTAGGTAAAACAGATGGTAAATGCTATTAATGATAGTCATTCCTATGTATATGCTGTTATTGCCAAATGTGTAAAAACTCTTCCTCCCATACTTGACCAACAGATAATGTTATCTTCATCAAATATGCAATCTATGCGTAAAACAAACAGATGTGATTATCTATCTATACGTTTTGAATTATTCTAAAAAGACTAAGAGCTAAGGTTATCTGATTTGCAAAGTATGTGCTCTGTATAATCGTAATAAAGTCAATAGGTATGGTTATCTACCCAAATTTGTATTCTCTTTTTTCAAAAATATCAACAGATAAGATTATCGACTACACTTGTAAGAAAAATGATATGGGTACGGATATTGTACCGATGAGTGAGTGGGGCCCTTTATGAAATCTCACAAAAATAATTTGAGACATTTATTTTTAACTTTATTCCAAAAAAAAAATGATAATAATTTTTTTGATAACACATAAGCTTATCTGTTCAATTTTTTTTATAGGACAAATATCATTTTCGTGATATTTTCATCTTCCAATATTTACATACCCCATTAATAAAAGGAGCCAACATCTCCCATTCCCAACATCATACTATCATTTCCTCTTTTTCCATTTACATCCTCTCAAATTTAAAATAGCAGACAAAGAACAAAAAAAAGGTGCAAATTAAAAATGAAGAAGTTTTGTGCCACTTGCTAGCAAAACAAATGAAAAAGATAAAAACGCAAATAGGAGTCCTACCCAACTCAGACCCCTCTATATCATCAATTTCCCTCTCTACCAACACTACCGACAACTGCGATAGAGAAGAACACAGCGAGAGAGAAACATTACCACAGAGATTGCGACCAGAAAAAACTTCGAAGACAGAGATCGTGATCGTGATCGGGAGAGATCGTCACAATGGGAATCGAGATCGTGATCGCGATACAGGAGTGATCCAGAACTGACCTATGATTGCGAGAAGAGAGAGAGAAGCACCAGCTAGCTCGTGATTGTGGTCAAGATCCAGAATCAAGATGTGATCGTTATACAAAACGCAATAGAAGAGAGAGAGAGAGAGGGAGAGAGAGGGGAGCACTAGCGAACTCAAAAAATAACACGCAGATAAAAAAAACTCAAAAATAACACATTATATAGTACACCTAGTCAGGACATTTTCGTCTAGAAATGGACTGTAGACCTAATAAATGTACAATAATGGACCTCCACCACTATTACACATTGGGTTGGACTAAACACCCAAAACCACCTTCAAAATGGATCCTAGCCCAATTTACCGTTCTTAAAATGGGATGTCACACAATTAATTCCTAGATTTTCCTATACTTCTTAAAATGAAAACTAATTCAAGTTATCTCCGCAATTTTGAATACTTTAAATAGTTTACGAAGATGATATTTCAGTTTCAAGTAAACCGTGGTTTGAAACCAAAACCGAACCGTAGTCTAATGGTTTGGATTGGATTGGTTCTATACTTTTTGTGGGTTGGTATGGTTCCCCAAATTCATAATCCGTGGTCATATACTTTTTGTGATATATATATGTGTGTGTGTGTGTGTGTGATTAAAAAGATAATAAGTATATAAGTAATTATGTGTATATAAGAACTAACAACATATGTTATCGGGACCTCTACAAGTCAATTATTTGTGCTCATCAAATGCCATGGAAATAAGAACATATAATTTGTATGAATTATCGATTAATTTTGGATATTAATTGATGCATCCGAACCGTCGTCCTATACACTAGAGGACGATGCGGAACTAGTGGGATAGGGCAATATAAGGGTGCCGATGTTGTGATTCGATAATTTCACTAGTGGGGTAGCTCCCCGGCCGCCACATGTTTGCTATGTATACGATGTTGTTGTTTGGCTTCGGGCCTATTTTAGTTCTCAGGTTATTTCTACGATAGATTATGCAATTTGATTCAATAGTTGTTAATTTCCATGGTAAACTTGAACTTTGGTATTTTAAATTCTTAGCTGGACTTGTTTATCTCTTTTCAGGCGATCACGTGGAGGGGGCAAGACTTAGCATTGGGCACTAAGTTGGCTATCCTTGTTTTATGTCATCTAGTAATTTTGGTGACTTGAATTGGAGTATGTTATAATATGGCATGGCATCTTACAATATTTTGAATAAAAATTAGGAATCTCGTGGGTAGGATGGTCGCCCAGACTCATCCAACCCTCGGTGCGCCCTTGCCTATTGACAAAAATCGAACAACACCATCACATAATAATAGAAACATAAAAAAAAGTGCATGAATTTCCCATAATTTTGGACACCAACAAAGCAAGATATAACAGTAACATTAACTTGACCTTGATGTGGTATGGAGATTCCAAATCTTTCATCCAAAGGGGGACCAAGAAGACTTCCAAAGTCTTCCTATAGGACCTATACCATTAACTGCAATTGGAAAGAGGGAGGGGGGGTTGACACGGCACGACTTCCAAAGTCTTCCTATAGGACCTATACCATTAACTGCAATTGGGGGTGGGGGGTGGGTTGGGTTGGACCCAAGACGACTTCCAAAGTCACTTGTTAAGACAAACGAATCTGTATAATATATTTCTTTGGGACCTCACTCACAATCTTCACCAATTTGCCTCACAACCACCCAAAAAAATGAAAATTCAACCAGTTAGTTTTTCTCAATCACCACACTCACAATCTTCTGCTTTATTACCATTCCAGTACACAGCCAATGTCTGGAGGATCAAAAATTTTTGTTACTTTAATTGAAGAACAGCCTCCAGTTCGATCCAGATTCCTCTGTGAAGTTGATGAATTGGGCTGGAACCAACGATTGTTGTCAATGGAGTGGTGTGACTTGTGACCATTTCGGTCGTGTTATAGGTATCGACTTGAACACGAATCAATCTCCGGCGGATTAAACCACTCAAGTAGTCTTTTCGGGCTCAAGTTTCTAGAGAAGCTAGACTTGGCTTACAACAGCTTCAACTCCACACAGTTGCCATCCAGTTTTGGAAACCTCACCAATCTAAGATATTTGAATTTGTCAGACCACGCCAGCACCATTGAAGATTAGTTCAGAGTTTTAAAACCTCCACATTTGAACAATTTGCCAGGGAATTTGGAACCTCCCCTTCGAAGTTGTTTCCATTCAACTCAAGGGTCCTCAAAGTGCAACCTTTCGGGAATGTGCCCATTATGTTACCAGTAAGATTGTTATCCCTTGGTGGTCCACCAAGGGATGTTACCAGTAAGATTGTTATCCCTTGGTGGTCCCCTTAACTTCGAAGGGGAGGTTCCAAATTCCCTGGCAAATTGTGCAAATGCGGAGGTTTTAAATCTCATTACCAACAATATAAATGGTAACTTCCCTTGTTTTTTGACGAACTTATCAGAATTGCGCATCTTGGTTTTACGATCCAACAACTTCCATGGAAATATTGGCTGCCGAGGAATTCATAATTACCTCTGGCCAATGCTTCAAATCATTGACCTAGCTTTGAACAACTTTAGCGGTATTCTGCTGCCAAATTTCATTTCGCAGAGGAAGGCAATGATGGATGGGGGTAATCGACAACCAAATGCCAATCACTTGCGTTTTGATTTTTCTCAAAATATCTACTATGAGGATTCAGTGACAGTTATTAACCAAGGGTTGTTGTTTGGCTTCGGGCCTATTTTAGTTCACTGGTTATTTCTATGATTATACAATTTGATTCAATAGTTATTAATTCCCATGGTAAACTTGAACTTTGGTATTTTAAATTCTCAGCTGGACTCGTTTATCCTTTTTCAGGCGATCACGTGGAGGGGACAAGACTTAGCATTGGGCACTAAGTTGGCTATCCTTGTTTTATGTCATCTAGTAATTTTGGTGACTTGAATTGGAGTATGTTATAATATGGCATGGCATGTTACTTCTCTATTTTCTGCTTTTCTAGTTGGGTTTAGCAAACCCGATGATTTGAAATAAATTGAGCTTGTACTATTTATCTGCCAGTGTTCTATTTTCAGGCGATCACGTGGAGGGGACAAGACTTAGCATTGAGCACTAAGTTGGATATCCTTGTTTTATGTCATCTAGTAATTTCGGTGACTTGAATTGGAGTATGTTATAATATGGCATGACATGTTACTTCTCTATTTTCTTCTTTTCTAGTTGGGTTTAGCAAACCCGATGATTTGAAATAAATTGAGCTTGTACTATTTATCTGCCAGTGTTCTATAAATAAAAGATCTGGTGGATATATTCAATAATGCTTTCCCATTTTATTTTATTGATAGTCTCTTAACTGGTAGAAATTGCCCGTCATAGATTCGTAGACCCCCCCGGGTTTGGGTTTGTGAAAAATCTGAAAAAGAAGAGCTATGGAACATCCTTCCTATTCCAGTAGGTTATCTCACGGTCAGGTACTTGGGACTTGGGAGTGGCGCCTTTGATATCGACCATGGTCTTAACATTCTGAAACAACAAAACTAAATAGGACTGGAAATTGAAATAGATGCAGCAAATTTAGTCAGCCTCCTCAATTCGGATGATAGCGGTCACCACCTATACAATCGAATTCCTCATTGCATGTCATGTGGGAAAGAAACAAGTGCGCCGAGTCGCCGACCTTCAATTAAGTACGAGACGCTGAAATGCACTGTTTTTTCTTTTCTAAGTTAATCCTCATATTCCTAATTGCATTGAGATCCAACTTTCGCAAGGTACTCTGTACCCGTAATTTTATTTTGTATTGCATGGTTTCCTGTTTAACCAAAAAAAAAAAATTGCACTGTCAAGGGCATAGGGTATATATCTAGGGTCCATTTGCGTGTCTACTGATTTCAAATGGAGGGATTAATTGATCTATGTTCAGCTTCACTAAAAGAGATAAAGGTTTTGTTGGAGTAGTGCGCTGAAAGTAAACTGAACGATAGATCAAAAGTAGAAGAGAGTACGACGTGGAAGAGATGTCTTCTTATTGAGTTGAGAAACTACAATCCCTAAATACCTGGCGGCGGACACAGAATTTTCACAGAGGGAGTTTCAAAAAAAAAAAGTTTGCCAAGAGTTTGAAGAGTTAATGTTACTCAGTTTTTCAGTGAGAATGGAAATGTTTACAAGATTTATTTCGACGGGTTATTGACGCAGCGGAAATGACAAAGAGATTAGTTGCGTACTAATCAAAACGAGATAGAACTCGAATCCACGAGCAAACCTTGCGCACAACGAAAAGCAGAGAGAAACTCATAAATTTTATTGAATAAAAGCTTTTAAAAGTTGAATAAATGAATATATTACAGCCCTTTTTATAAGACCTTAACTTTAGAAATCCTACTATTAAAGAAATAATAAATCATGCCAAAACAAGCAGCATTAAATAAAAGATATTTCCTAATTAATTAAAATAAAATCCTAATTCTTATAGACCAAGAATCCTAATAAAGGTAGAAATCAAAATCAAACCGAATACGGAAAGTTAATAATTCTAACCTAAACGAAAATATTCCTAGCCAAAATCTTATTATAAAACAATAAAAATAAAATACAAAAACTATCCATTTTTGTCCTACATCAGTTATATATTAATTCTAGTGTAGGGGAGGGCGGAGGGGATAGGGGTAGAGCCATGATTTAGATTGAGGTGGCTCCATTTGTGTCGTTATGTGTTTTACGTAAATTAAAGTGTGAAGAGAAAGTTTTAGTGTCAAGACGTGTGACTGAGTTTTACTAGTTAATTTTGTCTACTTTTTTTTTTTTTGTCAAAAAAAGAATCAAGGCTTGGTACAACTCTCTTGTAATTTTCAAACTGGTTCACTTTTCAAATCCCTTTTTTACAGAAACAAATTATACGGATAGTGGTAAGTGTCTAATCGAATTACATATGTAAAATAAATTTTCTTTTGTTTGAAACACGGATGGGGTGGCACGTGCCCCAATTTCTCAACACGTACGGTTGGCCTCTGGGAAGGGGCCAGGTGAGATTTGGAACTGCACCAATGCTAACTGCTAAGGGCCACAAAATTACTACCACATGAGCTGGCCACCATTTGCAAAGTTTACAACATATAGCTCTCAAACTCCATAACAAGTACTATCTAAAACTCTCACATGTAAAGTTGAGCTATTTCTTATCGAACAAAAAGGACAGATCCCTCCACTCCAAATCTGTAGCTATCAAAATAGACTTGTCGAATATGGAGAAATCACTTGAGCGAATATATAATATCTCTTATGGAAAAAATGTAAGGACTAGACTCAACTAATCATGGTTCCTTTTTTAGCCTATAAATTCGGCCTTAAAGGTATACATAAGAAGGAACCATGTAGCGTTTGGTGGGTGTTAATATATTAAGTGAGGCTCTTGCTTCCAACCAATGGGGGACTAAGCTAGCACTCACTTCTACTAGATTCCAGAACTTGAATACTACAATTTGCCTCCTCACAAATTCAACGTCTTCGTCGCATGGTCCTAGCAACCTCTCTTGGTGTCTATGGTGACAGAACACCACATCCTACCCACCACTTGGATCAGGGTGGGGGTCTAAAACTATTTGTAACGACCAAACCCGGCAAACAATGGACCCTCTTTCAACATGAACACTTGATCTTAAAAGGTATACCTAAGAACATCAGTGACTTCAGTTGACAAGAAATTTCCAATTAATGAAAAAAATTGGAATATATGTTTCTGTGCATTCTATTTGATTACTAAGATATGGTTGGTCATCTTTACATATAATTGCATACAATTTTGTGCATCTCTATCCATTTTGAAAAGCAAAATAATATCATAAAAGATAAATGTACTACTAGAATAGCATTATTTATTCAAAAATTCTTGGTTGAGAAGGTCGTCTTGGATTGTTCAAAATCATGTTGAGTAGGTGAACTTCTATACCATTAAATATTGTTTTGAGAAACAACTAAATATTTTGAATAAAAACTAGGAATCTTGTGGGTAGGGCAGTCGCCTGGACTCATCCAACCCTCGGTGCTCGGTGCGCCCTTGCCTATTGACAAAAAATCGAACAACACCATCACATAATAACAGAAAAGAAAAAAAACTCTGTCCATGAATTTCCCATAATTTTGGACACCAACAAAGCAAGATATAAGAGTAACACTAGGGACAAAAACCTTGACCTTGATGTGGTATGGAGATTCAAAGTCTTTAATCCAAAGGGGGGCCAAGACGACTTCCAAAGTCTTCTTATACCACTAACTGCAATTGGAAAGGGCGGGGGGGGGGGGGGGGGGGGGGGGGGGGCGGTGGTGTGGTGGGGGTGACCCACGACGGCTTCCAAAGTCACTTGTTAAGACAAATGAATATGTATAATATATTTCTTTGGGACCTCACTCATAATCTTCACCAATTTGCTTCACAACCACCAAAAAAAAATGAAAATTCAACCAGTTACCTGGTTTTTCTCAATCACCACACTCACAATCTTTTGCTTTATTACCATTCTGTAGGGGGCTGAAAAAATCCTTGAACCTCTTCCTCCTTGCTGTTGTGCGGTGAAAGGGTTGAACTGGGAACCTGAAAACCCAAGGGGGGTGTACCTCCGTGAAGACGCTCCAATGAGCAAATTAGTAAGAGCCCGAGAGGTAGAGGAAAGTATGTTTTTAGTGAAGTATGTAAGAATGAGAGAGATTAGAAGTTTTTACCCTATGGTATCACCTCTTATTTATGGGCAATGTTTTGAGTGTTGGACAAGTAGATGATGTCCCTTTCAGCTATAAGTAGAAAGCTTCTAGATCATGTCACTTTCAATAATGCTTTTGTGTTTTATTTCGAAGTATTGTTTCAATAATTTAATTCAGGACCAAGCACTGGAATGCTTAGAGAGAGGTCCAGCCTACCATTTCTTGGGGAAAAAATTGACTTGTTCGCCCATCATGTCCCTAGATGGGTTTTCATTGAATGGCTCATTTTCTGGGGCAGATTATCTGCTTAGGACATACTGGGAAGTTGAGGCTTGATATGGCATGATGTCTTAATTTGTAATGGCTAAGTGGAGTCCCATGAATTAACATTTGTTTTTTGCTTGTCCATTTTCTTGTCAAGTTCAGGGTTAATTCTCGGGTAAGAATTAATAGGAATGTGCTTGGCCTAGCTAGCTGGGGAGAGAACTTGGGCTTTGTTGTCTTTCACTGCCTCTCTGTACCGGATTTGGAGGGAGAGGGAATCTTCTGATTTTCCAGAATCAAAGCAGGGTTGTTGGAAGACTGATCAATCAAATTAAGGAGGACGTTAGGTTAGGGCTTGTATGTTCTCTTGGAGGTGTGTCAAGAAGAGTGACTCTACCAGGCTGCTTGCCATCAGATGGAGGATTCCTTTTAGAATATGGATCGATACTGCTGGCTTAGGCCTTGTTTAATTTCCTTAATTGTTTGAGCTTATTCAAATCGCAGTTCACGAAAATAAATTTTGCACCAAAACTGTGGTCAGAATGAAAGACTATCAGATCAAAATTAAAAGAGAATGAAGAAAGAGACTAGGGCCAAAGACCCTAAACTTTTGGTACAGCAGTCAAAAGTCTTGAAGCAATAGCCATTATTGTTCCTGCTTCCATGGAGCCATCACATAATAAGTACAGAAACACAAAAATCCATGAATTCCCATAGTTTGGACACCAACAAAGCAAGATATAAAGCTATAACATGCACCAGGGACAAAGACCTTGACCGCGATGTGGTATGGAGATTCGAAGTCTTCAATCAAAATGGGGCCGGTCCAAGATGCCTTCCAAAGTCTTGCTAGCTCTTTGAGGACAACAATGTTTAAGTACTGCAGTAATCCAGGCCAGTAATTAAGATGATACTCTCTATATCAGTTGAAGTAGTGGGTTTCCATCAATTAGTTTGACACGTACGGTTCCAACAAAGCAAGAATGAAAGACAAGCTGTGGTAAAAGGAGAGGACCCAAGATCATCCGTCTTTGAGGACAATTAATGAGAGATATTTAATTAATTTTAACTACAGTGGAGTATATGATATTTTTGGGACTTTCCCATTATTATCCATTACTACATCTAGCTCGAACGCACATGCTTGTATAACCCCTCCTCTCCCTCTCTATAAATACACCATATACTTTCTCTCATTTCACAACAAATACTAATTTCGAAAGAGTTGCCTATATATTTGTTTAATACTCCAATTCGGTAGAAAAGCTAGCCTTGGCATTGCAAATCTCTATATTCGAGACTACTCATGGCCATCTCTAAGGCTGTGATTATTGCTTCACTTCTCGTTTCTCTTCTCATCTTCCTATCTTGTTGAAGCTGATAATGAAATCGTGAGAATTTTCTCTCCTTCACCATTAAACTCTTCTGTTCTTTGTTTCCATCTTCCCTCGTGTTAATTTCTATGTTTTCTAACCTTAGAAACAAATATGGTTTTGCATTATACAGGCGATCGATCAGGGGAGATGGGAGCGGTGTTGCTCACTCTCTCCTCCAGAAAACAGGTTCTCTTTCCTATTATCCACGCTAATCTACAGTTTCTTTTCTTCTAGAAATTACACTCCTATATGTACAAATATGATTCTTAATTTCATCAACTTTTCAAAACAAATTCAATCGTCCGTGTTAAATTTCAATTCAGTGAAACTCACTTAACGAGGAACAAACAAGTTGTGACGGAAGGATATATAAAAGTCACCTTCCCCATTTCAGCAATTCAATTCCCATTTTCAATTTGCCTGGTTTTTCATTACTTGGTTTTTCTCAATCGCCACACTCACAATCTTCTGCTCTATCACCATTTTAGTACACAGCCAATGCCAGGACGATCAAAAATCTTTGTTACTTCAATTGAAGAACAACCTCCAGTTCAATTCAGATTCCTCTATCAAGTTGGTGAATTGGACTCAAAGCAAGGATTGTTGTCAATGGAATGGTGCGACTTGTGACTGGTCCGGCCGTGTTATCGGTCTCGACTTGAACACAAAATCAATCTCTAGAGGTTTAAACCACTCAAGTAGTCTTTCAGCCTTAAATTTCTAAAACAGCTGAACTTGGCTTACAACGATTTTGGCTACTTCACACAAATTCCATCCAGTTTTGGAAACCTCACAAGTCTAACATATCTGAATTTGTCAAACACTGGTTTTGTTGGGCCGATTCCAATGGAATTCTCACGCTTGACGAGAATTGTGAAGCTTGATCTATCTAGTGCGAACTTGAGAACTGAGAACCCAAATTTATTTACGCTTTTTAGGAACCTTAGTGGGCTTACAGAGCTTTATTTGGACGAGGTAAATATATCAGCAAATGGGTATGAATGGGGTCAGGCCATTTCATCTTCACTGCCTAACCTGCGAGTTCTGAGTTTGAGGAGTTGTTTACTTTCAGGCCCTATTGAATCTTACCTTCAAAACCTTCAGTATCTTTCAAAAATCAATTTGGCTAATAGCAATTTCTCATCTCCAGTCCCGGATTTCTTTGCAAATTTTCCGAATTTGACAGTTTTGATTCTCAGTGGTTCAGAATTGTATGGAATGTTTCCGGACATCATATTTTAGCGGGTCCACAAGCTAGAGAAACTTGATTTGTCACTCAATAAACTTCTCAATGTTTCTTTACCTGATTTTCCACAAAATCAGTCCCTTCAAAATCTGGTGCTCAGCTACACCATTTTTTTTTGGGAATTTACCGGAATCTATTGGGAATTTGAGGGAGCTAAGAAGGATAGAGATTTAAGGCTGTTGTTTCAGCGGACAATTCCAAATTCATTTGCAAACCTAAGTCACCTTGTTTACATACATTTTTCATCAAACAATTTCACAGGTCCCCTACCTTGGTTTCAGAGATCCAAGAATCTCATTTACATAAACCTTTCTCAGAATTCTCTTACAGGTCCCATACCTTCGTTTCCAAGATCCAAGAATCTCACTTACATAGACCTCTCTAAGAATTTTCTTACAAGTCCCATACCTTCGTTTCAGAGATCCATGAATCTGCGTTACATAGACCTCTCTCAGAATTCTCTTACAGGTCCCATACCTTCCATTTACTTTGAAGGCCTTTCAAATCTTGAATACATTAATCTCGAAAACAATTTCTTCAATGGGAGTATTCCTTATTCTCTGTTTCCTGTTCCTCTCTGCAGAGCATTTGGATTTCCCACAACCAATTCAGCGAAGTTTTCGAGTTTCTTCCAAATGGTTCCTTGTCTCCTTTGGTTTCACTAGATTAGAGTAGAAACAAACTACAAGGGCCTATTCCCCAGTTCTTCTTTGATTTTCAAAGTCTGGATACCCTCGAACTTTCCTCCAACAACTTCAGTGGCATCATACAGCTAGAAAGTTTTCATAGGCTCCAAAATCTTACATGGCTTATGCTTTCACACAATAGCTTGTCAGTCAATGCAAGTATCAGTAACTCTAGTTTATCCTCCTTTCCCCAACTTGCTGGATTAGGATTGGCTTCTTGAAAGCTCCAAAAGTTCCCTCCTCTAATGAACCAACCGACTTGGAATTTAGACCTTTCCAACCAACCAAATTCCTGTTGAGCAAAAAAAACAACCAAATTCCTGGGGTAATACCTAATTGGATTTGGAATGTTTTTGGTTCTGATGAAAATCTAGCTTATCTGAATCTTTCTTGTAATCTCCTAGTGGGTTTGCAACTGGAATACGATATTCCTCTTCTAGATACCATTGACCTTCATTCGAATCAACTCCATGGTAAACTCCCAATACCACAATTATCAGCATACTATATGGACTACTCGAGGAATAATTTCAGCTCTTCTTTCCCTGTTGAAATTGGCGATGGCTTGGCCGAAGCAATTTTCTTCTCTCTTTCAGATAACATCCTTTTTGGACCCATCCCTTCATCAGTATGCAATGGGAGGAACCTTGAGCTTCTTGATTTGTCCAACAATAGATTCATTGGCACTATACCCCAATGCCTGATAGATACGGGTACTGCAACCCTCAGGATACTCAATTTGCAGAATAACAATCTTATTGGTAACATAACGGGGACATTCCCCAAGGCTTGCACTTTGAGGACCCTTGATTTGAGTGGAAATCACTTGGAAGGGCTAGTTCCAAAGTCCCTAGCCAATTGTGCTAATGCAGAGGTTTTAAATCTCGGTATTGCTTCGAATCCTCCGATATAGAGAGATAATGCCCCAAGCGTAGGGCTTAATACGTCATATGAAGCATAATAATCCGGAAGACCGGGATCGTACCCAAGGGAATTATATTATGACTTGGCTCGGATTTGTAGAGTAAGCAAGGCTTTCGGCTATTAGGTAGCCAACCGAGTTTTACTTTGAACGGTGGAAATTTAAAAGGCTAAATTGAAAACGAATAAACTAGGAAAAAGATAGGCTAGGTCTAGGAACCACTAGCCCTCATGACTCGGGCTGAATCACATTTCTCACCAATTCACGTGGTTCAAGATACGCAATTGTAGGTACCCAAACCGGAAAATAGAGATGGTTTGAAAATTAAGCTAGCTCTAGAACTCATTTGGTAAACACCTCGAGCGACAGAGCTCTAAGCATCACGTGTGGTGAGTAGTCGATGCTCCCACCTACACGTGATCAAAGAGGTTAACACCTCGGTAATTTACCAAACGAATCCGAACCCCACATCAATTTTCCAAATCCAAAGATTAAAACTTTATTGGTGAAAAATGCAATTTTTGCCCAAGCCATGGGATGCTAATCATCCCATGACCTAACCCTTGAAACTACTCACACATATCTATGAAGATAAGAGCAAGTAAAACTCTACTTAGCATAATTGAAAAGCAAGACTAGAAGAAAATTAGCTTAAACAATAGATCGGGAATTAAGCAACAACTTTAATTAAAGCAAGAGTAGCAAAAGACAACTAATAAAGGCAGGAAATTAAGAAATAAGTGCTGAAAATGAAGAACAAAGCAAGAACAATTCAAAAAGCTGAAAAGTAATCTAAGCTAGATCTAGAAATGTACTCAAAACGTTCTATTCTAATTGTCTTTGGATCTCATTACATCATTCCTTTTATTCCCCGCTCGGAATATGCTCTGAAGATGATCCGCTAAGCCCTTCGGTACCGATTGCCCCAGCTTTACATTACTGAGTTAAGCTCTCGGTACCGATTGAACAGATTTTATCCAATCGATCGCGAGGCAGTTAAGGCCGGTCTCTAAGCATCTCGGTACCGATCGAAGCAATTCCTTCCAATCGGTAGCGAGCCCTTATCAGTTCTGAACCTTGAATTCTTCCCGCCTTGGCCACGCTCTTGTCTTGCCTTGGCCACAACTCGGCCACGGCTTGGCCATGGCTGGCTGTTGGTCTTCTGCCCAGGCTGCTCACTGATCTGCTCGGGCGTCGCCTGGTCTTGCCTTGGCAATTCTGCTTCTGCCTTGGCGCTGCTCAAGCTGGGTAGTTCCTGCCTTGGCTGCTCACTGGCCGTCGAGCAACCTCTGCCTTAGCTGCGCCTTGGCTGGGCTGCTTCACTCTCAGGTCATGCCATGTCATAGGCCTTAAAATTCCTTTATTAAGCGATTCGCCTTCAAAACCAAAATAGACAACCTCTACGAGCAAACATATTTAAAAACAACTAATTAACAATTAAATTGAACGAAACCTAGACACTAGCGCACCCTTTCATTACATTTCCGGGTGCTTATCAGGTATCAACAACATAAATGGTAATTTCCCTTGCTTCTTGGCGAACTCATCCAGCTTGCGCATCTTGGTTTTAAGATCCAACAAGTTCCAAGAAAATATTCACTGCTGAGGAATCCATACTAACATTTGGCCAAAGCTTCAAATCATTGACCAAGCGTTGAACAACTTTAGCAGTATTCTGCCACAATAATTCTTTTTACAGAGGAAGGCAATGATGGATGGGGGTAATAAACAATCAGAACTTGTTCAATTCGCTTATTCATTCTCTAACAATGATATTCACTATCAAGATTCAGTTACAGTTGTCAACAAAGGGTTCAAGATGAAGCTGGTGAAGATCTTAACTATATTTACCAGCATCAATTTCTCAAACAACAGGTTCAAGGGAAAAATACCAGATACAGTTGGAGACCTGAAATCCCTCTATGTTCTCAACCTATCACACAATGCCCTCACAGGTTCAATCCCATCATCACTTGGAAACTTGACGTAGCTCGGATCACTAGACCTCTCTCGGAACAAGATCGGTGGAAGCATCCCGGTGACACTTGCAAGGCTGACATTTCTTTCATTCGTGAACTTATCATACAATCAACTCGTTGGAATGATCCCAAGAGGCCCCAAACTTCAAACATTTCCAGGACTTCGTATGAAGGAAACAAAGGATTATGGGGACCTCCTTTGACCGCTTGTTGCAAGGAAACAGGACCGGCGCCGCCAACATTGAATGGTACGCAATCATATACTGAAAAGGATGAGATTAACTGGGTCTACATAACAGCCACGTTGGTGTATACTGTAGGGTTTGGAGTTCAGGAATGAATCATAACTCCAGACCCCATGGTATAACCCAATGTAGCGGTTATGTAGACCCAGTTAATCTCATCCTCTTCAGTATATGATTGCGTACCATTCAAAGTTGGTGGTGCCGATCCTGCTTCCTTGCAACAAGCGATCAAAGGAGGTCCCCATAATCCTTTGTTTGACATTTTCTTGCAATTGCCATCAGATGGAGGATTCCTTTTAGAAATTTTGCTGCTTAAAGTTTTTTTTTTTATAGATTTGTGAAGTCAGTATGGATACTGCTGGCTCAGGCCTTGTTTTCCTTGGTTGTTTGGGCTTATTAAAATTGCACTTTACCAAAATAAATTTTACACCAGAACTGTGGTCACTAATAACACTATTTAATGGGTGTTTTGTAATCACGTTTTCAATTTCATAATGTTCTACACTCTGCTATTTCATTTTTCACTCTTTCTTCTCACACCTAGTGCCCGAAGGACATATCAAATCTCTCTCTCTCTCTCTCTCTCTCTCTCTCTCTCTCTCTCTGTGTGTGAAAAAAATCATGCCCACGCGTATATCTTGTATGCATATTTAATATACAGCTATTCACTTGAAATCAGCCTCAAGCTCTGTTTGCGACTCTTTGATAATGCCAATTATTAATGCAACCGGTCAATTTTCATTTTTTGGTTAGTTAAATAAAATCTAGACTAACCAATGAGATTTTGTTGATTAGATTTTACAAACCAATGAATACTCTGTCTTGTAGATTTTTTCGAAGCCTGACATATTTGGACTCCAATTCATGGCAGAAGCCCTACCCTCCAATCATATTTCATTTTAACTCTCTAAATTGGATGGATTCTATATATTTGTGTAAGATCAAATAACTTAGTATACATGGATATCATAAAAACAAAATTGGTATGTTGAAAATATTTCAAGAATATCTACAAAATGAGAAAAATGTTTGCTATATTTAACCAAGGATTCTAGGATGCAAACTAAAAAATTGGGAGGAAAATATGCATTTAGCAAAGAAGCTGTCACGCCCCAAATCCGGGAGCATGACCGGCCGTGTACCATGAAGCAATCATGGGACACGAAGCCTAATTAAAAATATTTTAAGCAACTGTGCAAACTCAAAATCAATATTTTTCCATAGCAAGATGGCCACAATATCCGATATTTTCCAACTCCAAATTCCACAATGAACAGCCAATAAATAAAAGTGCGGAAGCTTTTTGACAATAGAAAAGAAATAAAAATGCAGACGCCCTAGAGGTCCAAACAGAAGGTCCCGACAAAGCCACAGAGTCCACTACAATGCTCCATGCACTAACCTGAAAAGAATGTGGAATAAATCCGTCAGCTGACGCGCTCAGTGAGTAGTTAAGCATGCTAAGGGTGATAATACAAAGTGGCATACTTTTGAACGAACGATAATGATGGTTCCAAAGAAATGGTGTCAAATTAAGAAAGGTCGAAGGTTCAACGAATAATACCAATAAACTAACAAAGTCAATGGCTCAACAAATAGTATCCACGAGACCAATAAAGGATTACGAATAGTAACAACAATAATCGAATCACCACAGTAATTATACCAATCAACGAGTCCAAGAACAACCGCACAACAATAACAAAAGTCTAAACCGGAATGGGAACCATATCTTCCAATTACCAAGTACCAAATGCCAAATAATTTCTCAGGGCTTAGCCCGTTGGATCCAACACCGTACTTAGAGTCACCACAGGATGGCGCCTGGGACCTTTTCCCTAAGCCGATCCGGAATAGGGTCACAGGGTATTCCACAAGTCTTTTCCCTATCCGTTGAGCACTAGAGTCACAGGGTATTTCACAAGTCTTTTCCCTAGCGGCCAAAGTCACCACGATATCTCACGGGTCTTTTCCTTGGACTTAAATAAATATAAACATAGTCCATGGTCCCAAACACAAATAGAACAACGGCGAGCTAGAGTCACCTGACCGGCCAGGACTATTCCCCGTGTCGTTGTATAGTCACAATAATATCATGGAGTCAATAAATCGACGACAATAAAAGTAAGGGCAATCAATCAATCACAAATATTCTCAATTAACCTTGTATGCCAAAGGGTACGTCAATTGTCAATAATTATGAGAGCAACGAATAAGAATAATTATCATCAGATCACAACCAATAACGAACTGTCAAGAATAATCGATAGGCTCAAGAGGATTCCAAGAAAGGGATCACATGCTTAACCACTCACCTTAAAGAAGGATTGATCGCAAATGCAATGCTCGCGCGTTCTCTGCTACTCTGAATTGAAAGAATATATACACACATATTAACACTAAAAAGACCGACTATGCGAACTGTAACTCTAACTCTAATGCTTAAACTTACTACTATACAGTAATTTAATATTTAACCTACAACTAATTGCACCAGAAACCTATCCACCAACAAATCCTATTAACCTATTGCCACACATGTACGCACACCTCAACAGCATATGATGTAAACTCTTTATAATTTATACCCATTAATTCACATGACCGAGCTTCCAAAACGCATCACTGATGCTAAAAAAAAATTGTTCAATATACATACACATAAGTACGGCAGGAGAGTAAAAGAGAAGGGAAAAAGAATACAGGAACAAGGTGGCTAACCCTTCTTCTCTTCTCGTCACAACCTCTGCAACACGTCTCTCTCTCTCTCTCTCTCTCTCTCTCTCTCTCCACAAGGCAGTCACGCTCTCTTTTTAATATGATGAAAGGATGAAACCCTACCTCCTGTATATTCTCATTCCGTAAACTGCCCACGTATATACTGATACTGTTCTAATCTAATTACACATTCAGCCCAAAATTTCTCTTCCACATTCAATAATTACTCTTCGAGGAAAAATACCTAATTATCACCCAACTTAGAATGTCAATATAAGTTATTCGAGTTTAGGAGAAACTATAAAATAAACAAGTAGACGATAATTGATAACTCTTTTTTTTTTATTAGGAAGAAATTTGAAAAAGATAAATGAAAGATTTAATTATTAGCGTCAAAATACTATTTATTTATTCATTTTTAACTAAAAAAAAGTGGGACTTCACAGAAGCAAGTTAATTTACAACATAGAGATAAAAATGAGTGTGTAAGTAATGATATAATAGAGATGCACATTTTTTTTTTGCTAAGTTACTATAGATGCACAATTGCAAGTGTGACATTTCTTTCATTACTTGGACATACGATATAATCAACTTGTTGGAAGGATCCTAAGAAAACAAAACTCATACGCGTGGAAGACGGAGGAGACAGCAAGAGGGACTGTACGCGTGGAAGAGAGAGGAGAGAGCAAGATGGACTGTAGAATTAAGAGAGAGAGAGTGGGTGCGCGTGGGATAGAGGGAAGAGAGAGGGACAGAGAGGAACAGTGTGCACGAGCGTGCAATAAGACTTCGTGGGAAGATACTTGTGCGCATTTGTGTGCAAGGACTTATTGGGGCATATTCTATTCACATAGGACCTGCCCGGAAGGACCCCTAATTAGATTGAGCTGTCAACCATACTCTGCTCATACTGACTTTGGCAGCTACCGTTAGAGTGGACGCTAAAGATCTCAGGAGCAGTTTTTCAAGGTATTGCTGCAGCTGTCATTGCATATTCCTTTCCCAATTTTTAGTAGTGAGATAAGTTTAGAAACTGGAGGTGGCTGAGCTTTGAGGCTCAGTTGGTTGTTTTGGTTTTGAGCATTTTTACTCTTGTTTTTTTGTTTGTCCTTTGTTTTCTGCTCTTGGACTTGCTTGGTGTGTTGGTGGTCTTGGACTGCCTGGTTTTTGGCTCAGTCGTTCCTTGTCTTGCAAATACGCAAAACGGCTTTTTTCTCCGTGTGATATAAGAAGTGATTTCACAAACAAAAAATAACATAATAGAATAGGTTTGTACTTTCAGAATGAAAAAAAAAAAAAAGCAGCGAACAAACTTTTTTTTTTGAACGGGTACAAAAACATTTGTGCTCACAAATTTTTCTAACCATCCCAAGCAAAATTGAAGGACCGGAATTTACGAAATTATTATCACATGATAGAATAAACAGGAGGAATCCAGTAAATTTGCTGTACTTAGTTCTTGTACACTAACCACAGTCATACCGTCGCCACAACATCAGAATTAAGCCCCCCCCCATCCCACAGATGAAATGGCAAGTGGGGAACAAAAAAAAGCTTGACTGAGGTAAACAATTGACAAGATTAGTTGAGCAGTGGATTTCCATCAACTAGTGGAGTAGTGGGTTTCAAGTTTTCAACGAAGCAAAGAATGAAGGACTAGGAATATAGTAAAACCACATTCCCCCTATATACCATTTTCACCAGTTTGCTTCACAGCAACTAAAATCAGAAAAATCAGGATTGAACTATTCCCCCTACATAATAAAAGATAATTATGTTATGTATCCTCGTATTGGTATCCAAATCTGGATTACGTGCTCTGTATCTTCAGGTTTGAGATGTCCGACATCTAGATACACATCCACACAATATTTACACACGAGTTAGGGTACCATATATTACATGCTCGGCTTGGGTGGTGTGCACCCCCAGATAATTAAGTCATGTATCCTCGTATCGGTGCCAAAATTTGGATCCATAATTACGTGCCCTCTATCTTTAGGTTTGAGACGTCCAATACCTAGACTAGATACACACGAACACAGTATTCGCACCCGAGTTACGGTAAGATAGAACATAACATTCAGGTGCAAGCTACACGAACCATTGGCACTGTCACAAAATGTGGGGCTCCGTTCAATTGAGTTCGCTCCTTTGGATTTGGGGTTCGAGAACAGCTCTTAATCTTCACCGAACCTGCACAGTGACTAGAGATCACACCGGAGGTTCTCCGGGATGACCCTCCAGTGCAAGAATCAGTACCATTGCAGAGAGGTGAGAACCAAGAACTAGGGTTTTAGGGTTCTAAAGAATGTGTACCTCCTCAGCGGAGGCATAATGGGGTATTTATAGAGAACTCCTAGCTTGGCCTCGAAGATTGCACATGCGCTCCTCACGCGTTGGCCCCCACGTTCGTTCAGGGACGAAAATGGCACACGACCGCAAGAGGATTAATAGCCGAACATGATGTACGCCCATCGAAGGATCGGTAGCCGAGCCAATTAATTGAATTTAGGTTGATAGAGCCCCTATCGTGAGTCCGTCGGTTCTCCGAACCGGAACTTGGTAACGGCTTAGACTTAGGAGAATTACCAAGGGTTCGGATATACGCTCGGTATTAATTACCGAGACTGTGACTCGGCCAGCTACACAAAACATCAGAATTGAGCCTCATCGTACACTAGCAACAAGTTGAATTTTTAAATTACTCCAGATGAATGGCATGTGGGAACACGAATGGTCATGTTTGGTAACCATTCTATTTTCTGTTTTCATTTTCAAAATTTTTAAAAATTAACTTCGAAAGTTTGTTTGGTGCACTACTTCCACTTCCAAATTCTGAAAATCACTTTCACTATTTTCATAATTTGAGGAAGTAACAAAACTCAACTTTCACTATTTTCAGAAGCAAAAAACAAGCTACCGAAAAGGCTCCACCACAGTTCCAGGACCTTTAACAACTCCTTGGAGATCTTTTTTTTATTTCCTCCTCCTCCTCCTCCTCCTTCTTTTCTTCTTTTTCTCTCTCTCTCAAACCCAGGCCATTGAAGGTACTCTCTCGCAAGAAACCCATCTTCTTCACTCTCTTCCAAATACGTACAGACCAAGAGAAATTGCAAACACCTGTTTCGAATGGGAGCTTATGGAGCTTTAAAACCATTGAGAAGCCAGCGGATCACTTGCGCCAAGCCCGAAATCGGCGGGCTGCATTTTCTATTAAAAAGAGTGAGAGAGAAGGCGGCAAATCTTCAACTTATGTTGTTTCAGTGTTTGGGACTCTCTTTCCTTCGACAAGGAGTTTTTTTTGTCTTGCTTTGGATGTTTTCTTTACTACGTACGAACTATCTTTCATATCATTAGGCAAATTTAGTTGCGAATACATGGATTGATGGTGATTCCGAAGACAATGTTTGTTGGAGCGTAGATAAACAAAAATGTGTGTTCAATTGAGTTTGATAGAGTTGAGTCCTTTGATGTTGTTATATGGTTTCATAGTTTTCGAACAACTAATTTGCTCTTCTTTTTTTTTGAAAAAATAAGTTGACACAAACATGTTTTTTGCTTTCACTTTTTTTCCAGAAAAAGTAAAAACTAGTTTTAACAAATAGAAAACAAAAAACAGAAAAGTGAAAGTGCTACCAAACAGAACCGATGTGTTTGTGGTTAAGTTATTCAACCCAATTCAGCATATATAAAAAACGCTCTAGTGCTGTAAATCATCAACAAAATTGGTGGTGCAATGGGTTTCCAACTTTCCATCAACTGGTTTGACACGGTTTCGACAAAGCAAAAATGAAAGACGACTATCAGATCAAAAAAAAGAATGAAAGTCTAAGTCTTGAAGCAATAGTCATTGTTCCTGCTACGTTGGGATATACTGTGGGGTGTGGAGTTATTTTTGGGCCACTTTTGTTTTGGAAAATATGGAGACGATGCTACTACAAACATGTCGATCGAGCTATTTTGAGGATTCTCCATGACCAATATTGGCGAAGGGAAAACAAAAATACGGTTCAAAGGCACCAGCACCACTGGAGGCTCTGTATTCGAAGCAGAGTGTGCGTGTGTGAAATGTGGAAGGCAAGACACTAGTTTCACAGACCTAAAATGCCCAAGCATGGTTTTAAAATTGGCATGTGAATCGCGTATTTTATGGGAGTCATAAGATACGTAACATCTTTAATAACAATAAGATCAACCGTGTTGATTAGGAACATTGTGAAAGTAACAGTGCTAAGGAATAAAGATATGCATGCATAAAAAATCAGTATATGTTAAAGGAAAAAAAAGAAGAAGATATGGAACGCAAATGAATTTACTTGTTCCCAATAACAATTATCCGCATCCCATTTCTAATTGCTATTTTTAATGATTTTTGCGGGAAGAAGGTCAAACAGGGAGGTTTGCGCGGATTTCTCCAGGAGAGTCTTTCTCTGGTGCCTAAGTTAGCTCTTTTTTTTTTTTGGTTACCGCGAAGGCAATCAGGCAGTGGATATTTTGGCCAAACAGGCGGCTTTGGTGCAAAAGATGATAGGGTTGGCTTAGTTACTCCTTGTCTCGCAAATATGAAAAACGACTTGGTTCTCCGTGTGTGATAAGTAGAATACGCCTAGGGAGCTCAGCACTACCAGGCCTACGGACCTGGGGAGTGCGAGCTAGCTCCCTCCAAACCTCCTTTAGGGGCCTACAGGGAACGGAGCAATGACCTTCCAGCTCCGCCCTCTAGACGAAGCTTGAAGAGAGCCCAAGGACCAGCTCCGGCCCCTAGCTCCCTTGAGGAGCATAACTTCCACGGTATCACACGAAAGATATGCTTATTCAAATAAAGATACCACGACAGGAAGAATGAATCCTAAGGGATAAGGGAAGGCTGGGATAAGCCCAAACTGCCAGAGATATGCACGATCATAGTTAAAGATGGGATTCCTAGCCCTGGCAGGAAACCCGTGGATTCCCAGCTAAGGCAGGACTCAATACTCCTCAAAGAGGAGATCCGGAACCTACAAGGTATAGTCCTACGAGGACTCAAACTCCAATTGTAATGCCTATAAATACGACGGTAGAACACCAATATACGGTACACAACTCTAACACAGAGAACTTCCATTCCTTTATAATAAGTTTTCTACTGACTTAGGCATCGGAGGGTGGTAGGCACGCCACCATACCGGTGACTCGAGCTGTTAGCTTTGTTTTGCAGGTTCAGGCCAGAGCTATCACCAAAGCTGCTTCATCAGTGTGATATAAGAACTGATTTCATAAATAAATAAACAATAATAACTACATAGAAGAGGTTTGTAATTTCAGGAAAAAAAAACTACGAAAGCCGTGAAATAACATTTGAGCTCACAAAATTTTCCAACCATCCCGAGCACAATGAAGAACCGGAATTTATGAAATTATCACATAATAAAATGAACAGGAATCCAGCAAATTTGCTACACGAACCATTCGTACCGTCACCACAACATCAGAATTGACGAGTGGGGAACACAAAAGAGCTCGAGTGCGGTAAACCATTAACAAGTTTAGTGGAGTTGTGGGTTTCCATCAATTGGTGGAATAGCGGGGTTTCAACAGAGCAAGAGTGAAGGACTAGCTAGGAACATGTTTAAGCCACATCCCCCCTATTTACCATTTTCACCAGTTTGCTTCACAACAACTAAAATCAGAAAAATGAGAATGGAATTCATTACCTGGTTTTTCACAATCATCAAACTCACAATCATCTGCTCTATCACCATTCCAGTACACAGCAAATGTCTAGAGGATCAAAAGTCTTTGTTGCTTCAATTGAAGAACAGCCTCTAGTTCGATCCAAATTTCTCTATCAAGTTGGTGAGTTGGGCTCAAGGCAACGATTGTTGTCAATGGAATGGTGTGACTTGTGACCATTTCAGCTGTGTTATAGGTCTCAACCTGAACACAGAATCAATCTCCGGAGGTTTAAATGACTCAAGCAGTCTTTTCGGGCTCAAGTTTCTGGAGAAGCTGAACTTGGCTAACAACAGCTTCAACTTCGCAGAAATTCCATCCAGTTTTGGAGTCCTCACCAATCTAAAATATCTGAATTTGTCGGACACTCAAATTGTCGGGCAGGTTCCGATGGAGTTCTCGCACTTGACAAGGTTGGTGAAACTTGATTTGTCTAATCTCGATGTTTTCAATTCCTATGGAATCCGAATTGATAACCCAAATTTATTCACACTTTTTTGTAACCTTGGTGGGCTTACAGAGCTTTATTTGGACGGGGTAAATATATCAGCAAATGGGTATGAATGGGGTCAGGCCATTTCATCTTCACTTCCTAACCTGCGAGTTTTGAGCATGAGTGATTGTTTACATTTAGGCCCTATCGATTCTTCCCTTCAAAACCTTCAGTATCTTTCAATAAGCAATCTGGCTTAGAACAATCTCTCAGTCTCTGGTCCTGGATTTCTTTGCGAATTTTCAGAACTTGACAGTTTTGATTCTCAGGGCTGCGGAATTGTATGGAACGTTTCCAGACATCATATTTCAGCGGGTACAAACACTAAAGACTCTGGATTTGTCAGGTAATAAACTATTCAATGGTTCTTTACCTGATTTCCCAGAGAATGGATCCCTTCGGATTCTGGTGCTCAGCGACACCAGTTTTTCAGGGAATTTACCGGAATCTATTGAGAATTTGAGGGAGCTAAGAAGGATAGAGATTCACGGCTGTTATTTCAGGGGACCAATTCCGAGTTCACTTACAAACCTTAGTCTGCTTGTTTACTTAGATTTTTCAAACAACAATTTTACTGGTTCAATACCTTCGTTTCAGGGATCCAAGAATCTCACTTCCATAGACCTCTCTCATAATGCTCTAACAGGTCCAGTTCCTTCCATTTACTTTGAAGGCCTTTCAAATCTTTTAAATATTAATCCCACATTCAATTCCTTCCATGGGAGTATTCCTTCTTCTCTGTTTTCCCTTCCATCAATGCAAGAAATTGACATTTCCTACAACCAATTCAATGAAATTTCGGGGTCTCTTCCCAATGGTTCCTTGTCTCCTTTGCTTGTACTAGATTTGAGTAGTAACAAATTACAAGGGCCTTTCCCCTCGTACTTCTTTGATTTGCAAAGTCTGAATACCCTGTTTATTTCTTCTAACAACTTGAGTGGAACCCTACAGCTAGAAAGTTTCCACAGGATTCAAAATCTTGAAGTGCTTGAGCTTTCATACAATAGCTTGTCTGTCAATGCAAGTATTAGCGAGTCTAGCTTATTGTCGTTTCCCCAATTCGTAGATTTAGCATTGGCTTCTTGCAAGCTGCAAAAGATCCCTCCTCTAATGAACCAGTCAAGTTTGTTGGGTTGAGACCTTTCTATAAACCAAATTTCCGGCTCCATACCTAATTGGATTTGGAATATTAGTAATGGATATCTAAATCTTTCTTCTAATCTCCTAGTGGGTTTTCAACAGGGTTTCGTTATTCCTATTGTTGGTTACCTTGACCTTCATTCCAATCAACTCCGCGGTGAAATCCCAATACCAACAGAAGGAGCCTATGTGGACTACTCAAGGAATAATTTCAGCTCTTTTATCCCTGCTGATATTGGAAACCGCCTTCTCAATGCTTGGTTCTTCTCTCTTTCTTATAACATACTTTATGGATCCATCCCTCCATCATTATGCAATGGGAGCCACCTTGGGATTCTTAATTTGTCCAACAATAGATTCTGTGGCACTATACCTCAATGTCTAATAGATAAAGGGGCAACCCTCAGCATATTGAATTTGCAGAATAACAATCTTACTAGTAACATAATGGGCACATTCCCGAAAGGTTGCACTTTGAGGACCCTTGAGTTGAATGGGAATAACTTCGAAGGGGAGGTTCCAAATTCCCTGGCAAATTGTGCAAATGCAGAGGTTTTAAATCTCTGTACCAACAATATAAATGGTAACTTCCCTTGT
The DNA here is from genome assembly GCA_019656295.1 of Rhododendron mucronatum var. ripense. Taxonomy (NCBI): domain Eukaryota; kingdom Viridiplantae; phylum Streptophyta; class Magnoliopsida; order Ericales; family Ericaceae; genus Rhododendron; species Rhododendron mucronatum. The sequence goes on along the minus strand of BPLT01000120.1, from coordinate 124,874 downwards.
TTTTTGGCGAACTTGTCAGAATTGCGCATCTTGGTTTTACGACCCAACAAGTTCCATGGAAATATTGGCTGCCGAGGAATTCATAATTACCTCTGGCCAAAGCTTCAAATCATTGACCTAGCTTTGAACAACTTCAGTGGTATTCTGCCGCCAAATTTCTTTTCGCAGAGGAAGACAATGATGGATGGGGGTAATTGACAACCAAATGCCAAACACTAGCGTTTTGTTTTTTCTAAAAACATCTACTATGAGGATTCAGTGACAGTTATCAACAAAGGGTTAGAGATGAAACTGCTGAAGATCTTAACTATATTTACCATCATTGATTTCTCTAACAACAGTTTCAAAGGAAAAATACCAAACACGGTTGGGGATCTGAAATCCCTCTATGTTCTCAACCTATCACACAACGCCCTCACTGGTTCAATCCCATCATCAGTTGGAAACTTAACACAACTTGGATCGCTTGACCTTTCGTGGAACAAGCTCGGCGGAAAGATCCAGGTGACATTTGCACGTCTGACATTTCTTGCATTCTTGAACTTATCATACAATCAACTCGTTGGAATAATCCCAACTGGCCCCTAACTTCAATTATTTCCAGATACTTCGTACGAAGGAAACAAAGGATTATGGGGACCTCCTTTGACCGCTAAAGAAGCAGAACCGGCACCGCCAACATTGAATGGTACACAGTCATATTCTGAGGAGGATGAGATTAACTGGGTCTACATAATTGCTACGTTGGGATATACTACGGGGTTTGGAGTTGTTGTTGTGCCACTTTTATATTCAAAAAGATGGAGACAATGCTACTACAAACCTCTTGACAGAGTTATTGTGAGGATTCTCCATCATCGAGAGCAGCAAGTAAGACATCAACGAGGCAAGAAGAGACAACACAAACCAGCTTCGGAGACGCTAGGCCAGCACAACTGAAGGGTTCAATTGAGTAAAATCAGGTAAGGGTTTAGTTATTTAAAATCTTTAATTAGAAAATGTAAAGAAAAGTATGCTTATGGAAAACACTACGGAAAATATGAAAACAAAAGATTAATTGTCCGCAAGCTAGCGGAAATTGTGGCAAACCGCAAACCAAGATATCCAATATACCGCTAATAAGCTACTTTATCACTTATTTAATCAAACAGAACTTCTATTCAAGCCTATAAAAAGCTACACCAAACCTGCTTACAATTTATTTAAGTCTTTTAAGTAAGTAGTCAAAAAATCTATACTCTTTTTTTTTTTTTTGACTCGGAAACAGAGTTGTATATTATTCATAAGAAATAGAGTCCGAATGCCTAACATCAGCAAGAGCAAGGTTAGCTAAATGGTGAGGGACAGGACCCCCCCCCCCCCCCCCCCCCCCCCCACCCAATTCTCTAACCTAGCACCTAATAGGGATTGTTTAGCCAACGAATGGGCTACCCTATTGCAAGAGCGATTAACATGTTAAAAAACACAAGAGGAAAATAAAGGAAGAAGCTCTAGACAATCAGAAAGGATAGAGCTACAATCGGAGAATGATTTTCCTACTTGAGTAAGAGCTTGAACAACTTGAACTGAATCACCTTCAATAATAATACGTGAGAAACCCTTATTCGCAATGATAACCAGAGCTTCCCGAACCGTGAAAGGGAATGGATACCGTTCCCAATATAAGGCCGGAATGATCGCGTGCCACAATACCAACACCAACAAGACGGCCAATATTCTTCCCTATAGCACCATCAACATTGAGTTTTATTACACCAACAGGTGGTAGATGCCACATTGGGGGAGGCACGGAGGCAGGAGCTCCTGAGGTACCAAGGTTAGAAACATTTGCTGCCTTAAATTCAAAACAAAGTGCAACAGCTTTTTCCAAAATACTAATACTATCCCAGCCATGGCCTTCAAAATGCATATCATTTTGAGCCTTCCACAAGAACCAACAGATTGATGCAAGAAGTGCACCCTTATCAATCTCATCAACAATTGAAGAAGGGGTATGGGAGAGATAAGACCACCACTCAAAAAATTGAAACGAATCTCATGAATTAGAGAAAGCAGATGCAAAGGGGGATTTAAGCCATACGTCTCTTGACAATTTACATTGGAAGAGCATATGTTCCAAGGTTTCATGCTTGGAATGGCACCTTGGGCAATATGGAGAGATATCAATACCCTTTCGATTTAAATTAGCAAGAACCGCTACAGCTTTATGGGAACATCGCCACAAAAACATCTTAATCTTATTGGGAATCGAGAGAGACCATAGAGATTTCTAGAAGGGGTCCGCTGGATTACCTGAGCTTGATTCACCTCGCTCACATGAATGGCGAAGGGTAATGGTCCTTTTCGCCAGGTGGTATGCCGACTTAACCGAAAATATGCCATTGCTAGAGAAATGCCAGATTCCTTTATCACCAACCCCTTGCGAGCTAATCGGGATCGAGATAATTGACTCTACATCAAAATCTGAGAAGGGAGACTGAATAAGAGGGATGTTCCAGCTATGGGTATCACCATCAACAAGTTCTGAGACAAGACCAATCTGGTGGTGAGGGGATTCTGGCGGCGGCGGCGGACTAAGAACTTTAAACGATAGAGAACGAGGAAGCCAAGGATCAATCCAGATATCAGTAGATGAGCCATTGCCTACAACCCAGCGCCACCCCTTTCTAAGGACATCTCGGCCTGCAACAATGCTCTGCCAAGCCCAAGATGCCGTACTAGGGCAACTAGCCTCCCAAAAGGATGTATTATGAAAGTACTTGCCTTTGAAGAGGCGCTGGAACAGAGATTGGGGAGATTGAAGCAACCTCCAACCTTGTTTGGCAAGAAATGCAAGATTAAAGGCATGGAGATCCCGGAAACCAAGCCCTCCTTCCGATTTGTGATTACAGAGTTTCTGCCAACTTACCCAATTAATTTTCTTCTCCCCACCAGAATTTGCGGATAGCGCTACAGAGGTCTTTGCAAACACGTTTCGGCAAAAGAAAACATTGCATAACAAAATTGGGCATAGCAAGCACAACCGACTTTTGACATAACTTCCTTCCCTACCAAATTTAAAACCGAATCCCTCCAGCTTTGTAATCTTTTCATAACACGATCATACACATATTTAAATACCTGAGATTTGGATTTCCCAATGATAGACGGCAACCCCAAATATTTTCCACCTTGACACTCACTTCGGATGTTCAAAGAACCAGAGATCTCTCCTTTCACCTCATTCGGGGTGTTAGGGCTGAAAAATAATGAAGATTTCTCACGATTAACTATTTGCCCAGAAGCCTCTCCGTATTTCCATAAGATTTCTTCAATAGCGTGGCAACCCGAAATAGTCGCTTCCCAAAAAGAGACTGAGTCATCGGCGAAAAAAAGGTGAGAAATGGAAGGGCAATGTCTTCCCACCTTGATGCCAAATAAATTTCTATCCCCGATTGCCTCTTGAATAAGATAGTGAAATCCTTCCGCGCACAGGATAAAAAGATAAGGGGACAATGGGCACCCCAGTCTAAGACCTCTAGAAGGAGAGAAAAATTCACCCTTTTCTCCATTGATAACCGTAGCAAAGGAAGTTGTAGTGACGCAAGACATAACCCATCGAATCCACTGCTCATCAAAGCTGAAGTTGTGAAGCACAGCCTCTAAATAGGTCCACTCAATCCGGTCAAATGCCTTAGCCATATCCAGCTTCAAAGCAACCCACCCTTTTCGTCCATTACGCCTGTTTTTAAGGGAATGCATCAACTCATGAGCAATAAGAATACTGTCCGAAATTTGCCGACCACCGACAAAGGCATTTTGGTTTTCTGAGATTATGTGGGGAAGTATAGGTTTTAGGCAATTGGCTAGGATCTTGGTGATGATTTTATAGGAGACGTTGCAGAGGCTAATTGGCCGGAATTGACCTGGTTTAGCAGGGCAATTAACTTTTGGGATGAGGTGATAAGAGTTTGGTTAAGACTACGTAGCAGGTGAGATGTATGGAAAAAGCTTTTTACCGCAGCTGTAACATCTTCCCCACCATCGGCCAATAAGATTGAAAGAATAATGGCATCATACCATCCACACCAGGAGCTTTAGTAGGTCCCATATCATCAAGAGCAGATTTAACTTCTAAATTTGTGACGGAATGAGTAAGAGATTGGTTCATGGCATTAGTGATTTTGTGGGGGATACCATTAACTGTATCCTGTATATTAAGGTTAGAACCAGCAGTAAATATACCAGAGAAAAAAATGTTGGAATACTGCTTGTACCTCATGGGAATCCTCAGTCCACGTGCCATTGCTATTCTCAATGCCAGATATGCGATTAAAAGAACGCCGCTGCATCACAGAAGCATGAAAAAACCATGTATTTTTATCACAATGTTGCAGCCAAACCACTCTGGATTCTTGCTTCCAGAATAACTCTTCTTTGTCCCACTCCTCTTTCAATCGTTGCCAAATCTATACTCAGATAAGCAATAATGTGATATATATATATATATATATGTATATATATATATATATATATGAGTCCCCTCCCTATGAGGGTGTCCTCATTTTAAATAAAATGAGGACGTCCCCTTTTCTCTCATTTTCCGATCAAATTTCGATGATCCGAGCCGCTCAATGTGTTCAGAACGTGATTTTAAGGATACTCGAGAGAAATTAGAAAAAAAAAAAAAAAGACTGGGAAGGGCTTGATTTAAGCAATTTTTATTTGAACCGTTCAATAAAATACAAACAAAAACTGCTCGGATCAAGCCCGGCCCTTTCCGGTCTTTTTTTTTTTTGTTGTTGATTTCTAGTGGGTATCCAGAAAATCACGTTTTGAACATATTGAATGGCTTGGATCATTGCAAATTGGTCCGAAAAGGGACGTCCTTAACTTAATACGATAAGGGTGCCCTTAAAGTTGTGTGTGTGTGTGTGTGATTAAAAAGATAATAATTAGTATAAGTAATTATGTGTATATAAGAACTAACAATATATGTTAACGGGATGTTCAATAAAATACAAACAAAAACTGCTCGGATCAAGCCCTTTCCGGTCTTTTCTTTTTTTGCTGATTTCTAGTGGGTACCCAGAAAATCACGTTTTGAACATATTGAGCGGCTTGGATCATTGCAAATTGGTCCGAAAAGGGACGTCCTTAACTTAATACGATAAGGGTGCCCTTAAAGTTTTGTGTGTGTGTGTGTGTGATTAAAAAGATAATAATTAGTATAAGTAATTATGTGTATATAAGAACTAACAATATATGTTAACGGGACCTCTACAAGTCAATTATTTGCGCTCATCAAATGCCACGGAAATAAGAACATATAATTCGTATGAATTATCGATTAATTTTGGATATTAATTGACGCATCTGGAACCGTCGTCCTGTACGCTAGAGGATGATGCAGAACTAATGGGATAGCCAATATAAAGGTGCCGATTTTGTGATTCGATAATTTCCCTAGTGGGGTAGCTCCTCACCACATGTTTGCTATGTATACGATGTTGTTTGGCTTCAGGCCTATTTTAGTTCACAGGTTATTTCTACTATTACACAATTTGATTCAATAGTTGTTAATTCCCATGGTAAACTTGAACTTTGGTATTTTAAAATCTCAGCAGGACTTGTTTATCCCTTTTTAGGCGATCGCGTGGAGGGGACAAGACTTAGCATTGGGCACTAAGCTGGCTATCCTTGTTTTATGTCATCTAGTAATTTCAGTGACTTGAATTGGAGTATGTTATAATATGGCATGGCATGTTACTTCTCTATTTTCTACTTCTAGTTGGGTTTAGCAAACCCAATGATTTGAAATAAATTGAGTTTGTACTATTTATCTGTCAGTGTTCTATAAATAAAAGATTCGGCGGATATATTCAATAATGCTTTCCCATTTTATTTTATTGATAGTCTCTTAACTGGTAGAAATTGCCAGTCAGATTCGTAGACAAGGACGGAACCATATTTTACCCTAGCAGTGGCGAAATGTATATATACTAAAAAAAATGCATTACAATATTAATAGTCATCAGCTCCAGAAAAAATTAAAATAACATAACAAAAACTAAACTAAATGATGTTTGTCATTTACACATGGAGTACAAAAAAAGACTACTTTTAATTTTGGGCATCGATAATGGCATAATAATTAAATTCCCTTAATTTTTTTAGGTTAAGTTGTTTTAGGGTTAGAGTGTGGAATTTTTTTCTTAATTACACATCATCATTTATATTATTTCACTTTGGCCCATTGAATTTAGTTTTGGAATACTTTTTTGGGTCTCCTTTCATGAAAAAAAAGAAAGATTTATGCCCAGTATATAATAAAAAATAATGAAAAACACCTAGTAGTGACGAGACTATATAAGTTGGGGATAAAAAAAATTGTCACATATAATAATTGCATTTCTAAAATTTTTGTCGTGGCAGTTGCCGCCATTAAACCCCCTTGGTTCCATCATTGGTTAGCATGTCAGCTAGCGCAAGTCATTATAGGTCATACATTATAATGATGCAATATTATAATGTGGGTCCAATGCTCAATCATTCTGGAATATTATAGTGTATGGCCATTTATTATAAATTCTCTCACTAAAAGTGCAATCAGAAACTCTTAATGAAAACTCTCTCTTAAATCAAGTCTCGCAAAATACTAATTTCCACAAAAAAAAAATATTTACTAGCTTCTCTATTCCAAATGGACGAATCTTCAATCAATCAAACAAACAAACAAACAAATTAATGAAGTGCGGAGTCTTCCAATATTGGATTTGAGCAAAAAAATTCCACACACAATCCTTCTCCAATACGAGAATGACTCTGTGTGGGGATAAGCTCATTCAATGTGCAATTGAGACATTTTGTTTGTTTATTTTAGCAGACTTTTAATGAAGACTCTTGCAGTCAGTGTCGATAACAACGTATGAGGCCCTTGTTTGCCACTAGCTGATAAAGTGGGGACCTATTAATTCAGTAGGAAATGAATTTCATTCAGTCCTTTTGATTCCCTCGTTCAACAATAAGTTGATAATTTTCTCTCATTAGACACCAAACCATCATTCTCAATTAAACAAAACAAAAAGAGAGACCAAGACTATTTGAATAGTACACATACGTACTTGTCAGTAGGATAATTTTCAGGTCAAGAAAATCCTCCCATAGTAACTTCTGTTCTGGTTCTTAATTCTCGATCTCATGAATGTTATAGTTGGAATGGTCTCGAAAGACAATTTAAGGAATCTATCTCCAACTAATTAATTAAAAGTGGCACGAGACTCTGAGATATACGTGATAATAAAAAGTAAGGAATGCAGCTGTCTCCAAATAATGTTTTCTAATGAACCTGGCTATATTTGAATCAGATTGGTCACTCTTAATCTTGGTTAGCTCATTGGTTTTGGTTGCATGGTCATAGTTATAGATTTGATTGGGTTCAAGCAAAAGTAAAATAAATTAAGAATACAAGAATATCCACGTGGTTGTGTTCCCGAAGCACTGGAAAATCTCTGTGATATGTGTGTGTGTGTGTGTGTGTGTGTGTATATATATATATATATATTATATCCTCGTACTCATTAATTTCCTTATGCTGGCTTGAAGACTCAATGAGGGTATCTTTCTGCATGACTCAATATCCAACCTAATAGAACGACGAATTTGGAGATAGATCTCATCCACCGTTTATTAGCGGGGATTCAATTAAAGTCGAGATAAAGTTCGAAAAGACTGATCCTCAATACAAAAATGCATTACAATATTAATAGTCATCGGCTCTAGAAAAAATTAAAATAACATAACAAAAACTAAACTAAATGATGTTTGTTATTTACACATGGAGTATGAAAAATGACTAATTTTAATTTTGGGCATCGATAACGGCATAATAATTAAATTTCCTTAATTTTATTAGGTTAAGTTGTTTTAGGGTTAGAGTCTGGAATTTTTTTTCTTAATTACACATCATCATTTATATTATTTCACTTTGGCTCATTGAATTTAGTTTTGGAATACTTTTTTGGGTCTCCTTTCTTGAAAAAGAAATAGAAGATTTATGACTAGAATATAATAAAAAAATAAGGGAAAAAGCCTAGAAGTGGCGAGACTATATAAGTTGGGGATTAAAAAAAAGTGTCACATATAATAATTGCATTTTCCAAAAGGAAAATAATATTGGCACTCCAAAAATTAATGCAAGCACTCTAAAAAACAAAGGAAAGTGGCTTTAGAGTTACACTGATTTTGGAGTGCCTACATCAATTTTTGGAGTGCCAATATCATTTCACTTCCAAAATTCTTGGCGTGGCGGCCGCCACCACTAGATCCCGGTTCCATCCTCATAGACCCCCCGGGTTTGGGTTTGTGAAAAATTTGAAAAAGAAGAGCTGTGTAACATCCTTTCTATTCCGGTAGGTTCTCTCACAGTCAGGTACTTGGGACTTGGGAGTGGCGCCTTTGATATCCACCCTGGTCTTAACATTAATCTGAAACAACAAAACTAAATAGGACTGGAAATTGAAATAGATGCAGCAAATTTAGTCTGCCTCCTCAATTCGGATGATAGCGGTCACCACCTATACAATCGAATTCCTGATTGCATGTCCCCACTACAACAGTTGGGCGAGCCACCGATTAAGCACATCATGTGGGAAAGAAACAAGTGCGCCGCGTCGCCGACCTTCAATTAAATAGAAGACGCTAAAATGCGCTGTTTTTCTTTTCTAACTTAATCCTCATATTCCTAATTACATTGAGATCCAACTTTCGCAAGGCAAAAGGTTGATTCTTATCCCCAACTCTGTACCCGTAATTTTATTTTGTATTGCATGGTTTCCTGTTTAACCAAAAAAAAAAAAAAAATTTGCACTGTCAAGGGCATAGGGTATATATCTAGGGTCCATTTGCGTGTTTGCTGATTTCAAATGGAGAGGGAATTGATCTATGTTCAGCTTCCGTAAAAGAGATAAAGGTTTTGATGTCGGAGTAGTTTGCTGAAAGTAAACTGAACGATAGATCGAAAGTAAAAGAGAGTATGACGTGGAAGAGATGTCTTCTTGTTGAGTTGAGAAACTACAATCCCTAAATACCCGGCGGCGGACACAGAATTTTCACAGAGAGAGTTTCATAAAAAAGTTTACCAAGAGTTTGAAGAGTTAATATTACTCAGTTTTTCAGTGAGAATGAAAATGTTTACAAGATTTATTTCAAGGGGTTATATTAATTCTAGTGTAGGGGAGGGCGAAGGGGATAGGGATAGAGCCATGATTTAGATTGAGGTGGCTCCATTTGCGTTGTTACGTGTTTTACGTAAATTAAAGTGTGAAGAGAAAGTTTTAGTGTCAAGACGTGTGACTGAGTTTTACTGGTTAATTTTGTCTTCTTTTTTTTTTTTTTTGTCGAAAAAAGAATCAAGGACATATTTTGGCCCTCCAATTTATATTTATTAGTCTTTTATATTTGTTAACTGATTTTTATTATGTGTTTTTATGTTTATAGGTTGCTTGAGCCCATTGTCCGAGACTTTGGCTAAAAAGAAGAATTTAAAGAAGTTTGGAATTCAAATGCGAAATGATTTAAAATTGAATGGTTCATTTGTTATTTCATGAAGTCCAAAAGACCTTTATGTAATTAAAGTCTTCAATCCTCATAAAAGCAAAATGTAACCTACTGTGGAAGAAAAAAGCTGCGCACAGTGACGAGTCCTACGGACGAAACATAGAACGGGGGCTGCCAAAGCTTTTCGTTCCGAAGTTTAGTTTTCTTTCGAGTTTTCTTTTTTTCAAGTTTTTGATGCTTTATTCAATCACTTGCACTCTGATAATTAGTTTTAATTTCTGTTTTTAATTAAAATAAGTTGTTCATTGATTTTCAGTTAATTGTTATCTCTCGTTTATATTCTTTCATGCTTAAATCTAGGGTTTCCTTTGTTTATTGCTTAATGATTAGTGAATAGTTGTATGGGTATGGTTGCGGGGTGATTAGCACACTGTGACCAGTTTGGGCACTGTTTATATTTTCAAATAATGGAAAAACGATTTCTGATTGGAAAAATACTTCCCGTGGATGAATCCGGGCATTGTCGGAGTCCATGTGAATGGGGGAATGGGGGTCCAAAACTCATTCTCCGCTGCGCATGGGTAAACGGCGACCATAGGATTTCGCATCTTGCGGGGTATCTTTTTCAATCCAAAGTTGAACGTTTTTAAGAACACGGAATGGAGCAGGTTAATTCGGATTGGTTATGAGTGCTGTGAACCCTACGACCGTATCTCTTTTTAATTATTTGAAAAGAAAAGTTGTTTCCTTAAGTTTTAGTTAATTTCAATGAAACGACAAGGGGTGGCTACCTAAGAACCAGTTTAATTAATAACAACCCGAGTTTTTAGTCAGCACACATCACCGTCTCTGTGGATTCGACTCCGGACTTACTGGATATTGTGTTACGTCGGTCTCCGTCTTACGTTTGGGGCAACCCATTATTTTAGGATTAGGAAATCGTCAAGCACAAGGCTTGGTACAACTCTCTTGTAATTTTCAAACTCGTTCACTTTTCAAACCCCTTTTTGACAAAAACAAATTATACGGATAGTGGTAAGTGTCTAATCGAAGTACATATGTAAAATAATTTTCTTTTGTTTGAAACACGGATGGGGTGACACGTGACCCAATAGCTCAACACAGTTTGCCTCTGGGAAGGGGTGATCGGATTTGGACCTGCACCAATGCTAACTGCTGAGGGCCACAAAATTACTACCACATGAGCTGGCCACCATATGCAAAGTTTACTACACATAGCTCTCAAACTCCTTAACAAGTACTATCTAAAACTCTCACATGTAAAGTTGAGCAATTTCTTATCGAACAATAAGGACAGATCCCTCCGCTCCAAATCTGTAGCTATCAAAATAGACTTGCCAAATATGGAGAAATCACTTGAGCGAATATATAATATCTCTTATGGAAAAAGTGTATGGACTAGACCTAACTAACTATGGTTCCTCTTTAAGCCTATAGATTCAGCCTTAAAGGTATACCTAAGAAGGAACCATGTAGCGTTTGGTGGGTGTTAATATATTAGGTGAGGCCCTTGCTTCCAACTAATATGGGACTAAGCTAGCACTCACTTCTACCAGATTCCAGAACTTGAATACTACAATTTGCCTCCTCACAAATCCAACGTCTTCATCGCATGGACCTAGCAGCCTCTCTTGGTGTCTGTGGTGGGGAACACCGCATCCTACCCACCACTTGGATCAGGGTGGGGGTCTAAAACTATTTGTAACGACCAAACCCGGCAAACAATGGACCCTCTTTCAACTTGAACACTTGATCTTAAAAGGTATACTTAAGAACATCAGTGACTTCAGTTAATAAGAAATTTCCAATTACTGAAAAAAACTGGAATACATGTTTCTGTGCATGCTATTTAATTACTAAGATATGGTTGGTCATCTTTACATATAATTGCATACAATTTTGTGCATCTCTGTCCATTTTGAAAAGCAAAATAATATCATAAAAGATAAATGTACTACTAGAATAGCATTATTTATTCAAAAATTATGGGTTGATCAGGTCGTTTTGGATTGTTCAAAATCATGTTGAGTATGCGAACTTCTATACCATTAAATATTGTTTTGAGAAACAACTAAATATTTTGAATAAAAACTAGGAATCTCGTGGGTAGGGTGGTCACCCGGACTCATCCAACCCTTTGTGTGCCCTTGCCTATTGACAAAAATCGAACAACATCACCACATAATAACAGAAAAAAAAATACTCCGTATGTTACGAGCTAGAAATTTTATTTATCTTATTAATTATTTTGGCCATTTATTAATTGGGAGTTTTATGGTGTGGGTCCTAATTAGCAATTTTCTTTTCTGCAATATAGTTACTATGTGCGTTATTATTAGTTCGGGGGTGCATGTATAATTATTAATTTCATTAGTTAGTCTATATCAGTTGGATTTATATGTTAATTAACTAATTAGCTACAATTTAGGGGTATTGTGAGTTAGCTAGTTTTACAAAGTTTGGAGTTATCTTTACTGTGTAGAGTTTTTATTTGGAGAGAACATTTGTGATAAGAGATTGAGAGAAGTTTTTGAGAGAGCTGCTGTAGTCGAAGAAGATTTTCGCTGGCTTCACTTGAGGTAATTTTGTTCTTCGTCTCTTTTTGTCTCCTCTTTTAAGAAAACATCGGGTTCATGAATTGAGCACTGGTATAAAATTTATATATTGGATTTTATTTGTGGTTGTGAGTGTGTTGGGAGAGAGAACAAGAGAGGGTGTGATTGAGGCTTGGTGATCGTGCATTGTGAGTTGGGTGGTGGCGTGCATGTGCTGTCATGGTTTGTCTAAAATGGGTGAGATCGTGTGTCAATCGAGTGTTGTGCATGGCGTTGTGTGGCGTGGGAGATAATGGCCAAGTGTGGGGCTATGAATTTGGTTATTCACAGTGGGGAAGGGAACCAAAAGGCCTTGGGCCTTGATTGTGTGTTATACGTACACTAGTGTTTATCCGTGCCTACGGCACTACTCATTCCAGTTAGAATTGTCCGTGCGTATGGCACTTGCTAGCAAGTGGCTCAAACACTAAATCGATTTATTAGTGTGTAGTATGTGATCATCTTCTTAGTGGCACAAAAGAGAATTATCCGTGCTTACGGTACTCCCCAAACTAAAATTTTAAGCTAACTACAAAGAATATTTCTAACACCAAAAACTGCCAACGATGATCCCAATAGAGCATTGCCTTTGCTTTTAGACACCAAAACTCCAAAAAAAAAAAAAAAACAGAGACAAAAAATCCAAAAAAATCCCAATCCCAATAAACTCCAAAAATTTCTAAATACCTTTGCTTTTAGGGAGCTTTCTTTACCCACCGTCTATGCAACTCGTAGGCTTTCTTCCAAATGGACATGGTTTCTTTGTTAGACCCCTTTGTTGACACCAAAACTTCAAAAAAATAGAGACCAAAAATCCAAAAAAAATCCCAATAAACTCTAAAAAATTCCAAATACATTTGCTTTCATGAAGCTTTCTTGGCCTAGTTCCTACTGTCCATGAAATTCGACAGATTAGAAAGATTTTGCCGGGTAAGGAACATTCCACGCAGCTTTGTTGGCCTAGATTTGAAAGATTTCGTCAGAGATTCGAAAGAGCGGTGTCGAGAGAGAGAGAGAGAGAGAGAGAGAGAGAGAGAGAGAGAGAGAGACCCAAACACCAATAGAAGCAAGGGTTTTTTTTTTTAAATGCTTCCGACAAAATCTGATTTGGGTAAAAAGAACCGATGGCATTTTTGTAATATATTTGTAAAAGTGTGGGTGTTTTCTTAAGAGAATTGGAGAGCACACATCAACCCTTGAATCAAATGAATCTTAGCCCTCCTTTCAACTTGTGTTTGTGTGGTCCTCACACCTTTGTGTTTTATTAGGTTATTAGGTAGATGTGGTGTGTGGCACAAATTGATTTTTGGAAGGGAAATAGGTGGCTGTATGGGAGGCATGTTGTTGGAATTGAAAATTTAAACAGAAAATGACTGCAGAAATAAATGTTATTTAGAATAAAAATAATAAAACAAGTTCGAAATTAAAGTTTGGGTTTTATAGCTTCGGTTTGGTACTAAATTAGTCATCTAGATTGGGGATTGGGTAGTTCATTGATACATTATTTCCTAGTTAGTACTTGGCCAAGTATCCATATTGGTTAATTATTTCGTAATATTCTTTTGTTCAGGTTACCTTCATTTCGCGTTGTTCGGTTAGATTACCTTTGGACCCAGTTGAGTAGTCAAGTATGTTACGTATTTTTTGAAAGATCCCTGTGTCCCTTAAAAGTATTTTCTGAGATCAATTGTTAATATTCTTTTTGGTGAGAATTTGGTGGATATTAATGGGAACATTTACTTCGGAAGTTGAGGGAAATTATTCCTTCTCGTGTTGGTGACCTCGGCCATTGGGAAAAAGACCGTGTTAGGCTGGTGACCCTAATGCTCAGCGACTTTCTTTTGCCGGATCGCCTTAGGGAAAAGTACCATGGGCTGCCAACCCTGGTGACTCTAAATTCGATATTGGATCCAATTTTGATGAGATTTATTTTGGCCATGGTACTGTTTGATTGTGGTTCTCCATTGTTGATGGAGTTATTGTTGTGATCACCACCAACAATATTTATTTGGTTAAATGCTTCTTTGATTAATTTATAATTCTATTGGACACCTCGTATGCCAAATTATGATTTAATGGTAAATTATTTTAATCCCTGCTTTCAACTTTATTTATTATACATACTTGCTATTCACTGTGCTCGTTAGCTGACGGATTTATTTCAACTTCTCTGTCAGGCAAGTTGGGGATATTAGGCAAGGACTCTGGTGGCATCTCGGGGATTTTCTTTTGTTGATCTCCTTAGGGTGTCTCATTCTAGTTTTATTTTAAAAATCGCTTCCGCATTTGAAACAATTGTCAGATAACAAATTCTTTTAATATTGTTGGATTATTGGATATTGTTTGTTTCATGGGATGGTTGTGCCCCATGTTTATGATGAGACATATTTGTCTTTTGATTTGATTAATAATGAAAAAGCGATCATTTAATTTTTGGTACTTTAATTTATTCAGGCTGCGTGTTTCATGGATTAGCCTCATGGTTCACGGCCGGTCATTTCTCATTTTTGGGTGTGACACCGTACATGAATTTCCCATAATTTTGGACACCTACAAAGCAAGATATAACAGTAACACTAGGGACAAAGACCTTGACCTTGATGTGGTATGGAGATTCAAAGTCTTTAATCCAAAGGGGGACCACTACGACTTCCAAAGTCACTTGTTAAGACAAATGAATATGTATAATATATTTCTTTGGGACCTCACTCACAATCTTCACCAATTTGCTTCACAACCACCAAAAAAAAAAATGAAAATTCAGCCAGTTACCTGGTTTTTCTCAATCACCACACTCACAATCTTCTGCTTTATTACCATTCTGTAGGGGGCTGAAATAATTCATGAACCTCTCCCTCCTTGCTGTTGTGCGGTAAAAGGGTTGAACGGTGAACTGGGAACCTGAAAGCCGAAGGGGGGTGTACCTCCGGGATGATGCTTTGACGAACAAGTTAGTAAGAGCCCGGGAGATAGAGGAAAGTATGCTTTTAGTGAAGTTTGTAAGAATGAGAGAGATTAGAAGTTCTTACCCTGTGGTATCACCTCTTATTTATAGGCAAGGGTTTGAGTGTTGGACAAGTAGATGATGTCACTTTTAACTATAAGTAGAAAGCTTCTAGATCATGTCACTTTCAATAATGCTTTTGTGTTTTATTTCGAAATATTGTTTCAATAATTTATAGGCAAAGCTTTTATGCCTCTCTGTACTGGATTTGGAGGGAGAGGGAATCTTCTGATTTTCCAGAATCAAAGCAGGGATGTTGGAGGGAGAGGGAATCTTCTGATTTTCCAGAATCAAAGCAGGGATGTTGGAGGAGGATTGATCAATCAAATTAAGGAGGACGTTAGGTAAGGGCTTGTATGTTCTCTTGGAGGTGCGTCAAGAAGAGTGACTCTTAACAGGCTGCTTGCCATCAGATGGAGGATTCCTTTTAGAATATTATGGATGGATACTGCTGGCTTAGGCCTCGTTTAATTTCCTTGATTGTTTGAGCTTATTCAAATCGCACTTCACGAAAATAAATTTTGCACCAAAACTGTGTGGTCAGAATGAAAGACTATCAGATCAAAATTAAAAAAGAATGAAGAAAGAGACTAGGGCCAAAGAACCTAAACTTGTGGTACAGCATCATCACATAATAACAGAAACACAAAAATCCAATCAAAAGGGGGCCGGACCAAGATGACTTCCAAAGTCTTGCTATCTCTTTGAGGACAACAACGTTCAAGGGCAAGAATGAAAGACAAGCTGCGGTAAAAGGAGAGGACCCAAGATCATCATCCGTCTTTGAGAACAATTGAGACATATTTTTAACTGCAGTGGAGTATATGACAGTTTTTTGGACTTACCCATTATTATCCTTTACTACATCCAGCTCGAACGCACGTATATAACAATCCCTCCTCTCCCTCTCTATAAATACACCGTATACTTTCTCTCATTTCACAACAAATAATTTCGAAAGAGTTGGCTATTAGTTTAATAATTCGGTAGAAAAGCTAGCCTTGGCATTGCAAATCTCTATATTCGAGACTACTTATGGCCATCTCTAAGGCTGTGATTGCTTCACTTCTCGTTTCTCTTCTCATCTTCCATCTTGTTGAAGCTGATAATGAAATCGTGAGAATTTTCTCTCCTTCACCATTAAACTCTTCTGTTCTTTGTTTCCATCTTCCCTCGCGTTAATTTCTATGTTTTCTAACCTTAGAAACAAATATGGTTTTGCATTATACAGGCGATCAGGGGCGACGGGAGCGGTGTTGCTCGCTCTCTCCTCCAGGAAACAGGTTCACTTTCCTATTATCCAGGCTAATCTACAGTTTCTTTTCTTCTAGAAATTACACTCCTATATATACAAACATGATTCTTTCATCAACTTTTCAAAACAAATTCAATCGCCGGTGTTAAATTTTAATTCAGTGAAACTCACTTAATGCAGTACTGGGCAATTTTTTTTTGCTTCAAGTGCAGAAAAACAGTGACATGATATATCAGTGGAGTATTGGGTTCCATCAATTAGTTTGACACGGTTCCGACAAATTAAAGCAAGAATGAAAGACTACCATTAACTATAACAGGGAAAGCAAAAGGGTGACCCCCGCCTAGCTTTTTTATCTAGAGCTTTATTGTATGATAGGCAGGTTTGGAGTGATTAGAGCTCCTTCTTAGAGAGTAAGATTGGGTAGTTAACCATACCAGAGAGAGGGGATTTTATGCAACTCTGCTCAGACTGGCTTTGGCAGCGACCATTTATCATCTTTGGTAAGAGAGGAATGCAACGAAGATCTCAGGAGGGCGTTATTCAAGATATTGCAGAAGATTTGGGCGGGAAAGCTTTGCGATGGAGGAATGTGAAGCAATCTCCTGCACCTGTTCATCCTAGCTAGCTGTCGTTGGCATATTTGGTCCAGAGGTTGCTGATAGGCCTGTCAATGGACCGAATCCGATCCGAAAAACCCGATCCGGATCCAATAACATCGATCCGAAATCCGATAATCTGAATCCGGCAATTCACATACGATATTGGATTAAATCCGTTATCAATCCGAATCTGAATTGAACTTTATTTTTTAAAAAAAAACAATAAATTTTTTATTTTGAAAAAAAAATGTTTAAGAAGTTGTATTTTTATTTTTATTTTTTATTTTTAAATATTAAATTTTTTTTTGGAAAATATTTTTTTTTTTGAAAAAAAAATTGTACAATTTTTTTTTGCTAAAATTTTTGAAGGAAAAAGGTTTTCGAATCGGATTCAGATTTTTGGATCGGATCCGAATGTTTCAGATTCGGATCCGAATTACCACTATCGGATTCGAGTCTTATCGGATTCGGATCCGGCCCATTAACAAGCCTAGTTGTTGACTTTGAGGCTCTAGTTGTTTGTTTGTCCTTTGTTTTCTGCTCTAGGACTTGGTTGGTGTGTTGCTGGTCTTTAACTTTACAGGGAAAAAAAAAATGATAGGGTTGGCTCAGTTACTCCTTTTCTCGCAAATATGAAAAATGACTTTGTCCTCCGTGGGATATAAGAACTGATTTCATAAATAAATAAACAATAATAACTACATAGAAGAGGTTTGTACTTTCAGGAAGAAAAAAAAAAACCTACGAAAGCAGTGAAATAACATTTGAGCTCGCAAATTTTTCCAACCATCCCGAGTACAATGAATAACCGGAATTTATGAAATTATCACATAATAAAATGAACAGGAATTAATCCAGCAAATTTGCTATAGTTCTTCTACAATATCATGACATTCAGTTGCTAGCTACACGAACCATTCGTACCGTCACCACAACATCAGAATTGACGAGTGGCCGAGGAACACAAAAAAGCTCGAGTGCGGTAAACCATTAACAAGTTTAGTGGAGTGGCGGGGTTTGACAGAGCAATAATGAAGGACTAGCTAGGAACAGATTTAAGCCACATCCCCCCTCCTATTCACCAGTTTGCTTCACAACAACTAAAATCAGAAAAATGAGAATGGAATTCATTACCTGGTTTTTTTCAATCACCACACTCACAATCTTCTGCTCTATCTCCATTCCAGTACACAGCAAATGTCTGGAGGATCAAAAGTCTTTGTTGCTTCAATTGAAGAACAGCCTCCAGTTCAATCAAAATTCCTCTGTCAAGTTGGTGAGTTGGGCTCAAAGCAACGATTGTTGTCAATGGAATGGTGTGACTTGTGACCATTTCGGCCGTGTTATAGGTCTCGACCTGAACACGGAATCAATCTCCAGAGGTTTAAATGACTCAAGCAGTCTTTTCGGGCTCAAGTTTCTAGAGAAGCTGAACTTAGCTTACAACAGATTCAACTCCACACGAATTCCATCCAGTTTTGGAGTCCTCACCAATCTAAAATATCTGAATTTGTCAGCCGCTGAATTTGAAGGCCAAATTCCGATGCAATTCTCGCGCTTGACGAGGTTGGTGAAGCTTGATCTATCTGAAAATTGGTACTTGAGAATTGAGAAAACAAATTTATTCACACTTTTTCGTAACCTTGGTGGGCTTGTAGAGCTTTATTTGGATGGGGTAAATATATCAGCAAATGGGTATGAATGGGGTCAGGCCATTTCATCTTCACTACCTAACCTGCGAGTTTTGAGCTTGAGTGATTGTTTACTTTCAGGCCCTATTGATTCTTCCCTTCAAAACCTTCAGTACCTTTCAGAAATTAATCTGGCTTGGAACAATCTCTTGTCTCCGGTCCCGGATTTCTTTGCGAATTTCCTGAATTTGACAGTTTTGATTCTCATGGAGACGAACTTGTATGGAATGCTTCCAGAAAGCATATTTCAGTGGGTACAAACATTGGAGACTTTGGATTTGTCAGGCAATACACTACTCAATGGTTCTTTACCCGATTTCCAAGAGAATGGATCCCTTCAAAATTTGTTACTTTCCTACACCAGTTTTTCTGGGAATTTACCGGAATCTCTTGGAGACTTGATGGAATTAAGAAGGATGGAGATTCGCGGCTGTAATTTTAGTGGACCGATTCCGAATTCACTGGCAAATCTAAGTCAGCTTAATTACTTAGATTTTTCAATAAACAATTTCATAGGTCCCATACCTTCGTTTCAGAGGTCCAAGAATCTCACTTACATAGACCTCTCTGGGAATTCTCTTACAGGTCCAATACCTTCATTTCAAGGATCCAAGCATCTCACTTCCATAGACCTCTCTCAGAATTCTCTTACAGGTCCAATACCTTCATTTCAAGGATCCAAGCATCTCACTTCCATAGACCTCTCTCAGAATTCTCTTACAGGTCCAATACCTTCATTTCAAGGATCCAAGCATCTCACTTCCATATACCTCTCTCAGAATTCTCTTACAGGTCCAATACCTTCATTTCAAGGATCCAAGCATCTCACTTCCATAGACCTCTCTCATAATGCACTAACAGGTCCAATTCCTTCCATTTACTTCGAAGGACTTTCAAATCTTGAAGATATTTCTCTTGAAAACAATTCCTTCCATGGGAGTATTCCTTCTTCTCTGTTTTCCTGTCCCTCTCTGGAGGACATTTTGATTTCCAACAACCAATTCAGTGAAGTTTCTGGGTTTCTTCCAAATGGTACCTTGTCTCCTTTGAATACACTAGATTTGAGTAGTAACAAACTACAAGGGCCTATTCCGTCGTACTTTTTTGATTTCGAGAGTCTCAGTTCCCTCGACCTTTCTTCCAACAACTTCAGTGGCACCTTACAGCTAGAAAGTTTCCATAGGCTCCAAAATCTTATGGAGCTTAAGCTTTCGTACAACAGCTTGTCGGTCAATGCAAGTATTAGTAACTCTAACTTATCATTTTTTCCCGAGCTCCGGACACTAGGATTGGCTTCTTGTAAGCTGCAAGAGTTCCCTCCTCTAATGAACCAATCGTTGTCTGAATTAGACCTTTCGGACAATCAAATTTCTGGGGTAATACCTAATTGGGTTTGGAATATTGTTAATGGATCTCTATCATCTCTGAATCTTTCTTGTAATCTCCTAGTGGGTTTGCAATCGGAATACCGTATTCCTGATAATCTTGATGTCCTTGACCTTCATTCAAATCAGCTTCACGGTGAAATCCCATTATCATTTGCATCTAGATTCTATGTCGACTACTCATGGAATAATTTCAGCTCTTCTCTCTCTGTTGAAATTGGCAAATTCATTGCCTCTGCTCAGTTCTTCTCTCTTTCTTATAACATGCTTTCTGGACCCATCCCTCCATCAATATGCAATGGGAGCAACCTTGAGGTTCTTGATTTGTCCAACAATAGATTCACTGGCACTATACCCCGATGTCTGATAGATAAAGGTACGGTGAACCTCAGCGTTCTAAATTTGCAGAATAACCAACTTATTGGTAAAATAATAGGGACATTCCCAGAAGGTTGCGCTTTGAGGACCCTTAATTTGAATGCAAATTGCTTGGAAGGGCAGGTTCCAAAATCCCTGGCCAATTGTGCAAATGCCGAGGTTTTAAATCTTGGTACCAACAAAATAAATGGTAACTTCCCTTGCTTCTTGGCGAACTTATCCAACTTGCGCGTCTTGGTTTTACGATCCAACAAGTTCCATGGAAATATTCCCTGCAGTGGGATCCTTAATAATATGTGGCCAAAGCTTCAAATCATCGACCTAGCTTTGAACAACTTCAGTGGCATTCTGCCGCCAAAATTCTTTTCACAGAGGAAGGCAATGATGGATGCGGGTAATGGACAACCAATTCTCAGTCACTTACGTTTTGGGATGGACAGAAATATCTACTATGGGGGTAGAACTCCCTACTATAGGGGTGCAAATCCCTACTCTAGGGGTATAGACCGTATAGGGTCATTTAGGATGCAACGTTCCAACAAAAATTTTGGGATGGGCAGAAATATCTACTATGAGGATTCAGTGACAGTTATCATTAAAGGTTTGCAAATGAAGCTGGTGAAGATCTTAACTATATTTACCGCCATCGATTTCTCAAACAATAGTTTTGAAGGAAAAGTACCAAACACGGTTGGGGATCTGAAATCCCTTTATGCTCTCAACCTATCACACAATGCCCTCACTGGTTCAATTCCATCATCACTTGGAAACTTGTCAAAGCTTGAATCACTAGACCTCTCGTGGAACAAGCTCGATGGACGCATCCCGGTGACACTTGCAAGTCTGACATTTCTCTCATTTCTGAACTTATCATACAATCAACTCACTGGAATGATCCCAAGAGGCCCCCAGCTTCAGACATTTTCAAAAACTTCATTCGAAGGAAACAAAGGATTATGGGGACCTCCTTTGACCTCTTGTTGCAAGGAAGCAAAATCGGCACCGCCAACATTGAATGTTAGGCGACCAACTACTGAAGAGGATGAGATTAACTGGGTCTACATAATGGCTACGTTGGGATATACAGTGGGGTTTGGAGTTATTGTTGGGCCACTTTTGTATTCGAAAAGATGGAGACAATGCTACTACAAACCTGTTGATAGAGTTATTGTGAGGATTCTCCATCACCGAGAGCAGCGAGCAAGGAATCAAAGAAGAAGAAACAACATAAACTAGCTTCAAAGACACCAACACCACTGAAGGGTAAGTTCTCGAAGCAAAGTGTAATTTTTTTTTTTTTTTTGAACTTAATTAGCTCAACTTGTTCCAATTAGAGCAAAGTCCACTTTGACCCCTTGTGGTTATCGCTATGTGCGGATACCCCCCTCATGGTTTAAAATTGACCACATAACCTACCTGTGGTTTTGAAAATATGCAGATAGACCCCCTGCCGTCATATTTTCCATCCATATTAACGGACATAATATTAAAAGACCGATATACCCTCATTATGTCTCTTGATTCTTCTTTTTTAAATCTAATCACACCATCCCCTATACCAAAAATTGAATCCAAACCGTTGATATTGTAAATTTTGACGAGTACTACATCTATGCCAAAATTCAAGTCAATCAAAAAATGAAAAACTCATGGTCGAATCAATTTTGTTATGAAGTTAAAATTTCAAATTTGAAATTACTAAAAATTAGATCACTAGGTTATTGATGCTTGATCGAGATGATTTTTTTTTGGAGATACTCTATTATTTATTTAATGCATTATGAACGATTCAGATTACATTATAGAGGCGTGTGAGATATACCTCCATTAATTTGGATGGAAAACATGATGGCAGGGGGTCTATCCGCACATTTTCAAAACCACAGGTAGGTTATGTGGTCAATTTTAAACTATGAGAGGGGTATCCGTACATTGCAATAACCACAGAAGGTGAAAGTGGACTTTGCTCTTCCAATTAAGTAAAATCAGGTAAGGGTTTGTGTCCATCGTATAGGCGTCACCCTCGATTTATTTTGTTTGAGTAGGAATCCTTATCTTGTTTTGCACAATATCACAACTTACTTTAATACTTTTAAGTAAGTAGCTAGTCAAAAAAACTATGGTCTGAAAATCTAAATTATTAGTATAAGTGATAGCAAATAGGCGCCAATTATGTACCGTTTCAATAATATATTTTCAAAACATAAATGTGCGAATTTATAAATGTTCATAAGACTTAGGTAAGTTAATAAAGATGTTTTTCAGCAAGTCTAAAGATGTTCAGGCCGGTTCCTCCCATTCACATAAATTTAACACAATTTTTAACACTCCATCTCAGCCATTGAAATTAATGGCTGAGATTAAAACTTAACACACCTTCTTCTCTCTCCTCCCACTAACGTGAACTTTCTCCGACGTGGTCTTGCTCCTCTGCAGGACAGATCAAGTTAAACATAAGTTTCTGGAATGATTTTTCGGCCAAATGTACAAGTCCCAGTCTGTGGAAGTTAAAGGAAATCTCAGGCAACAAATGTTATACATCTCATTCAGAAAATCTCTGAAATAAACAAGGATAGGAAGAGAAAATCATTCATCTTCCAGTTTTGTAAAGTACGACACTGGAAACTCTAGTTTTTGACACATGTATGCAGGGATGGAGTCAGGGAGGGGCCAGTAGGGGCAGTCGCCCCTGCAAAAAGAAAAAAGAACACTACTATTATATGTAAAAAATAATAATTTCTATGAAAGTATATAGACTCGCCCCAGTGTATAATTTTGAAAAAAAATTATAATAGTAAACTTTGAAATGTGAGGATAGCAACATTAATTATTAAATGCTAAGGTCTAAAATATAACAAAACATAAAACTAGATGGTTAATATTGTGAATATTAAAGTAATAAACTTCCACCTTAGATGGATTTAGTGTTTTACAGTTTTATTATTTTTGCCCTAAAATCTCAATGGCACACAAACACCACCCCCCCCCCCCCCCCCCCCCCCCCCCCCCCCCCCCCCCCCCCCCCCCCCCCCCCCGCTCTCTCTCTCTCTCGGCACAAACATCTCCAATTGTTAAGACTTCAAAGACAATTTCAAGAAAATAGCAACGGATGAGAAGAGATTTTGGAAACCCAAAGTAATTTTGGTGAAATCTAAGTTGTAGGTATGTCTTTCCATAATTGTTGTTCTAGACTTGGGCCCGTTTGATAATCATACTAGGCCTTGGGATTGGATTACCAATCCCATGGGTTTGACAAAAACATGTTTGGTAACCAAAAAGGGGTGTGGACTAACAATCCAATGGGATTGGAAGTTGGCCATTAGGGGGTATTGGTAGAGGCCTCTCCCACTTGGTATTAGTAATCCTATCCACTCCTTACCATTACAAAATTACAAAAATAGCCTTGTTCAAACCATGTCCCAAGAAAAATTATTTAACAGATGTGCTTGTGGATAAGAGATATGCTTTTGCTATTTATTGGTATGCTTTTGGCCGTTTCATGCTGTGAATGTTTTCTTGAATTCACTTGGGTTTTTTTCTTGGGTCTGGATTTGATGCGTAGGAAAGGTTAATCTTTTATTGGGTATTTCCACTCATTGTCCCAAGAAAAATTATTTAACAGATGTGCTTGTGGTGAGATCCAGAGAGGCCTTTCTCTCCTCCATGCGATATTCCCATTTCGACAGTTGGGGCATTTGCTTCGAGCGTGGCTAAGTCCAGAAGACGGAAGTTTGACAGAATAAAATGCTAGTTATGAACTTTTGTGGCATTCCTAATGTATCTCAAATAAATAATTATGTTTATTTGAGAGTGTACTTAATTTTCTCTGTTATGTTTGTTATGGAACATGAATAAAAAGCTTATGTTTGCTATATTTTAATATTTTGTGCACATGAATGATCAAATCAACCACTTTCAAATTAAAGTAATCAAAATTTTCATCTAGATATTAAAATTTTTCAATAGTATTTTTTTTTCATTTTCTGAAAAATTGGTTTGATCCAGAAAATACCCATCCAAAAATTAAATCAGTTTTGCATAAGGGTAAAAACGGAAATGTATACTATTAATCCAATCCTATCCCATGTGAAACAAACATGATATTAATAATCCTATCATCTAATCCCATCACAAACAAACATACTCATCATCAATCCCATCTCCTTATCAATCCCTTCTCATTACCAATCACAATCCTAATCCCATCTCCTTACGAATCCCAACCATCTATCACTGTTATCAAACGGGGCCCTAATTCTTTATTTTTTGATTGATAAAATCAAGTAACATGAAAGCCCACATACCGAATTCATCAAGTTGTGATGAAATAAAAAAAAAGATGAACAATAAAGAAAAATAAGACACATACATCAAGATCAATCCCATTAGTTAAACCGATTTATCTATTTACGTTATTTTGAGTTTTAATATATTTACGTTATTATGTATGTGTATTTATATTTTTTTCTCGCATACACGGTCGCCCTTGCATGGTGAAATTTCTGGCTCCGTCCCTGCATGTATGCCGTGCAAGGCGCGAATGCATTTGCAGGCGTTGGTTGGTAAAATGTGCGGGCGCGCCAAGACTTGTAGCGCCTAACTTGGATGGTGATTGCCGTGAATCTCTAACTTTTAACTCAATGAGCGATTGCGTGTGATCCAAAGGTTAAATATCACAAGAAGGGTCGTGATTTACCACACGATTGTGTACTTAGAATTTTCTAGTCGTATAGAAAAGATAACGTAAAACGTATATTATATCGAAATAATAAAGAACAACATTACTTTTTTAACTAGAAGAGAGAAAGTTCATGTATGTTAGTGGGAGGAGAGAGAAGGTGTGTTAAGAATTTTTGTTTTTACCTGAGAAGGTGTGTTAAGTTCCGAAAGACGTTTTTGTGCAGCTTCTAAACAAATAACAATTATTCTACCACCACATCCAATCACACACCCCCATTTATAATAGGAGTGGAATCCGCACACACTACACACCTAATATGTGGGACCCACCATTGTTGTGAGTGTGTATTTGGGTGTATAGTTGGGTGTGACATATAATTTGTATGAATTTGCTATAAGGGTGCGGAACTAGTGGGATAGACAATATAAGGGTGCCGATGTTGTGATTTGATCATTTCACTAGTGGGGTGGGATAGCTTCCCACCATATGTTTACTATGCCGTTGGATGTGCGTCATAGATTTCATATTGTATATGATATTGTTGTATGGCTTCGGGCCTATTTTAGTTCACATGTTGTTTCTACGATTATAGAATTTGATTGATTCAATTGTTGTTAATACCCATGGTAAACTTGTAACTTTGGTATTCTAAATTCTCTGCTGGACTGGTTTATATTTTTTCAGGAGATCACGTGGAGGGAATAAGATTTAGCATTGGGCACTAAGTCAGCTATCACTTTTTTATGTCATTTTAGTAATTTTAGTTACTTGAATTGCAAGCATGTTATATTATGGCATGACATGGTACTTGTCTTTTTTCCACTTTTCTAGTTGGGCTTAGTGAACCCGATGATTTGTAATAAATTGAGCTTGTACTATTTATCTGTCAGTGTTCAATAAATACAAGATTTGGTGGATATATTCAATAATGTTTTTGCATTATTATTTTAGTGATAGTCTCTTAATTGGTAGAAAAGGCCCTCCAGTTTTGGAATCCTTAAATAGTCTTTTCAGGCTCAAGTTTCTAGAGAAGTTGAACTTGGCTTACAACAGCTTCAACTTCAGACAAATTCCATCCAGTTTTGAACTCCTCACCAATCTAAGATATTTGAATTTGTCAGCCGCTGAATTTGGCAGCCAAATTCCAATGGAAGTCTCTTGCTTGACGAGGTTGGTGAAGCCTTTGATCTGTCTACTAATGACTTGAGAATTGAGAACCCCAATTATTTACGCTTGTTCGGAACCTTAGTGGGCTTGCAGAGCTTTATATGGACGAGGTAAATATGTCAGCACATGCATATGAATTGGGTTAAGCCATTTCATCTTCACTGCCTAACCTGTGGGTTTTGAACTTGAGTGGTTGTTTACTTTCAGGCCCTATTGATTCTTCCCTTCAAAACCTTCAGTACCTTTCAGAAATTAATCTGGCTGGAAACAATCTCTCGTCTCTAGTCCTAGATTTCTTTTCGAATTTCCCGAATTTGACAGTTTTGATTCTTAGTGAGACGAACTTGTATGGAACGTTTCCAGACGGCATATTTCAACAGGTACAAACATTGGAGACACTGGATTTGGCAGGCAATACACTACTCAATGGTTCTTTACCTGATTTCCCAGAGAATGGATCCCTACGGAATCTGGTGCTTAGCTTCACCAGTTTTTCAGGGAATTTGATGGAGCTAAGAAGGATAGAGATTTACGGCTGTTTTTTCAATGGACCGATTCCGAATTCATTTGCAAACCGAAGTCACCTTGTTTACTTGGATTTTTCATCAAACAATTTGAGTGGTCCAATACCTTTGTTTCAAAGATCCAAGAATCTCACTTACTTAGACCTCTCTCAGAACTCTCTTACAGGTCCCATACCTTCCATTTACTTTGAAGGCCTTAAGCTTCCAAATCTTGAATATATTAATCTCGAAAAAAAACTCCTTCCATGGGAGTATTCCTTCTTCTCTGTTTTCCTATCCTTCTCTCCAGAGCATTTGGATTTCCCACAACCAATTCAGTGAAGTTTCCGAGTTTCTTCCAAATGGTTCATTGTCTCCATTGGTTCAACTAGATTTGAGTAGAAACAAACTACAAGGGCATATTCCCCCGTACTTCTTTGATTTTAAGAGTCTCAGTTACCTCCCACTTTCTTTCAACAACTTCAGTGGCACCATACAGCTAGAAAGTTTCCATAGGCTTCGAAATCCTACGTGGCTTGAGCTTTCACACTATAGCTTGTCAGTCAATGCAAGAATCAGTAACTCTAGCTTATCATCCATCCCCAACTCGGACTTCTCAGGTTGGCTTCTTGCAAGCTGCAAGAGTTCCCCCCTCTAATGAACCAATCGGCGTTGTGGTGTTAGACCTTTCTAACAATCAAATTTCTGGGGTAATACCCAATTGGATTTGGAATGTTGGTGGTGCATCATATGGATCCCTAGATTTTCTGAATCTTTCTTGTAATCTCCTTGTGGGTTTGCAACGGAAATACCTTATTTCTCCTCTTCAAACCCTTGACCTTCATTCGAATCAGCTCTGCTGTGAAATCCCAATACCACAAGTATTAGCATACCATGTGGACTACTCGAGGAATAACTTCAGCTCTTCTCCCTCTACTGAAATTGGCAATGGCATTGCCTTTGCAAATTTCTTCTCTCTTTCACATAACAAGCTTTCTTGACCCATCCCTCCATCAATATGCAATGGGAGCAACCTTGAGATTCTTGATTTGTCCAACAATAGATTCACTGGCACTATACCCCAATGTCTAATAGATAAACGTACTGCAACCTTTGGCGTATTGAATTTGCAGAATAACCAACTTACTGGTAAAATAACTGGAACATTCCCAGAAGGTTGCACTTTGAGGACCCTTGAGTTGAATGGAAATCAGTTGGAAGGGTAGGTTCCAAAATCATTGGCCAATTGTAGAAATGTGGAGGTTTTAAGTCTCGGTACCAACAACATAAATCATAACTTCCCCTTGTTTCTTGGCGAACTTATCAGAATTGCACGTCTTAGTATTATGATCCTACAAGTTCTATGGAAATATTCACTGCCGAGGAATTTACATCTAGCCAAAGCTTCAAATCATTGACCTAGCTTTGAATAACTTATGCGGTATTCTGCCGCCAAAGTTCTTTTCACAGAGGGAGGCAATGATGGATGGGGGTAATGTACAATTAAATCTCAATCACTTGTGTTTTGAGTTGTCCCGAAACATCTATTATGAGGATTCAATGACAGCTGTCAACAAAGGGGTAGAGATGGAATTGGTGAAGATCGATCTTAACTATATATACCACCATCGATCTCTCAAACAACAGTTTCAAAGGAAAAATACCAGATACAGTTGGGGAACTAAAAGCCCTCTATGTTCTCAACCTATCACACAATGCCCTTATTGGTTCAATCCCATCATCACTTGGAAACTTGTCAATCCTCGAATCACTAGACCTCTCATGGAACAAGCTTGGTAGAAGCATCTCAGTGACACTTGCAAGTCTTACATTTCTTTCATTCCTAAACTTATCATACAATCAACTCATTGGAATGATCCCAATAGGCGCCCAGCTTCAATCATTTCCAGGACCATCATACGAAGGAAACAAAGGATTATGGGGAGCTCCTTTGACTGCTTGTTGCAAGGAAGCAGAATCGGTTCCGCCAACATTGGAGGGTACGCTATCATAGACTGAAGAGGATGAGATTAACTGGATCTACATAATGGCTACGTTGGGATATATTGTGGGGTTTGAAGTTGTTGTTGCCACTTTTATATTTGAAAAGATGGAGACAATGCTACTACAAACCTCTCGATAGAGTTATTGTGAGGATTCTCCATCATCGAGAGCAGCGATCAAGAAATCGAATAAGAAGAAACAACATAAACTAGCTTCAGAGACGCCAATACCACTGAAGGGTAAGTTCTCAAAGCAAAGTATAGTTTTTTTTTTTCACTTAATTAGCTCAACTTGTTTCATTTAACTAAAATCAGATAAAGGTTTGTTCCACGAGAAAATCTTTTTAATGGCAGAGCCGTGAATAGTTGTTTACGAAGTCAATCGCAACCGTCCGAAAGTTAATGAAACTTTTGCCAGGAAAAGTTTTAACTCTTCCTCAGAAAAGTTTCATTTAAATCTGAACCGTCCAAAGCCGAAAAGGATGGCCAAAATCGCATAGAGCCGTGAATAACTCCTTCTCTCTCTTGTTCCACTAACTTGAATATACTTTAGCATTAGTCAAGATCGATTTATTTTGGAATCCTTATCTTGTTTTGCACAATATCATATATTGGCAAGTGAGTTTCGGACTACCTCAGTTATATGAATTTCAAGTTTATAATGGCCCCATTTGCTAGTAATTCTAGATTTTTACTTATCTTGATTATTTGGCTTTAAAAAGTAAGATTACTTTAACCTCCAATTTGTAGCTTTCTTACTTATTTTAAGTTGAAAATTTAGGGATAGACAAAAAAACTCTTTAATTTCTAATTCCTAATTAAAATCATTAAGGATATTTTAGATATGCCAATGATAATAAACTACTTTGCAACTTATTTACCAAACAGAACTTTTATTTAACCAACCAAGTTAATTAATGAGTCAAGAACAATAAACAATGAACGCACTTAGGAAAATACCGAAAATACCGAAAGAGAGTCCTAATAATAATTTTCTTAAACTAACACTGACTAATCCCTTTCCTTTTTTTTTTTCAACCACGGAAAGAGAGAAGAATTTGTTAACGAAGAAACCGGTCAAAGGACCGGACATCATCCAAATCAAGATTAGCTAGCCAATGGAGGACAGGAAAAGTACAATAAGGAAAGGGAACGCTTAACCAACAAATGGGCTACTCTATTACAGGAATGATTAACATGCACAAAAAGTACAATAGGAAAATAAAGGCAGAAGAACTAAGCAATCCAAGATAATAGAACTACAATCCGCAAAAGATTTTCTTGCTTGAGTAAGTGCTTGAACAACTTGGAGAGAATCACCCTCCACAACAATCTTTGAAAGGCCTCTATTAGCTGCAAAGACCATGGCTTCAACAGCTCTGAGGGAGAAAAGCCCAATAAAAGGGATGGCCACCATGCCCACAATCTGCCCCAATGATCTTGAGCCACAATGCCGACCTCAACTGAGCCGTTTGCCCTTAGAACGGCCCCATCAACATTAAGTTTTATCACATCAGCAAGAAGTGGACGCCACATAGGAACGCTCCCAGAAACAGCAGGTTATTTGAAGAAAATGATCATCAACCATAACAGCCTTAAATTTGGAACAAAGAGCAGAAGCCTTTTCTAGAATCATAGTACCATCCCAGCCAAGGCCATCAAAATACACTTGATTTCTTGCTTTCCAAATGAACCAGCAAATAGAAACAAAAAATGCACCCATATCCACCAATGTATCAGATGCATAAAAATTATGGGGGAACGAATACCACCAATCGATAAACTGAAAGGAATTCCACATTGAAGAAACCACAGAGCTAAACGGGGAATCAAGCCACACCGCTCGCGATAGCTAGCACTGGAAAAGCAAGTGCTCTAGTGTTTCATAATTGGTCTTACACCTTGGGCAGTAGGGAGAAACATCAATACATTTACGATTCAAATTAGCACACTAATTATCTATAATACAATTCGCGATGGTGTGGTGGCCCACACATTTTCCTTGCATAAATCTTGGCCCTTTTGTTTTAGGACACATTTTTCTGCATAAATCTCCACCATCTATTAAACCTTGGCATTTTTGTAAATACTTTGCATTTTTTGAAATAAATGGCAGTAATTATTTTTTCAGTTTTGGCAGTAATTATTTTTTCAGTTTTGGAAAATATATAATTTGCTGAGATTCCCTCTTCTTTCCTAAAATCACTCTTAACAATCCAAGAGCTAGGATTTCTTTTAGGATTTCTTCCAAGAGCTAAGCCATCAATTACGCATGTCGCCCAAAAAAAAAAATCAAGAATAAGTAGAAGCGGTAAATCAGTTTTTTTTTTTCCCAAAGATAGCTTCCAGATCAGTTTGATTGGTGTTGAAAGACAAATTGGGTGAACTGCTTTGATTGGGTGAATTCTCATATCAGTTTTTGGTAATGAATTTACGGTGAATGAATTACTCCCTAAGCGTTTTGGTGAACGAATTATACTCCCTCAGCGTTTTGGTTAACGAATTACTCTCTCTATCTCTCTCACACTCTCCCCAATCATTTTCTGAACAAGTCCTCTTTCCTGTTCTCCCTGAATCTCGCCCTCTCTCCAGTTGTCTCTCCAGAGGTATGTCTCTTTGTTCACTCTTTTTTTTTAAACGATTGTGATAGCTGTTAATCGGGAAAATGGTGTGTTGTGCAAAGTCATGAGAGAAGTATGTTACTCCACTTTTTTTTTTCCCATGTTTTGAAATTTGGTCATTTGATTAGAAGAACAAACCAATTGAAAAAGTGAACAGAGAAACGTTCCCTACACCCCAAACTTTAACACCATTTTGGTACCAGGTACTACTTTAAGCATTCTCTTTTTTAGAGTTTTTTTTTTTTTTTTTAGTTGCACTTAAATGGCCTGCATCAATGGTTAGTGTTGGTTTTCAGCACGGTTTTTGACTGATTATGGAGGGAATTCAATGAATCATCTCTTGCACAAAGACGTTGATTATGGAAAGTTTAAACAAAAAATTTGTTTCTTATTCGATTGTTGACACCATTTGTTCGGCTCCTTTTAATTTTTTTTTTTTTATGGAAAGTTTACAGGATGAATAGTGAGAATGAAATTAAGATGGTTCAAGTGACTGAACGAGTGGATACACATGAGGATGCTCAAGTTGTAGCCGAAGAGCAAAGTATACAAATTGACCCACAGATTGGTAAGCATTCTAGCTACAAAGACTAAACTGTGATTTTTAGTCTACATTTTTCGAATTAACTGCAATCTTTTTATAGATGAAGAATTGAATGAGCCTCACGTGTCAAAAAAAGTTCGCCTGCATGAAGATGCCGAAGAAGCAAATGAAGAACAATTTGTGGGTATTGACACCTCTCACGTGTCAAAAAAAGTTTGTCTGCATGAAAACGCACAAGAAGCAAATGAAGGTCAAATTGGTATGCATTTATATTAATAGTGCCATGCATTAAATAGACTTTGTTACCAATTTTGAGTTGCTTTGCACATAGGTGTATTAGAAGTTGATATGCTTCCACTGATTGAAAAAGTCAAAACACATGAGGATGCTCAAGTATCGCTTCAAGAGTAAAATATAGAAATTGAGCCCCCAAAGATTGCACTTGGTAAGCATTCGAATTAACATGCCTCAATTCCTATACGATTGCATTTTTTTGCCTCCTTGTACGCAAAATATATGTCCCTCATTCCAATTTACCATTTTTGTTAAATCTTTAAATCTTTATAGGTGTATATGTCCCTTATTAATTCTTTAAATATTTATAGGTGTATATGTCCCTTATCCCCATTTTGCGGATTTGCATCCAAATGGAAGTAAATGGAAAGTCAAAGCTCGATTGGTGAGGATGGTAGAAGTTATGAATCCGCTTTTACCCAGTGTGTCGACGCTTAGATTGGTTTGTCTTGATGAACAGGTGCGCGCTTTAATATTTTATATGTCTTTCACTGATGATACAAGAGTTGAACACGTCTTTATCAAATGTGATAAGACTCCTCTTCATTGGGATTTCTTGATAAGATTACGAAACATCCATCATTTTACACACAAATATGTGCAATTAATAGGTACGTTGTTCTATGAAACCTATGAATTGAGCAAAGTATCGTACAATATGTTCTCATAATTTCCTTTTTGTAACTATATATGTAATTATGCAGATGTGGTTGGATTGGTTGTTAGTGTCTCTGAAAGTCGACAAACTCAAAATAGAGACTTTATGGTTAGAGATGTGGTGTTGCTTAATAAAAGGTTAAGGTTACTACAAAGTCAATTTATTTGTATGCGTAAAATATGTTACTATATATATAATGTCAATTTAATCTTTGTTCTCAACAGTATGACATTTGTTCGACTTACTTTGTGGAATGAATTTGCAATGAGAGATGGGATGCGTCTGTTTGACAATCTGCATAGTAATCAAGTTTTGTTTGCTACGGGGTTGAAGGTCAATTATTTTCATGGTAATACTACTCTTAACATGTATTAATTTTTAATATTTTATCTTAAAATATTAAAAATCTGCATAGTAATCGAATAATTTTAATATTTTATCTTATAGGTCCGTACCTTTTGCACCTGCATGAAGAGCAAATTATATGTTAACCACTCATTTCGTACAGATGGCATTCCTGAATGGTAAGTTGGACATATAACCACTCATTGTATGTTAACCACTCTATAATGTAGAATTGTCAATTTAATTAGTTGCGTGCTCATCTAGGTTGGCCGAGGACAGAAGTGCACAAAAGTTGATAGAATGAAATCGCACACATGGATTTTCACTTCCACAGGCACTAATAATTTCAAATGCCAAGAGAATTCGAATAAAACAATTTGCGTTTATGCCCAATGTAAGATTTTTTTAAACATGATTTCACGGTTACAAATCTTTTTTTAATATATATATTTTACACTTTGGTTTATGGATTTTTTCGTAGGTCCAATATTATCGCATTATTGGCCGCATCGAGAAAATATATGTTGAACACCTGTGGATTGATTTACGCAAGACATGCTTGAAGCAAGTCGAAGATCAATACGGCTGGTTTGTGTGTAAACATTGTGGACAAGACGATGTCCAAAGCGTAATGAGGTATTCATTTCATATCCCAAACGGTTAAATTGAAAGATTGTCATGAGAGACTCCACTAATATTGTAACATATGCATTTTAGGTACAATGTAAAGATGGTCGTGAGAGACTCCACTGGCTCAATGGAGCTCTTGCTAAAGGATAAGAAGGCAGAATTCATCTTACAATGTGTCGCACCCTATTTGAAGTACTAATTGTTAAAGGTAAATATTAAAATGTTAGATGTAAATCACATTGTATAGCAATACGTTTATTTGTGATATTTTGCTAGGATAATGGAGTGCAAATGCTCAAAGATTATATTGCTCAATATTATGGACGAGCATACGTGTTTATCATTCCTACTCCAGAAAGTGTGTCTTGACCATTGTGCCTCTATAGTGACTTTCGTGTTAAAAGTTGATTGGACGGAAGAATTTTCATACCTTTGCAAAGGTAATAAGTGATATACGATTACAACAATTAAGATGGTGGTAAATATTTCATTGTCACACCTATATAATAATTCTTAATCTTATTTATGTAGGAATGTCGTCCTTCCGGTGACCTGACATGACACCGTCCCTTCCTTTGTAGACGGCTAAGTGACTTCCTAACCTTAACGCCTGCTTCATTAGTATCATAATCCCTGCTATCAACAAGTTATGAATAGCCCTGGCTTTCTTCTTTATTAATGGCAGAACAAGGCGCCGGTCTTGCCGGTACTCCCTTGTATAGGTATGCAATTTCAGAAAGCTAACTTGAGCTATGGTGAATTATCTGTCTTTTGCTTCGTCAGTGATCCCGCGGTCAAAATGAAAGTTTATTAGAATCGAGGACTGGCAACACTACAATGAGGTCGTCGAGATAATAGCTTTGTTAAGACATTGGATAAATCATATTTACATTTTATTTGTTATGTTGGGTTTTACAAATATGTAATTCGTATAACTCCATTTCGTTTGTAGTACGTGTGTTTAGTGATTTGTGGATTTTGGAACATAACGACCTACTTGAATATTCTGTTTCATATGAATGTGTGCGCCTTGATTTGTCTGGCACATATAACGTAGGGCATGAACGTACTTATGAACCAAAGTTCATAATGTCTTCATCTGAAACTGTCCAAGTGTGGTTTAATTTCGGATTAAGTTCCTGTTCATATGGACAATTTAATGTTCTAAATTTTTTTGATCGGGATGCCATATAACTCAAGTGTTAAAAAGCATTAAAATGCCCACTGATGGGTTAATGGTGTTGAGACCTAGCTAAAGTCACTAGAAATCGAATAACAAATCCATCGACCCGTGCCTTCAGGCACGGGCAAGCCCTAGTGTAATAATATGGCACGACATGGTACTTGTCTATTTGCCGTTTTTCAAATTGGGCTAAGCGGACCCTGTGGTTTGTAATAAATTTAGCTCATACTATTTATCTTTCAGTGTTCAAAAAATAGAAGCTTTGGAGTAAGAGTTAATAACGATTGGACGAAAAGTGAGGAAATTATTGAATAGAGATGAATCTTGAGATATAGAGGTTTGTAATTGGAGTTTGTATGAATAGTAAACTTATCTATATTCACTTTCGATTAAAATCCATTATTTCTATCCTCTCAAATGGAGCAATGGAGGATGTTAATT
The DNA here is from genome assembly GCA_019656295.1 of Rhododendron mucronatum var. ripense. Lineage (NCBI taxonomy): Eukaryota > Viridiplantae > Streptophyta > Magnoliopsida > Ericales > Ericaceae > Rhododendron > Rhododendron mucronatum. The sequence goes on along the minus strand of BPLT01000120.1, from coordinate 89,337 downwards.
GGGTTGGAGATGCTCTAAAGATGAATAATGAAAGGGAGACTTAATGAATAGTCCTCGTGTTCAACTATTTGTAAGTTTTCATCCGGCACTTTTTGAACAGTTATGTTTTCATCCTTTTAGATAGTGAATTACCTATATTACCCTTTAATATAGATATTCATATGTAGATGTATATTTCCTTCCTAAATTCGTGGGATTCTAGTATTTATAGTTACCTAAAATCATGGGTTGATTAATGGATAAAAATGTTGGGAATTTTCAATTTTTAATGTATATATTCTAAATCATTCTCTCTCCTTAATTTCGTGAATTTTTAAATTCTTAATTTTCGTAAACTTTGGTAAATTGATCGGATTATATTATAAACTTACGTGAATATGGTTCAACCAATTTCATGAAAATTCATGATTTAGTTAAAAAGTATGAATACACCATGTTTTATTCATGAACACACATGAACAAATTAATAAAAATATGAATAAATTAATCGAAAAACATGAATACATCATGTTTTTAATCAGGGACGGACGGACACAGGGGCACGTGCCCCAAGTCAATTTAAAAAAAAAAATTTACAGAGAGCAATCAAAAAGTGAAAAGCAAGCAAAAAGGGATTACGTTTTCAAGTTTTCTCTCTTGTTCCTTCGAGAAGCGCCGACCGGCCGCCTGATCCAACCCAAGTCTCACCATTACCGGTCGCCGTCGTCCATCGCCGACTCAACCCTCCAGGCAGCAGGAAGCCACCACTGAGGTCTCTCTTTCTCTCAGTCTTTCTGACTCTCACTATCTCTGGACCAGATTTTGTATATATTTATATATAATACATATACATATCATATGTATGCTCAGGTGTGGTCGGATGGTGATGTCGACAATACATGGGAATTTTGTATACTGAGATGTGAATTTGTGATACACTAAGGCCCCGTTCTAGAAACACAATTAGAACTTATTTTTTGTGTAATAAGAAGGCTTGTTCCGGAAAAATAAGAAGGCTGGTACTTATTTTGGAAGAATTTATATAGGTACCGACCGGCCGGGGAGGGAAATCGTACCGGCGGCCGCGCCGGGCCATCTCCGGCCACCGAACGGCCGATCCGAGCCGTCCAAAAATTCTATAAAAAAATCCGAAGGGGCCCCCGTGAGAATCAACGGCATCCGAGGTGTGTAGGATGCTTGATTCGAGCACCCCTTTTCCGTGTAGGGTGCTTGATCGTATATACACGGAAAAGGGGTGCTCAGATCAAGCACCCTACACACCTCGGATGCCGTTGATTCCCGTTTAGACTCCCTCGATTTTTTTTTTAGAATTTTTGGACGGCTCGGATCGGCCGTCCGGTAGCCGGAGACGGCCCGACACGGCTGCCGGTATGATTTCCTTCTGCCGGCGCCCATTATCATATCAACAGTCTTATTTTTTGTATAAGGCAACTTCAAGCTAAAAAATCATGTGTTTACGCAAATAATTTTCCTACCACTATGGATCTTGTTTGAAAGATCTCATTGAGATCTTTAATACGGTGCAAAAAAAATTGATTTTTTTTTTCATTTACATTTTTTTTGAGTTTGAAAATGTGAAAGGAACTTTTTATTTGGGTTTTGTGGAATGACCCTTTTTATTTTTGAATGAGAAGTGACAAAATAAGTATATATTTTTTAAGAAGGTTTCCGGAACGGGGCCTAATTCATATATTATAGTATATACGCACACGGCATATCCTCTGGCCCATTTACATAGGAATTTTTAATTCAGATGTTTATATACATTGAATTTAGGGCTTTTGCTTCTATTTTTCAAGCTTTCTAATTAGGGCTTTTTGCTCCAGTTTTCAAGCTTTCCAATTAGGGTTTTTTTTTCCTGATATATGTGCGATTTTAATTAGGGTTTTTTTATACTGATTTTAGGATTTTCAATTAGGGTTTTTTTTTATACTGATTATAGGGCTTTTCGGATACCTTTATTGATACATATGTTCTATTTATCTTTGTAACAGTATATACTATGGAGAAATACTTCAAACAAAAATCACCCATGGAACTTTTGAAAGCATTGTGCTTATGGCTACGAACTTTTGGAAGCATGCAAATATTATAGAACATGTTGCGAAGTCTGGTTTAATATTATTGGAACTTTTGAAAGCATTGTGCTTATGTCTACGAACTTTTGGAAGCATGCAAATATTATGGAACATGTTGCGAAGTCTAATTTAATATTATTGTACTTGACGATAAATTTTTGTTCATAGTAGTAGAAATTTGTGCCCCCACTATTGGGATTTTCTGAATCTGTCCTTGTTTTTAATCGACCATGGAAAACATGAATAAATTAATCGGCCATGAATATACCATTTTTATTCATGAAAACACAACAATATGAAAAATACACCATGTCTGAAATGAAAAACTATGTCAAAGAACTAATGGAGCTTACTGCTTTTATGTCACGCCCTCGATTTTCAACACAAATATAAATTATTTTCGTGATAAGAATCCTCACAATATTCCATACGATACCCAAAAGATTTCTGTATTCTCATTCCCATAGCAATACTTCCAGGTTCACTAGGTTTCCAAAATATTACTCCCTCCGTTCCAAATTGAGAGTCCCTCTTGGGGATTCCAACTATTTTAGGGGACAAGCAATGATTACACCTATATTACCTATTATTTCCACTATTATCCCTATATTTTACTTACTTTATAACACTTATATTCAATTGTGAGGGATACTTTTGGAAAATCACCAAAATTTTCCTTCCATTTTTGGAAAAGAACCATCATTTTAGAAGAACCCAAAAAGGAATAATAGACTCTCAATTTGGAACGGAGGGAGTACAACATAGGCTCAACGGCCCCAAATTAACACAAGTATCAAATTTCGAAAGAGGTTTAAGAGTTACAATGTTCCAAGTCAAAAGAATTACAATTTTAGTTACAAATGCATCTTTCAAAAGAAATTACAAAGATGAATAGGTAACTTCTTCGGTAAGCTTTCAAAAAAAATATGTCCACACGTCAAGCACTCCAGTCATGCGAGCTAGTGATCCGGGTTAGCGCCTGAAAATAATATAAGCTTGAGTTACACTAGCCCAGTAGAAAAGTCTACGCAAACTCTATATGCAAATAAGCGAGACGGACGAAGGAATGATGGGAATTCAAATGACAATAGAGGAAGCACAACTATCATGATCAAGCATCTCAATGTCTCCAATCTTTCTTTCATCTAAACTCATAAGTCGTTCTCGTTCAACTGGTATCTCAACATATAGTGTCCATTGTGTGTCTGAGCCGAAGCTCCTGCCGGGTTAATTTTGGGACCCCGATATCCCCTGTGAGCAGCCACCTTGAAGGCTAGGCCTTGAGTGATCATTATGAGCATTAGATCCTGCCGAGCTATTTTTGGAACCCCGATATCCCCTGCCAGGCACCCACCTGTCGATGGGCCCCTATTGTTCGCGCGTCGATCTTGTGCTCAAGTGTATCGTTCGAACAAATGTCGTGCAAAGAGCCCAAAGGTATCACTTCACGGCCCCACCAATTATGGACAATCCCAATGTATGTCACGTTGAGTAGGAAAAACAAGAAAGGCTGCCAAACTTCTTATTTTATGCATATATAATCACATAATCCATGGCATGACTAACAACTTTGGAAAGGAAAATGGGATTCCAATACGTCAGGGAAATCAATTTTTTTGCAGGTGACCTACCGGTACAAACTGGAGAGAGGAGGGTCAAAACTTTGGTCCACAAGAATTTTATCGGTAGGTAGAAAAATGGTACAGGTAGAGTTTCAAAAAAATGAAGAAAAATTTTAATCCTATCGGTAGGGAACAAATCCTACCGGTACAAACTCAAAACGGTGAGCACACATTCTCTCGGCAACAAGATTCTATCGGTAGCGAAAAATATCCTAGCGGTAGGAATCCGAAATTTTGGCGATTTTTCATCAGATGACAGATTTTGATCCAAACCAAATAACAGCCGATACGAGTTCAAATGATGCATAAGAACACTCAAACAACATATAAAGAGAGGCAGAATTTCCTACCTCGAGTATCCAAGCCAAAAACAAAGAGATTGAACAAGCCCTAGCTTCCGGAATCCAAACCAAGCAAAAATACACCCAATCGATCTCTATCCAACGCGATACGAGCCCGAATACGCGTGTAGAAGATGGAGTTGAGATAGATTGTTGTGGGTTTTTGAGTGATTGAGTGAGTTTTTGAGAGATGAGAAGTGAAATGGAGAGAGAGCCGAGAGAGGAGAGAGCTAAGATGAGAATGAAAAAAGAAAAAAGAAAAACCAACAAAACTCTCCTGTGTTTGGGTTGAATTAACTCAAATCAATCGACAAATAATTGTGTGCGGGCGTGCCAGAAAAGAAATAACTTCAAAGAAGAAATTACTCTTTTCAAAATGATTTGAAACAACTAATTTCAATCAGGCAATTGTGTTATCCGTCCGATTACCTCAACTAAGAGGATTTTTCCTTAAGGTATCAACCAAATAAAAGATTGACGCGCTTCGAAATCAGAAAAAATGATTGAACACAAACAAACCTGAATCTAATCAAAGGTAAGTTTGTATACAAACACTCTTAAGATTCTATCAAGAATAATAAAGAAATGCAAGCACACTGAATTTAATCAAAAGTGAACTTGCAAACAACTATTCTTTGGTAAGAAAAAACTTAAAGGAAATAAAAGAACTTGAATTTAATCGAAAGTAGTCTTACATGCAAATAAGCCTTCAACTTACAAAAAAGACCCTATTCTAAACTAAAAACTAATCTAAGATAGATCTCTGAGCAATCATTTTGTATGAATTGTCAGATGATATGGATTTTTTTGTGTGTTCTTCTCTTCACTTGCTTCTTCTATTTATAGACGCTGAACTTGCCTTCGATCCCCACGTCTTCGATTGATATCCATGTTGGCCGTATAATTCGGCTGAGAGGGGTCTTCAAACGGTTACCTTGATATTTCTAGAATCTTTTCCCCCCTGCATGCTTCGATAATGGTATTCGTGGCTTCATGCTTTAAATAACGGTTCCCACTTCCAAGCAACGTGGGTTAGTGTCACACGTCTGGCTCAGAATAATCCCCTGCAATCATGTCCAACGTTCATTATAAACCAAGACAGTAATGGTACCGTTCGATGTTTCCAAAGATCAATCAACGGTTTAAATCAAACTGCTTTTAAAACCATCCTTAATTATAGTCTAAACGCCGTCGGTTCCAATCAAAACGATACCGTATAGTACTAAAACAACATCATCATTAAACCCCGTAATCCTCTGTATCTCGGGTTCAATTAGGATGTGTTCTGATTGGTCAACACACTATTTGGTGCCACGTGTAACTTTCTTATTGGGTGGCATATTTTAGGATGTAAACACAACCCCCGCATTAACATTTTATTTAGGCTAAATAAATGTTAATGGCACACGTTCTCTGGCCATGTCCCTTCAAAACCGGATGCATGAAGCATGATAGGCTTCTATTCCCATGCACGTCTATTGAACTCCCCAGAGATAGCTACAATTATTTCTCTATAAATGGCAGTTAATGATAGGGTTTAACGAATCACATTACCCCTCACAAACCCTTTTGAATTCGAGTTTTCCTTTGTTAAGAAATCTTGCGTTTATGGACTCTCTTCCAGAAATCAATCTTATCTTAGACAATCTCGATTGCCAAACCCCTTCTCCTCAAATGTCTCCTTCAAACTCTCCTCGAATGTTGGCAAGCAAAATCCTTTCGGATCGAACATTCCACACCCCTAACCCATCTCCCACAGGTTGGGACTCCTCTTTAACCCGTTCGAATTCGTTCGATGGGTCCAACTGGGGCTCATGGGAAGAAAACCCTACTAATACCAACACTGGCACCATTCTGGTCCGGTTCGATCAGCCTGATCCTACACCCCATAAATTTCATCACTTTCGAACTCTGTTCGCAAGCCAATTCCTACCCCTGAGTGGTAACGACACCGTTCACATGGGTATGCTCGAATCCATCTACTCCTCTCTCAAATTTTCCCCTTTCTTGAAACAAGAAGAAAATTACCTGGGGCCCGCCCCTTACTGCGACTTCAAACGCATGGCCCAAACCCAACAGTCCCTCTGGCTCACAGAGGTACAAACCCCACATTATCCAGCTGACTTCGAGGAAACCAACAAGCTGGTTCCTCTCCCTGAAGAGCCTGACTGGTTCAATGAGGTGAATAACCTTGCCATCAATACCCCTCACTTCCAATGGCAATATGGTTATTCCATCTACCCTGCTGACAAGAGTAAAGCTCTACAACTCCTGGCAGCCTTCTCTTTCCTGGATATTTCTATCTTGGAAAAACAAGTCCCACTAACTAATTTTAAGTGGGCTTGTGAGACACTGGTACTATGTTCCATCCCCTCCACGGTTTCCTATCAAATCCACTGCTTCCTGGACTTCCTACCAGTGATCAAGTCATGGCTCGAAGCCAATACCGCTGCGTATTGCTTCGAACAAACCCTTCAAGACTATGCTCTTACTAAGGAAAGGATTGAGAAGCTGTATGACCAAATCCATAACATCACTGCTGAGTCTTTCGAAGTGGTGCCTGGCCATGCTGATAAAAAGCTTCGAAGGCGCTTCAAAAGGCAACAAATGAAGCGTCCAACAAAGGAGGCTCGGCTTCGAAGGAAAGCCAAAGCTTTGGTGCTCCGCTTTAGGCCCCTACTGGAGAAAAAATTGGAATCAGACGCCAAAGAGGACATGAGGAAAATGGAACTGAAATTCCTCCACTTTGCTTGGAACAAGTTTCATAGCCTTGTTACTTGGTCCTTCCCTCATTACTTTGAGAACAAGAAAACCACTCCTCAGCACTGAGGCCCTTCGAAGGCCTAATTCGTGCTTTTTTTAGGAATTAGTCTTTCTCTTTTGTTCTTTTTGTGTTGTTTTTTTTGTAAATATGCAAAATTCCATTTCTGTTCTATGGTAGTTTTTCCCTTTTTAAATGAAATTCTCCTTTTTTTTTTTAACAACACGCTGGTCTTGGGATAATTGCTAAAATAATAACAATCCCAACAACCCCAAAATCCCTCTAAAGTTAAAAAAGAAACATCAGCGGACCCCAAGAAGTAGGCCCACTAGGCCTGGCCCATTTGCATGAGTATAAAAGCGGAAATGATTCAAACCACCACATTACATTCCACGCATTCAAATTTCCCCAAAAACTGAACCCCTCTTCTGTTCTCCTCTCCCCTCTTCTCCGGAAACGTCGAATTCCATTCCGAATCAATGGCTTCTTCCAGTCATCCAATCGCAGAACACCCCACTCCTTCTCTAGCATTGAGGCGGTTCGTATCTGGAAAATCCCAAAAATTGGATGGAGATTCATATCTCGACACCAGGGTTTTCATTCCAAACCCTAAAGAGGAAGGTACTTTTATTTTGGGCCCTCAATTTATAGGAGAAATTCCTGCTTCCCTTTCTCTTTATTACCCTCGATTGGGAGATGCTGAAATTCGAGCTTGTTCAGACCACGATTGGCAGAACTTCCCAAGAAAATCATTTCCCTGTTGGCCTACCTTAGACAAGGATTGGAAAATTTGGACCACCAGAATGCTGGCTGAAAAATCGAATGCCCTAGAACAGGTGGGGCTAAAAAACATCATCACCCTCCTTCGAAGGGGGATTCCTCAGAATCCACCCCTAATCCAGGCTGCCCTGGCTTTTTGGGACCCTTCGTTCAATTTCTTTAGATTCAACTGTGGCATGATGGCGCCCACAGTTTTAGATGTTACTCAGATGCTGGGACTTATTCCATACGGTCCTCAATTCGATCCCACCAAGGACTACACTCCCCCTGAGGATTTCACCCGTTTAACTGCCACAAATGGAGCCTTTTCCCATTTTTATAACAGGGAAAGGAAATTAAAAGGAGAGGTGTCTGAGACTGAGTTTTTTGCTTATATACTATATACCCTTTGCAAGTACATCCTTTGCCATTCTGGAAAAAGGGTAATGAGTGAGTTCATACCACTCGCACTGGCATTATCCAGAGGTGAAGAATTTGATTTCGCCTCTTACTTCCTTGGCCATGTATACAAGGTTGGATCTGACTTCTACCAGAAGAGTTTGAACTACTCTCAAGGAGGACCCCAATGGTTTATACAACTGTGGCTTCATGCCTATTTCCCTGAGTTGGGCCCGTTTAAATCACCCATGTCGCCTGCTAACTCCCTCGAAACACCCAATATTCATGGTGACAATTACGCTCAACCAGAGGCCAGTGCAAACTCCACATTGGTGTATTATCTCTGCTTCTTCTCTGGCCTTGCTTCAGATAGGGAATGGCCAAATCCATTTCCAACCCCTATTGGGCCAGCTTGGCTTTTTGAAATTTTGACAGATAGACAAGGAAAATCCTCTCGAGCCCTCCAAGCATGGAGCAACATTCTCACGGGCAGAGAAATCTTTATATCCTCGTCGAACCCCTCCAAATCCCTAGCACATGCTGAGGTATACTGCCCTGCACAATTTGCTAGGCAGCTCGATTTCGTTCAAGGCATACCTATTCCATTTTGTGGTCTTGCCAATATTTGTATGTCTGAACGATCAAGCATTTCCATCGAGCATTATCAGACTTGGTTTGCTCAATCCAGGAATTTATTGAGGAAGACTGTTGTTCAAGAATTCAAAGAACCTGAAGTGCGTACTACCCCTGCATTCGATGATTGGTGGCACACCAATTGCTCATTCCTCATGGGGTGTGTCCCCTTTAAGAAATTCCTCAAAAACATTAGGTTCGACCAGTCTGAATTTGGTCATAAACGACACAATGACTCCTCCTCCTTCTCTTCAGACAATGAATTTAGAATGGCTGGAGGGATTGAAGACATCGCTGCAGGTGAAGTTGAACAAGAATTGTCCCCCACTGACGCTTCTCCTATTGCAATGATCATCCCTCCTCCTTTACCAAAAAGACAGTCCTTGAGGCAAAAAAGAGGTACTTGTTTCTAAATTGCATTTTCATAAAAAACAAACCTAATTGCCATTCAAACTGAATTGTAGGTACAATCTCTCCTCCAAAAAATACTTCGAAGAGGAGTAAAGCTGCTCCTCCTCAACCAAAAGAAATAATCCCAACCAAACGCTACGTCGAGCCTTCATCTGAACTCCCAGGTTTGCTTCCTGTGTCCTCTAAACGTCTTTTATATTTCTCAATCATTGTTTAATTGAGTCACCTTCTCATTTACTTTCTTTCAGCTTCCAAAAGAGTTCGAACCACCAAAAGGCGCTCCCAAGTTTCTTCCAGTGATGAGGAAACTGAAACTGACAAAGAGAGCCTAATCCCTAGGGGTAAGTCCCTCCTTCATGTATAATAAGTGTCTTCTAAGAACTCTTTCACCATTCTGACTCGTGAATTCGAACTAGGCACATCAAAAGCAGCCACAAAAGAGACTCTTTTCTACGAGAGAAAAGAAATACATCCCCAAAGATCTCCAATCCCAGGGAAACCTTCTGGCTCAGAGGAGGTAAGGCAATGTATACCCTAGTTATGCATACATTTATGTATCTCTTATGTTTGTGACTCATGGTTGATCTCTGTGTAGGTTCAAACGGCACCTCCAGTTGAGGCACTGGATTTATCTCTTTCTTGCCTCCAACAAGAAGTGACAAAGTCTTCTCAACAAATGTCAGAGGGCGCCTCCTATGAGGTATCTTCTGAATATTCATCTCTTCGAATTACGAAAGAATTCATTTTAACTTTCATCTTGCTTTTCTAGGTATCTCCTATTCAATCTTTCTCCATGAAGAAAGACATTGTTCGAAAGGATGTTGACATGCAAACCCTGCTATCACTCCTTACCGAGCCTACCTTTGCACAGGCCATGGCTAATTTGGCTTCTTCGAAGATTATGAGGCCACTCCCAATTCATAAGAGAGACTTCCCTCTGGCTTCGAAGAGCCATTTCCTCAGAATTGTTGGGGGACAAGACTCAAACTTGACTCCCTCTTCTTCAAATCAGGTATTCTTGTCACTGAACATACTCTGCCTCTCCTGTCTCTTAAGCTATCTAATCTCAAATTATGATCTCTGTACAGGTGACAGAAGTAGCCCCTATTTCTGGCAATGAGCCTACATTTTCCTCCTTTCCAATTGACTTACCCCTAGTGGCTTTTGATATATTTCTCTTCAAAAGTCAATTGGAAAATTTTGTAACCAGATTGCTGATCCCATCCTTCCTACCTTTTCCAATTCTCTCGAAAGCCTTCAACAACTTTTGAGCCCCTCCATGCCTTCTGACTTACCTTCCTTTAGAATTAAACATGTTCTTTCAAAGGAAGAAGTTCTAACACTAAAAAGTTTTCTGAAATCTTTAAATCATTTAGGACTTCCTGCTTTGATTGAACATAGTTTAACTTATCACTTCGAGGTATGCTATCAGACCTTGTCTCTTTCCCAAGGACTCCCTTCTTCAATCAACTTCACTCTTCAACAACACCTTAAGCAATTTAGTGAATTGATTGCTTATAATCACTTCTTGTCTGAGAGCATTGGCACAACCATTGAGAAGACCAACAGATTGGAGGCCAAAGCACTTGAGACTGCTTCTCGTCTGTCTCTTTATCAAGCCCGAAGGGATAAACTTTCAGAACTTGACAAGAAGATGAAGTGGTTACAAGAAGAAACGAAGAAGGTCAGGGAAGAGATAGCTGAAGTTTCGAATGGCTTTTCAGAGCTTGAAGACGAGGCATTACGGGATGAGTCAACGCTTCCACAGCTTATTCCTTCTCTTCGAGAGGAACAGAGAAGAAGAGCTGTCCATACTTCACTTTTGGATGCTAACTCCAATTCTCTTCGAGGACTACTAACCATCATTCGTGATGTAATAAGCCCCTTTTTGTAACTTCACGCAGCTTGTACTTACTTTTTTTTTATTTCGTTCAATTTTTGGGATAAGTACAACTGTAATTAAAATCAACACTAGTTCCTACTTTTCCTTGCTCAAAAAAGCTTACTGTGCCAACTCCTCACCTACCGTATCTTAAAGAGTCATAAATGACTATCTACTAGTATAAATAGAGGTCTCTGGGGAAAGAAAAACTCACAGATCATCTTCTTCACTTCTCCTTCCTGTAGTAGCATCCAAACCACACTTTCCAGTAAGGCTACAAGAAAGATAATCATCATGAAGCCTCATCCTGTATTTTCGAAGAAAAACTTCGAAACATAGCCACATCAGCCCTCATGATATTTCCTTTGAACCCTAAAGCCCTTAGGTATAGACACATCAGCACTCATGATGTGCCTGTACCGGGCTGTTGCTTCGAAGACAAGAATGGGCTTTGAGCTCTATCTCCCTACCAATGGAGCTTAGAAGGAGATAGAATCAAGTCCCCATGAAGCTAGGGTTCAAGTCTTTGTATCTCGGTTGGTTGATCCCTAGAGATCCTCCTCCATGGTATTATTAGGCCCTAGATAGGTTCCCCAATGTAACCTTCTGTGTAACTGTGATGAGCAAAGAAATTATCTACCAATGTATCGATCTTATTCTAATGGCTTTGACCAATAAACTGATGTTCTTAGCCATCCCTTTCTATTTAGTGTTATTAATGAAAACATGATAGCATGAAGGAAGACACAAACAGAAACCTTCCTTCCAGGCATTCTTTTGATACTGTGCTCTTTTACTTCATGTCTATTTATTACTTTTGCTTCGAAGTGTGTTGATACTTCGAAAACTAATTTAATGTAATTCCAATCGTTCGAACTAACTCATTTAATTCCAGTAGCTTCTTAGCCGTCTCCTCGTAAGTTGTAAAAGATCATATACTCTTGACGTATGATGCCTAACGCTCTCAAACCCTTCACCTTCCAGGCTTTATGCGTCTTCAACCAATTTAATAATGGTAATAAATGAGACGGATTCCCTGTATTTCTTTGGGTTATAAATACACCTAGACGTCAATAGCTCACAACATCTCTTTCAAACAAACAAACATGGCTGAGAACCACCTAAATCTTGCTGATCTCATGAGTCAATTGGCCAACCTGACTAACATGATCATGGAGCTGAAGAGGGATGTCCACGCTGAGTCCCAGGCCCTTCGAAGTGAGATCGCTCAGCTTCGAAGCCAGCTGGTGTGTGTGGAAACAGCTTCACGCCTCTGCTTGGCTAGGACCTGGGATGATCTTTCGACCGTCTTCTCGGCCCATGAGGCAAAAAGTCCCCCAGAAGGAGGATCCTCTTGAAGATTCTCCTTTGGGACTATGGAGATCACTAGTGGTCTTCATTTTTGCTTTTGGACCAGAGTTGGTCCTTTTTTTTTTGTTCAGACCTACTTGGGTCTGTTTTGTACTTAGACCTACTTGGGTCTTTTCTCTTTTTTTTTTTATTAATGAAATGGAACTTTTACTTGGCTATTCTCAATTCTTTATAGTTTCGATTGGTAGTATGGTGACTTGTTTGTGACTTCGAATGCTAATAAGGTAACTTTTATAGAAAAGCTTTTAGCATCAAACCACTCAACACTAAATCAGCCAGTCAGAACCATCAATATGCAACCAAACTTATTTACACTACCTCTTGTGGAAGGACTCCCATATGGAAGGAACATAAGCTTTCAGATGTCTTCCGTTTATTTTCCTTCGATGAACATAACCATTCAAATTTCTCAAATGATAAGCTCCCCCTTTTAAAACCCTATGGATTTGAAAAGGCCCATTCCATGTTGGTGCCCATTTTCCTAATCCATCCTTTCTAACTCTCCTATCCCTGATAGGGAGGATAACTTTCCATACAAGGTCTCCTTCATCGAAGCTTCGAAGAGCCACTCTTTTGTTATAGCTTCTGGCTATTCTTGCTTTTTGTAGCATAATCTGGTTTAAGGCTTTTATTCTAGCCTCATCAATATCTTCCAATTCCATATGTATGGCCTGATGATAAGATCTTGTGTCTAAATCGTTTTGACATGCTACTCTCTGAGATCTTACAGTGATCTCCATGGGTAGCACAGCGTCATGCCCATATGTTAATGCAAATGGTGTGGTACCTGTACTAGTCCTTTTTGTATTCCTATATGCCCATAACACATCAAGTAACAGATCATGCCAAATTTCTGGGTTTTGATCCACCATTCTTTGGATCCCCTTCTTGATAATTTTATTAGTTAATTCTGCCTGACCATTGGACTGAGCATAATAAGTAGTAGTATATATTAATGAAATTCCATGGTTCGTGGCGAAATCCTTCACCAATCCTCCTTCGAATATGGAACCATTGTCCACTGTTATCGTTTAGGGACTCCCAAACCTGTATATGATCCCCTTTATGAAATCTATTACGTGGGTTTGTTTGACCTCCTGATAAGCTTGGGCTTCTACCCATTTTGTGAAATAATCAGTGGCTACTAGGATAAATTTATGCTTTTCCAATGAAGGAGGATAAATCATCCCAATCATGTCCATAGCCCATCCCCTAAAGGGCCATGGCTTTATTACATATTGCAAATCTGCAACTGGCAAATGCTTGAGTGGACCTGTTTTTTGACAGGCTTGACACCCCTTTGCATAATCTATACAATCTTTGAGGATGGTAGGCCAATAATACCCATACCTCCTTATTAACCATCTCATTTTTATGCCAGCTTGATGTGCTCCACAGATTCCTTCATGCACTTCAGCCATTACTTTAAATGCATTTACCTTGCTCAAGCACTTCAAAAGAAGACCATCCATTCCTCTCTTGAATAGCTCATTATTATACATTATATAGTTCATTGCTTTCAATTTGGTTGCCTTGTCTGCAACACTGCCTGGCTTAGTTAGATATTCAATCAATGCTTGCCTCCAATCAGCATTTCGATGAGTTAAAGCATCGACTTTTAATACTTCGAAGTCCATCAACCTATTGTGTAACATAGGCAGCGATTTCCTCAAAGTTAATTGACAAAATTCCTTTTCAATTTCTGATAAAACTTTGTAGCCAGACGCTCTTTGAGCTATTTCGTCAGCCTCTTCATTAAAGAACCTAGGAATATAAGTTAAAGTAAGCATATAAAATTGATCCATCAGCTTCTTAGCATGCTGATAATAAATTATCAGCGCTGGACTAGTACATTTAAACTGTCCATTTAGTTGGTTAATCACTAACTGAGAATCTCCAAAGATTTCAGCAACACTAACCCTTAATTTAAGCAAAATTTCTAGTCCAATAATCAATGCTTCATATTCTGCCTGGTTATTGGAACAATGTCCCCCACTGAGTCGAAAACCATATTTGGTTTTCAAGCCTTGGGGGGATTCTAGAATTATGCCCACTCCAGCCATCTGAATAATTCTTGATCCATCGAACCATAATTTCCATGGCCTGATTTCAACTGTACTAGCCTCCAACGTTCTTGGTGCCTTGTACTCATTTGGATGATCGGCCAAAAAATTGGCCAATGCTTGGCCTTTTATCGACTTTTGAGGCACATACTCAAGACAAAATTCAATTAAAGACACTATCCATTTCCCAATCTTCCCACTAAGCACTGGTTTAGAAAGCATGTGCTGAATTACATCAGTTTGAGAAATAACATAAGTTATTCTAGGCAACATATAGTGCCTGAGTTTCTTAGAAGCATAAAATAAAGCTAAACATAGTTTCTCTACTGCAGCATACTTGCATTCACAAGAGTTTAAAAACCTACTAAGATAATAAACTGCTCTTTCCTTGCCATCTTCATTGTCTTGAGCCAACAGAACTCCTATTGAATCTTGTGTTGCAGCTAAATACAACTTTACTGGCTTTCCTTCAATGGGAGGCGCCAATACAGGAGGGTTGGCTAAGTATCTTTTGATGGCTTCGAAGGCTTCATCATGCTCCTTTGACCACTTGAATTCCTCCCCTTCCTTCAGTTTCAACAAAGAAGAGAAAATTTTAGTTTTTCCTGCAGTATTAGATATAAATCTTCGAAGGAAATTTAATTGACCAAGAAACCTTTGCAACTCCTTCTTAGAAGAAGGTGGTTTAGCCTCAATGATGGCCTTAGCTTTGTTCCTGTCAACCTGTATTCCTTTACTGTGAACTAGATACCCTAAAAACTTCCCAGCTGATACTCCAAAAGCACATTTTTCTGGATTTAACTTCAGCTGATAGCGTTTCATTTGTTGGAATGCCTTTTCTAAGTGTTGTAGATGATCCTCATCAGAGTTTGACTTCACAATGATATCATCTATGTAACATTCCAGAAAAGTTCCCACTAAATCATGAAAAATAGTATTCATTGCTCTCTGATATGTGGCCCCAGCATTCTTTAGCCCAAATGGCATTTTAACCCATTCGAAGATGCCAATGTTGCCTGGGCAGGCAAATGCTGTTTTATGCACATCTTCTTCTGCTATGCAGATTTGATTGTACCCTGAAAGCCCATCTAAAATAGACAATATCTTGTGGCCAGCAGAACTGTACACAAGTGTATCCACATTAGGCATTGGGTATTCATCCTTAGGAGTCGCAGTATTTAGGTTTCGAAAATCAACACAGATTCTGATAGTTCCATTCTTTTTAGGGACTGGAACTATATTAGATAGCCATTCAACAAACCTGGCTGTTCTAATGAAGCCTGCATCTAGAAGCCTCTGCATTTCCTTTTTAACACCTGCAATAGTTTCTGGACTCATCTTCCTGGTTGGTTGTTTCACAGGTTTGAATTGTGGCTTGATAGGTAACCTATACTCCACCAATCCCCTGTCCAAGCCAGGTAGTTCCTTGTAACTCCATGCAAAGCATTCCTTATTTGCTTTCAATAGTGCCACCAATTCAGCTTTCATACCAGGTTCAAGCTGTTTATTAATAAACACTGGATTGGGGTTTTGTGCATCTCCCAACCTTACTACTTCCAACAGATCTTGTGATTCAACCCGTTCCTGAGAAGTGAGTTGGATTTCTTTCACATGAGGGTTATTGTTTTGCATAACGTCTTCCCATATGTTCTCTTCTTGGATCTTCTGTTCGATCCCCAGAGCAACATACTTTACTAAAGCCAATGAGTTGGCCTTTTCTTCAGCCTCTCTCTTGGATTTACATCCAAGCAGCATCATCTTTTGGGGTGTCTGATTCATAGTCAACAGCTTGTTTCAGCTTCGATTTCAGCTCTGCCAATTCCCCCAGTTCCATCTCGTTGGTTGGGTGGGTGGCTGCTTGAAGTAGTTCACTCAAAGGAACTACATCCGATTTGTACATTTCTGCTTCAGCAAAATTTGCCGTGGCACCAAATGGATGTGGATCAGCTTTGACTCCTTCAACACCCACTTCCTTGCCTTTGTCATACTTAACAATCATTAATTCCTGATGCATAGAGGAAGGAATACATCCGTTAACATAAATCCAGTCCCTTCCCAATAAAGCATTATATTTAGCATATGTGTCAACTACAAAGAAAACAGTATCAGTTTCTATTCCACCTACTGCCAATCTAATGGAGATGATTCCCCTGGCATGTTGGCTTTCCCCAGTAAATCCTGCAATGGATGTGCTGGTTGGAATCAATTTTGCTTTTCCTTTTCCTAACTTTTTCAAAGTTTGGAAAGGCAAAATGTTCACCGCAGCCCCATTATCCACCAAGATTCTGTTAAGTGGGACTCCATCAAAGTGTGCAGTGATGTACAATGGACGCAAATGTTGTCTCATTGCATTAGTAGGTAGTTTAAATGGATATGAAATTTCCACATAATTTAAATCTATTACCAAGGGGTATTCAACATCGGACATGGAATCTGACACGAAACAAGCACTTTCTTTTGAGCTTACCTCCAGACTTTCTTGATTCTGCTCAATTTCACGTACCAAGTTCTTACCCATCTCGATCTGAGATACTTCTTTCAAGTCACAGTCGTTGCATATGATATTTAACTCCTTATCACTCAGAGTTTCTTCAGAATTCTCTGGCTCGCTCAAGTTCGACCAAGCAGTATCTTGATCTTTGAACATCTGACCATTTGAGAAGAAATCCATAGAGCTTGGATAAACCATATTAACTTGTACTTCTGGCTGATCTCCAAATTGGATTGTAGCCACTTCTTTGATTGGTCTAACTGCTTCGGTCTCCTCAGCACCCTTCTTTTCGAATTCTTGTGTCGATACCTCCATAGGGGAAAAGGTTCCTTCCATCCCCTGTTGTTCCACCACCATGGCCTCGAGCAAACCAGACTAATAACTGGCCAGTGAGTTAGGAGAAGGCGGATCAAGATCCTCTTCGAGCATAGCAGAGGCAACCTTTTCCAAAGTCTCCCTCTCGTGATACTGGGTTCGAAATTCCTCTGGGTCCCTTTCGATCCTGTCGAACCTTGGATTAGGTTTTGCTCGTCTGCCTGATTCTTCCCCCGTTGAAGATTCTCCTGACTGGAAAAGCGTATACTTTCTCTGGAGCTTTCTCTTTTGAGTTCTTGAGAGCAATGGAACCATCTGTGGTAATTGAGACTTGGGATCCCTAATCAACACCCAGTTTCCAGAGTTCGAAATTGGTGGCTTAAAAGTTCTGCTCGCATTCCTGTTTGAACCTTTGTATCCTTGGAACAAATCAGGTTTAACTTGCTTCAGAAACCAGTCAGGAACCCCTTTCACCAAGGTGAATTCTTCTTGTTTGGCCTCTTCTTGCGCCTTCGATGTCTGGCCAATATTGGCCTTCTTCGAAGGTGGCAGCTCCCTTCTGTGAATAGCTGGAACAGGGCTAGTAGGCATGTCCCTTTTTGGTGCCAACCAAGACTTGCTGTCACTTGGCTTTGCTTGAATTGGGGCCATTCTTTTCATCCCCATTTCTTTTGGGAAAAAACTCACGCCCTTTCTATCCAAGTCCTTGAAAACCAAATAGTTGGCCCTGCATCCTACACACAGGCACTCCAAAAATGAGGCTTCTAGCATAGGCAGGTGATTATTACCTGGGAATTTCTGCAAAGAAAAACCATCATTGGCTCGCCTATAGGAACTTGGCCTCATTCCCATGCCTCGAGGGTGGCCAGCGTATGGCTTGCCCCTTCCATATTGAACAGTATACATGTTCACTGGTGCTTCTTTATCCTGCCAATATTTCTTGACAGTTCGAGCCACTGAGGAGGGCACACTGGTGTTGACTTCTTCTACCTTTGGAAAATGCACTGCATCTATCCCCATAGTCTTTTCAGGGAATTTGATTCTTCCTTTCTTGATTTGTTCCTGAATCCTGTCACGAAAAACATTACAAGATTTAGTTGAATGAGACCAAGAATCATGCCATTTGCAATAGGTCTTTCCATTCTTTTCTTCCACTGTGGGCAGTTTCACATTCGAAGGCAGCTTAATGATTTTCTTTCTTAACAAGAAGTCAAAGATCTCATCAGCTTTAGATATATCAAAAGAATATACTTTAGTAATTTCCTTTTGTTTGAACTTCTGCCCAAGAGAGACATTCTTTTGAATTAAGGGCTCACAAACACAAGATTCGTGCTCTATAATTTCAGCAGCATCTATTTCATAATTAGGATCCCTATAGTATGTTGGGTAAGAGGAATTATGCCTATCCATATCTTCCTCTAGCAGTGATTCATATCTAGCAACTTTATAGGTTAGATCTGCAAAGTCCCTAAACTCTGTAGAATCAAACCTCTTTCGAAGCTCCCTTTCTAAACCATCTTGTGCTAATCTTACAAACTCTGCCTCTGGCAGATGGAGTTTGCACTTGGTCTTAGCCCTTTTGAACCTAGATATGAAATCTGCTACCTTTTCATCCGGTTTCTGCTTTAGCCTAGCCAAATCTGCCATAGAGACTTCAGGCTCAGCATTAAAGAATTGTGCATGAAATGCCTCTTCCATTTGAAACCAACTTGTTATCGACTCTGCAGGCAAATTTGTGTACCATGCAAAAGCTGGCCCAGACAAAGAATTTGGGAACAATTTCAACTTCATGAAACCATTCTGAGCCAAGTTTTTACATTGGGCAGAAAACCTAGCAATATGTTCTATAGAAGATTGTCTCCCATCCCCATAAAACAAAGTAAAGTCTGGGATTTTAAATTCTCTAGGGATCTGAAATGTTGTGTCAACCCATTCTGGATATGGTTTTCTATAGATTTGAGGTTGTACCCCCCGAGTTCGAGGCTCACAAACTTCTTGTATGAGATCCATAACTTGGTCTCTTAGTATTGGGTTGCCTACAAGGAAATTTTGTTCTTGATTTCCTACTGGTGGATCTGGTTCTACCAAGTCATCTCTATGCATTTCCCTTATAGTGTTAAAATCCCCTTGGTTTTCTCTGGGAAGTCTCCCATACCAGGGTTGCTGCATTGGGTCGGCTGTAGTGTTCACTCGAGCAGGCCTATGGCTTCCATAGACCGCTGTGGTGGGATTTTTGGTATTCGGAAGATTTTGACGAGAATGCTGTGTGTTATCCCTCGTTTTCTCAGGTCTATAACCTCGTTCTAGCTCTACATCATCCTCCCATCCCCCAAGTGTGGGTTCGAAAAGAGGATTAACGCTTTGCCTGTCTCTGGCATTTCTTGGAATCCCAATAGGAATTCCATGAGATTGGTCTAGGATTTCGAAGACAGGCTTTGTAGGCTTCAAAGGCTCATACCAAAATTGTGGTATTTCCTCTGGATACATTTTTTCCTTACCCTTTCTAGACCTTATCTTACCCTGACCAACATCCTCTCCAAGCCTTCCTTCGAAGGGATTTTGGTGAGTAGTTGAATTGGCATGATTATCCAGCCCAATATTCCCTGGACTGTTTCTTGTTACCTCTAAGTTGGGCAACCTACTTCTTATGCTTTTGATCATGGCTCTTTGGATTTGAGCCATCTCTCGAAAAGCTATCATCATTTCTCTGAACATTTCCTCCTTATCGTGGTCTTTACCACTGGCTTGTCCCTTTTGGAAATTTGGAGGCCCTTCATAAGGAGGTACTTCATAAGAAGGCTCCTCATAAGGAAGCTCTCCCATTTCGGAAGCCAATTGGGGGAACTCATGATTCATAGGCGTTCCCTGTTCCGTGGCCTGTTCTGGCACAGCTTGTTCCTTTGGCACTTGACCACCAACAGGTGTCCCTATCTGTTTTCGAAGCCTTGGCATTCTGGCACCTTCGAAGTCCCACCGGGCGTGCCAAAAATTGTTTGGGCTGAATTAACTCAAATCAATCGACAAATAATTGTGTGCGGGCGTGCCAGAAAAGAAATAACTTCAAAGAAGAAATTACTCTTTTCAAAATGATTTGAAACAACTAATTTCAATCAGGCAATTGTGTTATCCGTCCGATTACCTCAACTAAGAGGATTTTTCCTTAAGGTATCAACCAAATAAAAGATTGACGCGCTTCGAAATCAGAAAAAATGATTGAACACAAACAAACCTGAATCTAATCAAAGGTAAGTTTGTATACAAACACTCTTAAGATTCTATCAAGAATAATAAAGAAATGCAAGCACACTGAATTTAATCAAAAGTGAACTTGCAAACAACTATTCTTTGGTAAGAAAAAACTTAAAGGAAATAAAAGAACTTGAATTTAATCGAAAGTAGTCTTACATGCAAATAAGCCTTCAACTTACAAAAAAGACCCTATTCTAAACTAAAAACTAATCTAAGATAGATCTCTGAGCAATCATTTTGTATGAATTGTCAGATGATATGGATTTTTTTGTGTGTTCTTCTCTTCACTTGCTTCTTCTATTTATAGACGCTGAACTTGCCTTCGATCCCCACGTCTTCGATTGATATCCATGTTGGCCGTATAATTCGGCTGAGAGGGGTCTTCAAACGGTTACCTTGATATTTCTAGAATCTTTTCCCCCCTGCATGCTTCGATAATGGTATTCGTGGCTTCATGCTTTAAATAACGGTTCCCACTTCCAAGCAACGTGGGTTAGTGTCACACGTCTGGCTCAGAATAATCCCCTGCAATCATGTCCAACGTTCATTATAAACCAAGACAGTAATGGTACCGTTCGATGTTTCCAAAGATCAATCAACGGTTTAAATCAAACTGCTTTTAAAACCATCCTTAATTATAGTCTAAACGCCGTCGGTTCCAATCAAAACGATACCGTATAGTACTAAAACAACATCATCATTAAACCCCGTAATCCTCTGTATCTCGGGTTCAATTAGGATGTGTTCTGATTGGTCAACACACTATTTGGTGCCACGTGTAACTTTCTTATTGGGTGGCATATTTTAGGATGTAAACATCCTGGTGATATACCCGACCCACACATGCAAAATTATGCTAGCACCCAATATTTTTCAACCCTTTACACATTTAACCCACAACTATAATTTCCATGCTAATCTCTCATTTATCCATTTGTAAAACATAAAAATTATATAACGAAAATTTACGGGTCTCTACATTTTAACACCAGATTTTGTACATAAGCAATATCAGCAGGATTAAAAAGCCTAGACCGGACCGATCAAAATACAAAATAAAAAGCCCAAACTCCCCAACCACCTTAATTAAAGGGTTTAAAAATAGAGAAAAGAAGAGATCAGAGATTCCGAGTTATCTTTAAGTTCCAATCTTCCGTTATCGGAGGCAGTCAACGATGACGGCGACACGAAATGTTTCAAGCTGATTGACGGAGACAATTGGGAGCGTAGAATCGGCGACGAAACGGCCATGAAAAAGATTGCTCCGGTGGCCGCCATTGAGATATTTTGGGCTGATTGACGGAGACATGCTTCGCCGCTCGCCTCCCGCCATTTGTTGCTCAACCATTTCGGAAATTTCAGTGGGCGGAGAAATCTGCAAATGAAAATGGGGGTGGGGGGATTTGGGTTTGAGAAAATGGATATTAAATGGAAAGTTTAAATGGGTTTTAGGTTTTCAAATGTTTTGCCGAAAGAAGTGGGATTTGATAGGGGTGCTTACCTAAAATTATGCTACAGAACTTTAAAGATTAGTTACATTATGCTGCAGGACTTTAAAGATTAGTTAACTTGTTCGTTCCAAAACTTGAATAAGTTCTTATTTTTTGTTCAATAATAAGACTTGTTCCACAAAATAAGAAATAAGTACTTATTTTCTGATTAAGGCAACTTCAAGCTCAAAAATCATGTGTTTACGCAAATAATTTTCCTATTAATATGGATCTTATTTGATAGATTTCATTGAGATCTTTAATACGGTGCAAAAAAAATTGAAAAATTATTTTCATTTACGTTATTTTGAGTTTGAAAATGTGAAATAAACTGCTTATTTGGGTTTTGTGGAACAACCCTTCTTATTTTTCTTTGAGAAGTTCCAAAATAAGTACTTATTTTTTAAGAAGGTTTCTAGAACGAAGGTGGCTCCGTTCTGGAACGATAAATAAGTAATTATTTTTTAAGAAGGTAATTTCAAACTCAAAAATCATGTGCTTACGCAAATAATTTTCCTATCAATATGGATCTTGTTTGATAGATCTCATTGAGATCTTTAATACAGTGCAAAAAAAATTGAAAAATTATTTTCCATTTACATTGTTTTTTAGTTTAAAAATATGAAATAAATACTTATTTTTTAAGAAGGTATTCTGGAACGAGGTTGTCCCAAAAATTTCTGCCTATATATACATATACTATATATATAATAGTCAATATATCTATATAATAAAGGGCAAATTTGAGATTATTTAAAAGCGGGAATAAAAACATAACTGTTCAAAATGATCAGGATGAATACTTACATAGGATGAGATTTGAGGATGAATATTTAAAAACTCCATAAAAACCTCTAAATTTACTTTATGAATATGAAATAGTATTATTTTGATCCTCTATTTGAAAGTGTTGAGTTGGAGATAGTCGTGGTGGAAACCAACGATTGAGGACTGGTTAATGACTTTGGGACTATATAGCACCACTCTAGGTAATTTGGTCACCTTTTTTTTTGGTACGTCGGAAATCCGGTAATTTGGTCGCTGCTCCTGCACGATACGGCTTTTTGGCATCGCCCTATCTTTTTGGAGACAAATTTTCTAAAAAAAAGCAGTGGATTACTCGGATTGGTTCTCACGTCCCTTTATGAAGTAATTTTTTTTTCTTCCTTCAATCGATAGGACTGCGATTTTATAAGTAGAAACCAAGATAGTAAAAACATTAAATCAGGCACCCATCCCCTTGAAGAGGGGAAAGGAGGGACCAAGGGACTGTGCAGCGCAAATCGTCGCCGCTCCGGTCTTGCTCCGATGATCGAAAACGTTCACTTCGTAGAGCTCATCAAGTAAAACAAGTGTACCAAAAATTAGCTCGATCAGATATCATTAAGTGTCTCATCCGAATATTATTATCTTGAAATGAATGGATCTGAGACACTAGATTAAAATCCACTGTTTTTTGTTACACTAAATAATTTAAAGATAATAATGTTCGGTTGAGGCACTTAATGATATCCAATCGAGCTTATTTTTGGTACACTTGTTCTACTCGACGAGCTCTATAAAGTGAATGTTTCTGATCACCGGAGCAAGACCGGAGCGGCAGCAATTTGCCCAGCACAGTACGCTGCGCAGCACAGTCCCTCAGTCTGGAAAGGAGATATTCAACTCTTTTTTGGTTAATTACTTTCGGACTATATAGCACCACTCTAGGTTATTTCGTGACTTTATGAAGTATATATTCTACTCTTTTTTTCGACTTGCGCTTCACTGTACTGCTACTAAAGCGCACGCCTCACTTCACGCTTCATCAGCCCTTTGGCACAAAATCGTCCATATGACGATCAATTTCCCGGAAGAATTAGAAGCACCGAGTCCTCGAGTATGCAGACTTCTGGGAGAGGACAGAAAGTTGAAATGGTGTCCAGCCATGGATTCATGCGTGAAATTTAGGGCTTAACGTTGGTGTCAAATCATCAATTCGACGTTTGATTTTCCCAAGAAATGACACATTCTGCCCTCCGTTATTATATAGACTTGTGGGAGAAGACAAAACATGGAAATGACGTCTTGTTACAGAGCTATGCGCTAGGACATGCCAACGTGATGATACAAGCCGGGTTTAAGGCATACTTATTTTCTTGGAGTCAAAATCATCCTTTCGGATTTGATTTCCACGTAAAATTTCACACACCCAACCCTCAAGTATGTATACTTGTGGGAGAAGACAAAACATCGAAACAGAGTCCGGTATAGAGTTATTTGCTAGGACTCGCCGATATGATAATTTGGGGTACCAACGGTCTAGCATTAGGCTCCCACAAGAATGGTTGAGGTTCGAATCTTACGCCTTATTACTTCTCTTATCAATCAAATCGATCAAAATTTGATTTCCGTTTTCCACGAAACTAACACTCTCCAAGCCCTCGAGCTCGTTGACTCATGGGAGAAAAGGGAATCTCGAAATAAAGTCCGGTTATGTATTTATATGTCAGCACCAATACGACACCTTAGAGATTAAGGCTTACTTGTTTTCCTTCAGGGGTCTATCGTCCATCGCGATTTTTCAGTTTCTTGGGGTTAGTTACGATTGATCAAATTGCTATCTCTCGTCAGTTTCTCCCGTACACGAGGTCGGCTTTCGGTGTACGAATATTGTTGCAACTATAGTACGTAATAAAAAAGAACACAACCATAGTGTACATGCAGAGCCAGAGCCGACTTTGAGCTAAAACTCGTAAAGCCACCACTTTAGGCCCCCAATTTTTTACCAATTTTGAGGGCCCCAAATTTTTTAGGTCCATATAGTAATTAGGCCTCCATAAAAGTAAATTACTGTAATGGTTATTGATCAAAAAGTCTACACACACATACAATCATAGATTGTGCACAGATTTTGTTGTGGGGCCCACACGGGTCCCACACAAAATCATCCGAGCCGTTCATTAAATATAAAACATTTTTTCAAGGGACCCCGTAAAAAATAAGCTTAATCCGATACCTATAGGCGGCTAGGCGCTCAATCCAGCCACATAACTTTTCATTATTCGGAAATCTGAATGAAAAGTTAGATGATTGGATGAAGCACCTATATGTATTGGATTGAGTTTATTTATTACGGGGACCCTTGAAAAATATTTTGCATTTAATGAACAGCTCGGATGATTTGTGTGGGACCCGTGGTGGGCCGCACAATAAAATCTGTGCACAATCTGTGCACAGATTGCTATGTGTGTAGCAGGGTTCGTTATTGATTGGGTACTTATGCTCTTAAATGATTGTAATGACTTTCATATGAAATTTTTTTCTACCTACGTACTTTAACTATGCCAAGTAGATTCAGGGTCCTGATTGAAAATGTTTGTTTAAGCCTCACAAATGTCAGAGCCGACCCTAACCAGAGCTTGAGCCTACATGCCAAAATTCCAGATTACTATCTTGCATAGTAGACTGAGAATGTGTTAAAGCAGTCAAAAGGAGTTAAACCTCCTATCCGGACCATGGGCTGATCACAAGCCGTGAATTCGAAGATATTTTTTTTGTCAATCGGTCACCATATTATTTATTATTGCATGCATATTGAAAATATCTAACGAAGCCTCCCTACAAGCCCAATCCGGAAAATTCCCATCCCAGTTGTAGGAAACTCCTATGTTTTTTTTTCAGTGGTGACGAGGATGTTCGGGCAACTTCTCTATTCATGTTCTAGAATTTTAATAGAATTGTACGATTTTTTCTCCAAAACTTAGAAAGTATATAAGTTCGCCAGCCAAACTCTTTTTGAAAAATCCAAAACTTGCCCAACCAAGTGTATTATTATCATTTCTTAGCAATTGCTTTTTCTTTTGGAAATTACTTTGCTTTTTGAAATGGATAGGATGCACAAGATTGTATGCAGTTAATCATATATTTGTAATTGAATAGGTTTATTGAAACTATATAAAAAAAAATTAATAGTATTGGAAAACAAAAGGCTAGTTGATAGCAATTCAATCATTGAAGAGGCTCTTATCAATATCGAAAATGCCAAAATTTAGCTTTATTTCTCCAATACTATAGATTATACGGAGTATTCAATTACAAAGTATGATGGGACGGACAATGTTCATGTTTTATCCAGACACTAACAAAAACAAAAAGCTTGTTTTACGGCGTCCTGTGGAAACTTTATGTTCATCTCAAAACCAATTGGCAATGAGTAGAGAGATCCCAAATGTTATTAAGTGATCATCCATTCCACACCCAAGCAATGTGAGACTCTATTTTCTTAACATCCCCCCTCACGTACAGCCGCGTTTGAGGTATGTCACGTGTGGCCACTTTTGGGTCCTATCATCGTGCAGCCTTTTTCGCTGGTCTGTCATCGCGGGGTGTGGATTGTGAATTTTATAAAATGTGGGGTGGAACGGGCCCCGCTCTGATACCATGTGGAAACTTTATGTCCATCTCAAAACCAATTGGCAATGAGTGGAGATGTCCCAAATATTATTAAGTGATCACTCATTCTACACCCAAACAATGTGAGACTCTATTTTCTTAACACGTCCCGCATGCTTGTCATGAGTGCTGCTGATTTTGGGTCATAACGTTACAAGCCGTCGTGTTTGTATTAAGGCCACTACACGACATAGGCAAGACACATCGAACGATAGTGTTTTTGTTAAGGAACACCCGGTCACATTATGACCCTGGTCCATCCTAGACTGTAGGTACCCTCCAGAGATATGCAAATACTATATTAGGTCCATACGACAATACAATTCCAGAAACAAACTAAGAATACTAGCTCTCATTACAAGCCAAATTTGTGACATAAAGAAAGTACGAGTCTTCGCTCCACGAGGACTACAATAAAGCAATTCGATTCTAGGAATCACTTCTCCTTGTTATTCTGAGTTCCTGAAAGAGTGAAGCTACAGTTACCGACGGGGAGTTCCCGACCAAAATCCCGACCGCCCGCAGGGCCCACTCCGGCCACCGGACGGCCGATCCGATCCGTCCAAAAATTCTAAAAAAAAAAAACCGAGTGGGCCCACGCAAGAATTAACTGCATCCGACGTGTGTAGGTGGCTGATCTAAACACTCCATTTTTTGTGCGTATTATACACACAAAAAATGGAGTGTTTAGTTCAGCCACCTACAAACGTCGGATGCCGTTAATTCTCGCGTGGGCCCACTCGGTTTTTTTTTTTAGAATTTTTGGACGGATCGGATCGGCCGTCTGGTGGCCGGAGTGGGCCCTGCGGTCGATCGGGATTTTGGTCGGGAACTCCCCATCGGGATCCTCAGACTTTCTGTTCCTGAAAACATGTAAAGCGCTAACGTAAAGTAGCTCATTAGAGATTCCACAAACAAATGTTATAATGGGCCATGGATGAGTAAAACAATTTCTTGTAAACGCTTCTTAATAAGAAATTCGATAAACAACCATTCTACATAATCGTCCACAACCAATGAAAGGTAACATAATATACGGCCGGCTTGACAACTGGAGACACTATCCAACGAATCCTCGCATGCTTATTGTCCTCAAGCACAAGGCCTAATCTATTGTGCCATTGAAAGACGCCTAGTCTACTATTTAACAGTTTAACATCCATAACATTCACTGAGAAATATAACTGCATAAAGTATACAAGGAACATACGAAAATGGAATCAATACGGCAATATAACCTAGGTATGTAATACTAACTTCAATTCCGAGCTCAATCTACTAATCCTACATAATTCACTGGGAAAATGCCCACCCACAAAATTGGAGGTATGAACATGCAAGACTTACTCAGGTTTGAAGGATTCAAGCTCAAAAACTCAGCAATGGCTTGTAAAACTCTTTCATCCAACTAAATTAAGTGAAGACATGAAAACTACTGAAACAAAAGGATTAAGTATGAATTAAACATGCATGGCCTGTCAAATCTTGTCGTTTGTTTTTTCCTCTCACTCAAGAAAATAGAACATCAATGGTCCTTGTAAGTTTGTTTTTTTTAAACTTGATGTCCCTTGAGTTAGAAAACTGTGAGATCCCACATGACCCAGATTGGGAAGAAAAAAGTGGAAGTAATCCATAAGGACCATAACGTATCGTCAACTATTGTATAACTGCTGGTTAATCTTTTAAGTCATGTGATTATGTAAGGGTTAACAGGTCAGCCGCGGGTCATTACAAAAACCCAAAAAAAATGAACAAACAGTAACCACTATAATTTCCAATACTACCTATTTCTGAAACACCAACAACGAATTCACAAGACATACAAAAAAAAAGGGGATCCATAAATAAGAAACTTATAAACTTGTCGATTGGAAATCGACTTAAGTGTCATCCGCCATGCTCCTTTTTGGAATATTTTTAAATTTTCCTCACTGAACCGGCACTAATAAGTTTTTTTTTTTTCCTAAACAGAACATGCATTACTAAGTTAAAAGCACACAAAATGAACACATAGATAACAACTCTAATTTCCACTACCTGTTTCGGAAACAAAAACAGCAAATTCTTTGTCAAGATCTTATAGCACGAAGCGGGAGCGGGAGCGGAAGCGGGAGCGGAAGCGGAGGCACCTAGAAGCTCCTAAGGTTGGGAGCGCCTAAGAAGTGTATATAGATTTCATATAAATACGTATATAAAGTATCTTTAAATACTTAACCATTGAAGGAAAAGTGATTACTTATGAGAATTTTCATGATCTTAAAGGGTACTTATAGGAAGTTAGATATTTTTAATTTGCCAAACTTCTTGAGTGATAAGATTTTCATATTTTTATTTCCACAATGGCATACCTCCCTTAAGAATAAGAGAATAGTTGCCTTAAGCACCCAATAAGCTCCCATGTTAGTTGGGAGCGAGCTCCCGTCTCAAAGGGAGCGAGCTCCCGTCAAGCTCCCATCTTGGGAGCGCCGATTCGCGCTCCCGTCTTGGGAGCGCACCCATTTTAGAAGAATCCTGCTACTAAGGTCAAGATCATAAGGCATACGAAGAAAACTTGAACTATATATAAGAAACTTATATCCTAATGGATTAACAGTTGGCTTCAGTGTCATCCGTAATGCATGTTTGGGAAATTTCCAATATTTTTCTCAACCTGTTCCTTCAAGTTTCTGGAAGTGTTATAAAAGAATAAAGTGCCACCTCAACACCCATCATCTCCGTAAGCAATGCAAAGATAAATGACATGAAACCATATTTAAACGATTTTGTCTTGTGAGAGTTTACAGGTGATCGATTTTACCTCAATTCAGCTAAGCTTCAGTACATATGAGCAAAGGAACCTCTCCTTTTTTTGGTTTTGACATCAACCTTGAGTACATAACTAATGAGTAAGAGATCAAAAAGGTACGAAAGGAAACATGTAGACACATTGTGCATTAAAAAGTTTGGGAAAGACAGAATCAAACATCAAATTTTACCTTTACTCCCTTTAGTATTGGTGTACTCCACTATCAGCATCAATGTGAGGCGAGACTAGGCTCTCAACGTAAGGATATTCGTCACAATACCTTGGACAATTATGGACCGTAAGATGACTAAATGTGCCATCTTTGGGGATGTAATGAACTAAACGCGACTGGATATGCAGTAAAAATTCACCATTCTTCAAAATGCACAATCTTTCAATTGGATGAGACGTGTTAAGGTATGACAACCAACTTTGTCCAAGACTCTCTAATACCATATTCCTTCATTATCCATACATCAGCACAAGCATTGCAGTGACGGACTATACATAGGCATCCGTTTAAAACATCCAACATCTCATGCAAATAACCATCTCCATACTCCGGTCCCAAAACCTCTCCATATGTTTCCTTTGCTAAATCAAGAGAAACAATATTATCGTTGGACTCATTACCCACAATCCAGTGGAGGGCTCCGTTCACAAATGTCCCAACACCTTGCGGAAAACAACGAGGAGGAAAGTCTCTGATCCTCCTCCACGAATTCGACCTTAATGTATATACCATCACTTGAACCTCACAATAGCATATACTGCTACAAAAGAATCCCACCACCTTGTAATCATCAATAGACTCATCATAACCAAGCCCATACCTTGGGTGGTACTGGTAAGACATTTCAGCATCCGGCAATGTCACGAATTTCCTAGTGGACGGGTTCCATAGAAACACTTTTCTTTCTACTGCGACACAGACTAAACCATCACAGGAACCCATGTTCCGTATCACACGATGGGGCCCTTTAAAACGGCAATCAAGCTCAACAGCAGTATCGATCGGAGTGTTTGTGCAAAACAGCGTGAAGAGAGCATGACATTGCATCGTAAAAGGGGACCCAAGAGATGAGTAAGAGTCTGTGGTGGGTGCAATCATTGTTCGTAGATGCTAGACTGAGATGGGTTTTTGCGAATTTTGGATGAGAAATCAAAGAACGCCATGACTTGCAAATGCACCTCAATCCCAGCAGGGACTTGACGGGAAGTCTCGACAGTACCTCGACCATGATGTCACGCGGGAGGCTCGGCAATGGCTGAGAATCTTCCGTCAGGACGTGGCATGGAGGTGTTTGATTGGTCTTTTCGGATTCCTGACAAATGGAGTTGCTTACGGTGGCCATAGATGGTTCTGTGATAGGGACTGTCTTCGTGGTTGGGATTAAGAGTAAACAGGGAAGCTTCAGACTGCTCTGAAATAAGGGTTAGGGCTTGAAGCGTTGAACGAAATAGAAAGACAAACGGAATTCCACTGCACTCCTCGGGTTGTTCCGTTAAATAAACCAAATCGCTTATTTATTTATTTATTTAAACTTTTTTCGCATTTGTTAGTTTTTTGTTTAGATTATTAATTCTAGTTTCTTGTTTAGATCATTGATTCTTCTTTGACGAGAGGAATATAAAAATAAAAAATTACCTTCGAAACATAAATTTTTTTAAATAAAAACAAAAATAAGTCAATAAGTCAATTTTTAGCTAATTTTTTTGTTTTTATTCAAAATAATTTGGGTTTATTGACATCGCGCATTTTGCGAATGCGCTATACGAAGCATTATGCATTTTGAATCTGCGTTTTTAACCCAAAAAAATACGTGACGCATCTTGAATCTTCAAGATGCGTTATAAAGTGTTTGGGTATTAGAATCCAAATTTTGTAAACATTTTCGAGTTTTAAAATCCGAAATTGTCTAAATTTTTCAGAAATGTGTTGGAGTTTTTATTTTTTGAAAATTTTGGGTACACATCGGTGGTGGGTTAAGCAGAAGAGGAGAGAGAACCGGGAATGTTTGTAAACATTTTATTGGAATGTGTATCCAAACATTTTCGAGTTTCAAATTTTTTTGATTGTGTATCGAATTTTTTTGTTGTTGTTGGTGTTGGTGAGGACGGCAGTTATGGAGGCGGTGGTGGTAGTTGGTGTGGTGGCGGGGGGGGGGGGGGGGGGGGGGGGGGGGGGGGGGGGGAGGGGGGGAACGGGGGTGGGGGCGGTGGATTTCAATTTTTTTGGGTGTTGGTGAAGGTGGCGGACCTGGCGGTTATGAATGTGTGGTGGTGGTGGGTGTGGTGTTCGGCGATGAAAAGAAGAGAGAATTGGGAGGGAAGGAGAGGGTATTTTTGGAAGTTCATGAATATTTGTGAGGTTGCGTATAGCGAATTGTTATAAGATTTGTGAGTTAGATTTAGAACATGTTACGTATAGGAAATTTGTTGTTGCAAATAGTCCGGCCCTTTTAATTTTTTTTCCCACCTTTATACATCGATTTTGTTTCGGCTTCAAGGGGAAGTTAGGAAATACTACAATTTTGTGCAATATTTTTTATTTTTGGTAATGTAGGATGCCTCGGGATTTCACACTAATCTTTACAGTCTCTCCCACAATCATTTCATACGTTTATGCGTGATAGTGAGGTGACCCCAAGAGTAGCTAGCAATGAGTATTGTACTTCAGACCTTAGGATGAAGTAAATACTTAAATCGAGAGGAAGACCGCTAGGCCAACCCTCCGGAATACAAACATTTGGACCTTGTTCGTTTGGTAACTTTGAGTATTTTAGTTTTGGTAGTGGGTGGAGAGAGAAATAGGGTAATGATTAGAGAGAGGAGTAATGAATGGAAAGAGATAGAAAGAAAAATGAAATTAATAATTGGAGAAATAGGGTAATTGGAGAAAGATATAAGGTAATGATTGAAAAATAAAATTATAACAAAATAAAACATCAAAACTAACAAGGCCTTTCGCTTTTAGTTATCGTAGATAGATAGAAAAAATAATAATTTCACATTGTTGATGCATTGCACCAAATTTATCAATCAAACCATATACTATATAATTCTAGAAGACAAAAAATACAACAAAAAAAAAAAATAGTATTTTCAAAATTTATAATGGTTTGCTCTCTAGTCAAGGCTGTTGATTTTGCCACTCATTTTTTGTTAACGCCACACACTTATGGAGGAGTGGCGTTAACCAAAAAAGAGAGTGACAAAATCATTTCTCCTGGTCAATTGTTCGCAAAAATGATGAATATGGTCATGTGTCCAAAATTGCTGATTGTCGTTGATGGTTCAGTTTTTTTTAGGACATGAAAGATTCGATGAAAGTACAGCGGTTGTAAGTGGCTAAAAATGGAGTACGTGGGGTGTCTTCGAAAATGGGTAAAAGTACAAGGGGTAAGTGTAAATTCCCGTTTGCTTGTTGAATTCCAATTCGTAGTCTGCATCTACGTCCAGAGTCCAGACCCATCAAACCAATCCTCTCTCCCTCTCTCATCCTACGTCCAGACCCCTTCACTCAACTCTGCGGCTTGGTTCTCTCTCTCTCTCTCTCTCTCTCTCTCTCTCTAAGCGTTTCCACCACATTACGCAAAGAACCCTAACTGGCAGCTCGAATAAGGGCACCATTGTCGAAAATTTCCAAAACCCTCAAAACACAAGACACGATCACTGCATCATCTATGGCGTACGAAAGCAGCTCTACTAGTCGAGAGGCCAAAAAGACCAAGCAGACCTCTCAAATCCCCCTTTCGACGGGTCGAAATACTATCGAGACTTCCCGTCAAGTGTCTGCTGCAGTTGAGGTGCGTTTGCAATTCATGGCGTTCTTTGATTTCCAATCCCAAATTCGCCAGAACCCAATCTCTATCGAGCATCTATGAACACCGATTATACCAACCATAGACTTATTTTCAGCCGTTTGTATCCCCGTACTGATGTCAAGTCATGCTCTCTTTACTCTATTTCGAATAGTCATTCTGATAGTGCTGTTCAGCTTGATTGTCCTTTGAAAGATCCTAATCTTCAAGTTACGATTTGGGGCGGCTGTGATGGTTTAGTGTGCGTCGGAACTGAAAGAGAAGTATTTATATGGAACCCATCTACTAGGAAATACAAGGGACTGCGGAATGTTGAACTGTCGTTCCATTGCTACGTCGACGCGTGGTTTGGGTTTGGCTATGATGAGTTAATTGATGATTACAAGGTGGTGGGATTCTTTTTTGTTAATCGCACCAGTGGTTTTGAGCCCATAGTGAAGGTGTATACATTAAGGTCTGATTCGTGGAGAAGGATAGAAGACTGTCCTCGTTGTGTTCCGTGACATACTTTAGGGACATTTTTGAACAGGGCCCTCCATTGGATCAATTTGTCAGCGAGTAGCGATTCCAAAGATATTATTGTTTCTCTTGATTTGGTGAAGGAAACTTATGGAGAGGTTTCGAAACCTGAGAATCAAGGTAGTAATCTTAAAGGAATGATGTTAGGAGTTTTAAATGGATGCCTGTGTATACTCTGTCAGTACTCCGTGCTTGTTTTCATATATGGGTAATGAAGGAATATGGTATTAGGACCACATTGTTTGTCATACTTTATGGGCCACCTCCATTATATTGTCCGTTTTCTGCACCATTATGCATTTTGGAGAATGGTGAAGTTTTATTAAATCTTGCTACGCATTTAATTCGGTACAAACCCAAAAATGGCACTTTCAGTTTTCCTGAGATTCATAATTGCTCTCCACTTTTTAGTGCGTATATCTACATTGAGAGCCTTGTCTCACCCTGTCACCCGACTCCAATGCTGACAGTGGGGTTCAGTGGCAACACCAACAGTAAAGGGAATAAAGGTTAGTTTAGATGTTTGATTAGGCTTTCCCAACACTAGTTAATCCTCAATGTGTTTGTATTTGTTCTCGTGTTCATTTTTTGGGCCTTTCTAACGTAGAGGTACACTAGTTCAAATAAAAGAACTTTAGATCATGTTCTCCTTTTCTGGGAGTAAGGAATAAAGTGCTTCCTTCATTGATGAAATCCATCACTCCGACTTTTTTTTAATTGCCTTGAGGACATTTGACTGTTGACTTCTAACGGTTGGACTTGCGCGATTAGTTAAGGCTGAACCATATTTCTTGCTTGGAACCCCATACAGAGCCAATTAAGAAGCGAAAATCCGACTAGAATAATTCTCACTTAATCCACTTGTTTTTAGAAGTTTTCATGTCTTCACATAGAGTAATTGGAAGTACGATCAAAATTTAGTAAGTCTTTCATGTTGATTCTTCGATATTTTGGGCATCGATTTGAGGAGTTGGAAACTCCATTGTGATTGATTTGTGGCTAAAATTAAGATAGTGGGCGTTGTTTGGGTTGAATTGTAGAAAGCTCTCCCAACAAGGGTAACCCGAGTTAGTGCCACATACTGTGTTTTGGCACTTGAGTGTGGCTCAGGCACCGATCTTTTGCTGCACAGTGCACCAACATCATGAAATGACTAAAAATCCATCATCTGGACTTAGATTAAGCCGAGTTTCATGTCTAAATTGGAGCTGGAAACCTCTAGTTTCCACGGGATTGGCGGTGGTCCATCACCTGATTTCAAGTAGAGAAAAGTTTACGGCTGTAATGCTACGGACTAGTCTTGGGATTCCACGTTGTTTTTATTTTGGCTTGTGTTGCATTTTGATTTCATCACTCATTCAGGACCTCCACCGTTGACCTTAGACTGTACCTTACAGTATCCTTAGAGCCATGGTGATATTATCTATTATTTTTTTTAACTGTTCAATTACTTATTCCTAATTGTTCATTTTCGCAGTGAATTGTGTAGGATTATTTGATTGAGCTTGGGATTGAGGTGAGTATTGCATACCTTAGTTATCCTGCCGTATTGATTCTATTTTTGTAAGTTCCTTTGTTTATGAAATTTTAATTTTCAGTGAAATCTATGGATGTTAAACTTTTGATACTAAAACACCCCTCAATCCTAGTTTTCTAGAACCCTTTGTAGAGAGAGAAACTCCGTCGATAGAGAGAGAAAGTTTTTTGGAAAATCAGATCTGGGGGACGGGGGCAGTTCCCTCCCCCCCCCCCCCCCCCCCCCCCCCCCCCCCAAAATCTTCCTACCGGCGTTTTCCTTCCTGCTTCCCCCTCTTGTTCGTTCGATTCTGTTCTCTGTGTCTTCTCCGGTGGTTTGACTCTTGTAATGGGGATCCATCCGTGTTGTTCGGCGAATCTGGTGCAACTCTGAGCTGGGTAGGCGTGGCATGTGGTGGTTCGGCAAGCGGCGGGCGTCAGTTGTGGTTAATAAAGGTGAGGTTGAAGTTAGGGTTTGTTCTTTTTTTCATTCTTTTCCTACTTTGCCGGCTGTTTGGCTTGGCCTTTATCGGCTGGTTTCCCGAGTCCGGGTTGAATCGGTGTAGGTTCCCTAGATCCGGTGGGTGTTGGTGGTGGGTGAATAATTTCTTTCAGTTTAGAGTTTGGTTGTTTTGGCCGGAGTTTTTTCCAACTGCGTAGGGCCTTGGTTGCGTGTTTGGGTTGTGCCGGCAGCTTTGGTACTGCGATTGGGGTGTAGTTGGGAGTTTCAGTGCTCGGGTGTAATGTACAGTGCTTTACTGTGGTCTCGCGGGTCGTCGAGCCAGAACCTGAAGTGCCAACAAGGCTCGCACCGGTGTGGTCAGTGGGTTCCGTTAGTCGGTAGTTGCTCATCGGCGTCACTGTGCCTTTGATTTGGGTGTGCCGGCGTTGAGCATCTCTAGACATCTTACTTGCCGGGGTTTCACCTTGTGCTAATTGTGGGTTTGAACTGGGTGTCTTTGGATGCTCTACTATCTTTCCTGCGACTGGTTCTTATGTCTTGACGTTCATCGCTGGCCTGCCTTGGCAGTAGGTGCCTTTATAGTAGTTTTAGATAGTTTTGGTTCACTCCTGTATTTCGTGATGAAAAAATAAATAAACTTTTAATACTCTCTCCTTCCCGTAGTGTTAGTCCAATATAAGAAGTCGTACAATTTTCTTCGGATCCCAAAGTAACTACTTTCTTGTGAAATTTTTTGAACTTATTCGCACCAAATTTAAAATCTCATTGTCAAAAATTTGCACAACTTTTTGTAGTGGACTAATAATTTGGACGGACGAAGTTGTAGATTATGAATCTATTAGTGGCGCTACGGAATACTCTTTGTGCTAGAGGACAATAAGCATGCTAGCATATACAGGATTGTTAGTCTTGTTGTCGACCTAGTCGTACTCCATGTTACCTTTTGTTGGTTGTGCACCATTATATAAAATTGTGGGAAAATTTCAAAAAAGCACGTAAACTTACTCCTCAATATCCCATAAGCTGCTGTTATTTCAGGGAAAAAACACCACATGACTAAAAATGTGTCTGGAATCATTATCAACATCAAGAAGTCTTTCTCTTTTTCTCTCCCATTTCTCTACCATCAACATCAGCACCCACCACCACTTCTCACTACCCCCTCCACCGCTCCACCACCATAACATCCCCTCCCGCTTTGGCCTTCCCACGCCTCTTAAATCCACAGGCCTTAATGAGTTGCTTGTTTTTTTTATGTTACCTTTTGTTGGTTGTGCTCATTGCATTCCAATTATTGAATTGCTTGTTGCGGAGTTTAAAGATCATTAGGTTTACAAACACCTTGTTACATGAATTGTTCAGTCATCCCTGGCACATGATGACTTTTGTTTGCAATAGCGCATATGAGCGTTAACTTACGTCATTGCTTTACATGTTTTTAGGATCTGAGAATGAGGAGATGTGATTCCTAGAATCGGGTAGCTTATATTGTAGTCGTCGCGGATGGAAGACTTGCAGTTGCTTTATGTAGAAAAATTGGAATGCAATGAGCGCTACTCGTTTCGTCGTTTTTGTAATGTGAATTTCGCATGCGAGCTAATTCTCTTTTCTTTGTTTATGTAATGTTATTGCCACATGAACATAACCTTTAAGCCACAAACTTGTGTACAACCCAATGTGGCTTTGTTACAACCTAAGCTTATGAGGTCATAGGAATTTTCCTGTGCTCTATTTTAGTTGGCAATATTTGACATTGTATTTGGAGATTTATTTAGGTTTGATCTTCTGAGGAGAAAATAAAGGAACATTGTGTTGGAGTAAGAAAGCAAATTTTAGCAGTTTTGATACGGATTGTGTTCTCTCGACTGCGTCTATTTTTCGGCTCATCAGTCGGTTCTTGCGTAACTCTGTTGGCATTTGTTTGATGGCTTGTACTCTTCATCGGCATACTGATTGTTGTTAGCATTCTCATTTCTTTCTCTCTCATATTTTCTCTTCATTCTTCCTTTCCGGTCGGTTGTATAACGGTTTTCTCGGGGTGAGGGTAAACCACAACTTCTCCACTTGTACGACTGTTACCATCACCACCACGAGTGATTGTTCAGTGCCCTTGTAAATGAAGGGTGATAAAGGCCCTTGAAACATCACGTGGCGTTGCTCTAAAAGCAAGTAGTAGTAATAATTTTCCCACCACCACTATCGTCTCATTCCTTGTAGTGACCACTTTATGCCCCACTACCTACTCCAACACCATGCTTCCATTTCCACCATGGCACTCCCTTGATACAGACCTTAGAAGGGGAAAACTACAATGGATGCACTTTAGATTTTGATTTCTTTATCGTTTCCTTTGTTTTAATTAAACAGTAGTTTGTTATTCATTAAACGAATTTCTTGTTTAAGGGATTCAACATTCAATCGTTTTTTTTAGTTTTTTAAGTTTTTGTTGAACAGCCGCATTTAGAATGTCGAAGAGCTAGTAGAATCTATAAGAGCATCTGGCCCTTACCCTTCTTTGTGCTTAGAATCAACAGTTCGAGTAAAACCAAATGAATCTCATTCGAGCCCTTGACCCAAACTCGTACTCCCTCCGTCCCTTTTTAATTGTACCGCTTCGTAACTCCAACTTATTAAAAAGACATCATCATTATACCTTTCACATCAACTTTTTTCTTCACTTTCCCTACTTACCCATCATCATTACACTTTTACTCACTCACTTTTTAAAAAGGAATCTACTTTTAGGGACAAAATAGACAATTCATCAACTTTTACCCACTAACTTTACAAAATTGACACTTATTAAAGGACAGCCCAAAATGGAATACTGGACTATAAAAAAGGGACGGAGGGAGTATTAAAATTGTGCTTTACTAAAATTTTAACCAAATCAATCGAGATTCAAATTCTTACCTAGATCTTTTGGAAATCATTTCAACCCTCTCAAATTTAGAACTGTCATGTTTACCCAAATTCCTGCTTAGATTTGCATTTATTCATTGAAATGTTTCATACATAAGGAACTTTTTTAACTCTCATTGATGCCATTAACTATGTCAAAAACATGTCAATCAAAATTCAGTAAATATGATTGTCATGCATTTATTCTTTTAAAAAAAGTAGTATGTTGATATGCATGATCCTACTAAAACAGGTATACAAACACAAAAAATATGAGTCCTTGAAAAAGAAGTTCCGGTGTTGGAAACTACCCCCATGGAAGTGGTGGAAAAATTTGGCATGGGCACCGTCGCCTCCACCATTGTTGTAGAAATTGGAGCCCATATAGTGAGATCATATCCATGACAGATTGATGATGGTCAATCCAAAAATGTAGGAGATTGGGGATATCTCATCTCTCACGAAGGGAGTGTTTCAACCCAAATCCACAAGAGGTAGAGAGGGTGTACGGGCAGCAGGGGAAGGGAGGGGAGGAGGGGCGGGGGATCTGTGAAACCCTAAGAGATGATACAATTGGAACAATACTCTTTATAACATAGCAGTTTGAT
The DNA here is from genome assembly GCA_019656295.1 of Rhododendron mucronatum var. ripense. NCBI lineage: Eukaryota > Viridiplantae > Streptophyta > Magnoliopsida > Ericales > Ericaceae > Rhododendron > Rhododendron mucronatum. Next base: position 50,423 of record BPLT01000120.1, on the reverse strand, counting down.
ATAATCAATTGTACTACAACCATAGCTGACCACATAGCAATTCAACTGTTGGAAGATGTTCTTGCAGTATCAGAAATGCACAAATACTACTTTCTGTTTCCAATAGATAAATAAATTATTTTCCTTTCACTTTCTCCTTAGAAAGTCAAATACCCAATTCAACTTGCATTTTGTGAGCTTCTTATGAGAGAGAAAGAGAGGAGACTTTTACAAACTCAGATAAATTGCCAAATGAAATTATAAAAAATTGAGAGTTGAAATACACCAAAGGAAAATTCCTACAATATCAGAAGCGCTTCATATTGGGTCAAAACCAAAGCCACATTGGGTTGTGACAAGAAGGGGATAAGCTCAAGCAGAAGCAAAATAACTTTGTTTACCATTGAAGAGAGTGGACAAGCCATAATTAACAAAGAAAGTTCCGAAAAGACCCATAGCTAGGTACCCTCCAAAGCTGTGCAATTACTAGATAATGTCCATACCACACTCAAAAATCAAAAACAAATAAATGAGTATTGCCTCTCATCACAATCCTATTTTTTACACAAAACAAGTACGAGTCTTCACTCCATGAGGACTACAATACAATCATATCTCCTCGTTCATAGTTCCTGAAAACATGTAAAGCCGATTAATGTGAGAACCCACTTTGGGAAAAGTGGGAATCAAGTCCCACATCGGGAGCTCTAGAAAATATGACATGACATATAAGGATTCGCCCACCAGTTACTGTATAACTTGAGATTAACCATTTGAGCCACGTCATTAGGTGAATGGTTAGTAGGACAGCTGGCGCGAGTCGTTACAGTTGGTATCAGAGCACAACCCTGGTCTACATGGTGGGGGCCACCTCTAGAGTGTAGTACAAGCACACTGATTGTGCTATATCAGAGCACACCATGACCACCAGGGGAAGGTTACTGGGCCAATGCAACGAAGACGTTGCAGCCAATGTGGGGAGATTGTGAGAACCCACCACCATGGAAATGAATGAAAAGAGTTCCACATCGGTGGATGTGGGAAATTTAAAATGGAATTTAAGTAAAGGCCCTCCGGCTACTATTAACTCGAGGTTAACCTTTTGAGCCACGTGATTAGGCTTAGGGTTAGCAGGTCAGCTAACGCCGGTCGTTACAAATAATAAGTTAAAGTTCGTATGAGATAACTGCAAACAAATGTTATAATGTGCCTTGGATAAGTAAACAATTCATGTAACAAGGTGCTTGTAAACCAAAAACGGTCATTAAGCAAAGCAATAAACAACCATTCTATATTATGGTCCACAACCAATGAATTGCAAAGTGAATTACGACCGGCTCGACAACAGGATGCACAATCCTGTAAATCCTAACATGCTTATTGTCCATGAGTAGAAGGACTGATCTGTTGTGCCATTAATAGATTCGTAATCTACTATTAAAAGTTTAGCATCCATAGAATTCACTAAAAAATATAACTTCATAAAGTAAGAACTAACAAAAATGGAATCCATATTGCATATATAAACACGGTGCGATGACCCGGATCCTCAAGCACCACTCTATTTAAAATCGAAACCATTCAATGCATAAGCTAAATTCCCAAGTCTCCCATGCTAACAGAGATGATTCTGCCCTATGAATCACCAAAATCCACCGCCGTAGACTAAAGAGCCACTGCCCCTAGCTCACTTTGTGTCCTACGGCTTCCTCTCCTCCTTCCGTTCAGTACTTAACCAAGTTCTACTTTATACTACAATTGTAGCTAGCTTCACTCATCAAAAAGATTTAGAATCATGACGCAATAGCTAATTCTTTCTGTCTAATGCTTCTTTTATTTTCTTGTCTCCTCCTTGTAAAAGCATGGCGATTATCTACTTACAACTCAACACTACAAGAAAAAACACCAACGGCAACACTCTTCCGTGACAGCAAATTTAACTTGTCGCGGAAAATATACAACGGTGACTAGAAATTTTATTGCTTGTCACCGAAAACGTTTGGATAGCCCGCAGACGGTGCGCCAAATAAAGAGTAGATTCGGTGACAAAATCTTGTCCATGCAGACTAATAATCTTCTTACAATACTTACCTTATTGAACAAAAATTTAGCCAAGGTACTAACAACAAGACAATTTGTAAAGAAAACAAGTGTGTCAAAATGCGGGTATATCACACCTTGAGTAATACTCACCTCAATTCTGAGCTCGATCAAATAGTCCTACATAATTCACTGCAAAAATGCAATTAGGAATTAGTAATTGAATAACAAAGGTAAACTAATCTTACTGAAGCTCTAATACTCTAAGGTATGCTTCAAGATCAAAGGTGGAGATCCTGAATGAGTGATGAAGTCGAAATGCAGCAAAACCCAAAGAATTGAAAAGGAATCCTAAGACTACTCTGTGGCATGACAGCCATAAATTTTTTCTCTACTTAGAATTACTTAATGGAACCACCACCAATCCCATAGAAATGCGAACATTGGGGCTTCAACTTAGACATGAATCCGCCTTAATCCGAGTCCAGATGATGGAGATATAATAGTTTGAAGCTCATGGATTGTGCATCAAAAAGGCTGGCTCCTAACTCTTGCCTAACCTGCACGTGTCACCAAAAAACAGAATGTGGCACTAAATGGCTCCCAAAACATGCGTAACCCCCTGTTGGGGATATTTCTGCCATTCCAACAAAAATACATCCACGGTCAAAACTTTAGCCTTGAATTCACTACTGAGTGTCCAACTCCTCAAATCAATCCCTCAAAATATTGCAAGTATGAACATGCAAGACTTAACACAGGTTTGAAGGATTCAAGCTCAAAATCTAAAGAATGGCTCCCAAATGTCATACATCCAATTACTCTAAGTGAAGACTGTTGGTAGTTAAGCTTAGTTAATTGGAGACAAGTGAGGAGACAAGAGTAATGAAGAATGGGCCAATCCAACTGGATAATTCGGTGGATATTGAGAGTGGCATGTGAAGGAAACAGATTATTGTTCCTCATATTTATTTTTTTTTGAACTTGATTTATTTTTTCGAAGAACACAAAATGAACACGGAATTAACAAAGTCCTTTTCAAGACCATATATAAGACATACAAAAACAAATGTCATACAGAATTGATGGCAGTTAGCCCAAGTGCCAGTCATGCATGTTTGCAAATTTTTTCAATTTGCCTCAACCTATTCCTTCAAGTTTCCAAAAGCATTGTATAAGAGAATCAAGGGCCCCTCAAGAACCCATCATTTCTTAAGTGATGTGAAACCATCTCTACCCGATTTTATTTCACAGTTAACAGGTAGTTTACCACAATTAAGTTAAAACTTCCATAAATATGAGCAAAAGAACCTCTCTTTCTTTTTTAATAACATCAACGTTGAATACATCACTAAGAGATTAAAAGGAAAAGAAAGTACATATATAATAACACGCCATGCTTTGAAATGAGTTGGGAAAGGCTAGTAAGACGTAATCCGACAATCTAAACTTACCTTCATTCCACAATATAGGTGTTGCCACGGAACCCCACTGTCGACATCCATATCAATCGAGACTAGGCTCTCAACGTAGGGATGCACAATGGAAAGCGCTGAAGCGATAGGACAAGTAGAATAGGTAAAAGTGCCATCTTTGGGATTGTAGCGAACTAAATGTTTATGGGTATACAATAAAACTTCACCATTCTTCAAAATGCAAACTGGTATGGTGAACTTTAAATGTGATGGACTTGTCGCATAAGGCACTATAACCAACTTGGTCCAAGACTCTGTTTTACCATATTCCTTCATCACCCACACCTCAGCACAAATGCGGTAGTTATAGAGTACGCACAGGCATCCACTGAAAGCACGTAACATCTCATACGAACCACCATCTTGATACTCAGGTTCCAAAAACTCTCCATAGGTCTCCTTCGCCAAATCAAGAGAAACAATAAGCCTATTGGTGTCCAACTTCCAATGGAAGGCCCCGTTCACAAATACCCCAGGACGAGGACGATAACAAGGACGACCATGAGGAAAGTCTCTAATCCTACTCCACGAATTGGTCCTCAACGAATACACTTTCACTTCCAAAACAATACCAATGCTACGCCAATCTTGAAGCAATAACACCACTTTGTAATCATCAATAGAGGCGTCATAACCCAAACCAAACCCATAGAGTATTACATGAGTGGGCGGCAGATTACCAGGCAATTTCTTGGATTTCCTCGTTGACGGGTTCCATAGAAATAAAGTACAATTACTTTCGATGCACACCAACCCATCACAACAACCTAAAATCTTTACTCCTCCACGTACTTCCCGTATCTCACCACACAGAGGGTAATCAAGTTCAACAACGTCAATATCAGAATGCTCATTCAAAATAGAGTAAAGAGAGCACGATGTTATCCTGGAAGACACTCCGATTATTAAGAGTCTATGGTTGGTATAAAAAGTGTCCATAGATGATGCTAGATTGAGATGGGTTTTCGCGAATTGGCGATTAGAAATCAAAGAATGCCATGACTTGCAAAGGCACCTGAATCGCAGCAGCGGCTTGACGGGAAGCCTGGACAGTATTTCGGCAATGATTTCAGGCGGCAGGTTCGGCAGTAGTGCTGGGATTTGAGAGGTCTGTTTGGTGGTATGGTATGATGAACGCACAACGAAGAAGCTACAGATTCGTCCAAGTAGACCCATGTCGGATAGTTTGGAAATCGTGTACTTATTTAGGCCCTGTTCCGGAACCATAAATAAGTACTTATTTTTTAAGAAGACAATTTTAAGCTTAAAAATCATGTGCTTATGCAAATAATTTTCCTATCACTATGGATCTTGTTTGATAGATCTCATTGAGATTTTTAATACAGTGCAAAAAAAATTGAAAAATTATTTTTCATTTACATTATTTTTGAATTTGAAAATATGAAATAAAGACTTATTTTTTAAGAAGGTATTCTGGAGCGGGGCCAGGGAAAGTCTAGAAACGAGGAAAGTGAGGAAAAAAATTACTCGTAAAGAGAAAAATCTGTGAAGCATTGCTCTTTTTTTCTTCCCGTACCAAACAAGGGAAAGTCATTTTTCTCCTTTCCTATCATTTTCTTTCTAGAACCAAAAAAGGAAAAAAGCCCACTCTTTTCATAGTTTTCCTTTTACTCCTTCCGTCCACTTTTAACTGTTATGTACTGTATTATATTTTGGATTGTCCCTAAATAAGTGTCTTTTATAAAATTAGTGAATAAAAATTGATACATTTTTTATTTTATCCCTAAAAAATGATTTCCTTTTGAAAACTTGATGAGTAATAGTGTAATGATGATGTCTCCATAGAAAGTAAATATGAAAAGTAATATTTTGGAGGTATAATTATATTGACTCCTAAAACTGCGTGAAAGTCAAACTGAGACACTTAAAAAATGACGGAGGAAGTATATATTTTCTCATTCTTTTCCTTCCCCTCCCATGCGCTCCAAACAAAGTTTGGAAAGCCATATCATATTGGATCAACTCGCCATATCGGTGTATTTGGACCTTCCATTTCGATTTTGAACATATCAAATTTGGAGAGAGAAAGAGGAGAGAGTGGTAAGGTGTATAATATCGGTGCATCCTGGCCGTCCATTTCGATTTGTACGGATCAGATTTGGAGAGAGAAAATAGAGAGAGAGTGGTGGGGTTAAAGGAGAGAGATGGTTTCAATCTGGCACGTCCAACACTTTTCGACGGCTCAAATGGACTGCTCGGACACTACGTGAGCACAGCCACGTGGTACCTACCGGTACCCAAAAATTTCTTCTTTATAAGAAGGGAGCCTTGTTGATAAGGACACACTACAAGATTCAACGTGCAATTAATCCACATAAACTTTTTATAGTGGTTCCAATCCTTATATGGACATGCGTTCCAAAAATACCCTTAACTCCTAAAACATCAAAACCAAAATTCTCTCTCTCTCAAACACACACACAAGCACAGGGAATCGCCAAATGCACCCGTCCAAAGCAGCCAAGAACCTGAACTCCCTCCTTCGTTCCGCCATCAAAACCACCGCCTCAAAGCCCAACGACGCAACCCTTAAACACTTCGTCGGCTCCCTCGACACCTCCTCCTCCTCTTCTCCCACCACTTCCACCCCTCATAAACGCTCCACCAAATCTCGTTCCAAGGCCTCTGTCTCCAATGCCTTCAGCAATTTGGCCATCGAGAGCTTTAAGATTTACGCGTCGTTGTATCCTGGTAACACGTCGTCTTGCTTTCCTGCTAGCTTTCACTCCCTCCGCCCCATTTTTGTTTGCTCCGTACGAAAAGTCGTGTCATTTTAACCTCAAAAAGGTGCTTTCGTGAATAATTTACCAAGAATTTTGCAAATGTCACAAGATTTTCAAAGAATACAGAGAACAAGGGTGGGTGGGGGATAGTTGAAAGGGGACAAAGTTCTCTTGGGAAGAACTACAATAGTAACTTTATAGGGATTATTGTGGTACAATCACCACATCCCTTTTGCCATATAATTAGACAATTTACTACTATTTTTTTAATTAATACATTTTAGTTTTTCACCAAAAAAAGAACTACGATGATATCTTTTGGTTGCCATGTTTCTTTTTGTTTTTCACTTCAGTAATTTTTCTTGTATACATGTGACATTTCTAGTAAGCATAACATTTTTTTTTTCTTTTATGCAACTGTAAAAAAAATGAAACACGTGGGTGGGTTTGGACAAATAACCTTATTTGTCAGTCTTTTAGGGATAATAAAGAGTATAGATTTGGATAGATAACTAAATCTGTTGATTTTATTATGATTATACATAGTACAGAATTTACAGAGATAACATTATCTATTGGCCTTTTTGAAAAAAATTGATAGTATGAATTTAGACAGGTAACATTATTTGTCAGTCTTTTGGACGTAATGAAGAGTATAGATTTTGATAGATAACCATATCAATGGATTTTGTTTGTGATTATATAGAGTACATAATTCGCAAAGATAATTATATTTGTTGATCTTTTTTTAAACAATATACAGTATAAATTTGAACTGATAACCATATCTTTCCAAATCTATATTCTGTATTATGCCTAAAAGACCAATAAATAAGGTTATCTACGTAAAATTTGTTGCCTTTATAATGGCAATAAGACTAATGGATGTGGTTATCTCTCCAAATCTATACTCTGTATTCTAAAAAAATCAGCAAATAAGGTTATCTTTGAGACATACGTGTCCTGTATAATCGCAATAAAATCAAAAGATTAATTATTTGCCCAACTCTATAAAATTAAAAGATTGATTATTATCCCAAAAGACCAACATATAATCAGGTCAACTGTGTGAGATATGCGCTCTTTATAATTGCAATAAAACCAACAAATTCATACTTTGTACTCTCCATGTCCCACTTTAAATGTCCCTTATGGAAATTCATGCATTTTTAAACTCCTAAAAATATATTTCCAAATAGTATTATTTTATTTTTTTTTAACAAAATTAAAGTACTCATTGAATACTTTAATTTGGTATAAAAAATAAAATAAAATAAATGATATATGAAAAAATATTTTTTTCGAGTTTGAAAATGCACGAATTCCTGTAGCAGACATTTAAAGTGGGACGGATGGAGTATTATCTTAAAAGACCAAAAGATTAGGTTATCTCTGATATGTATTCTGTATAATCTTAATAAAATGAACAGATATAATTATCTGCTCAAATTTATACTTTGTGTTAATCAAAAAAGACAAATAAATATGTCATCTCAGAACAAATGTGTTATGTATAATTGTAACAAAATTAACAGGTATGGTTATATATCCAAGTTTATGCTCTATATTATTTCAAAAAGATAAACAGCTAATGTTATTTATGCAAAATATGTGCTTTGTACAATCTCAATTTTACTAATAAATAAGGTTATCTATCCAAACCAACACATGTGTTTCATTTTTTGACATTAGCGCAATTTTGTATTGTTGTGAGGAGGTACATTTTTGGTCGGTAGAAAAATAGATTTACACGCATCTCACACTTGAGCTAGGTAAAACAGATGGTAAATGTTATTAATGATAGTCATTCCTATGTATATGCTATTATTGCCAAATGTGTAAAAACTCTTTCTCCCAAACTTGACCAACAGATAATGTTATCTTCATGAAATATGCAATTTATGCAGTAAAATAAATAGATGTGATTATCTGTCTATACTTTTTGAATAATTCCAAAAGACTAAGAGCTAAGGTTATTTGATTTGCAAAGTATGTGCTCTGTATAATTGTAATAAAGTCAATAGGTATGGTTATCTGTCCAAATTTGTATTCTCTTTTTTCAAAAATATCAACAGATAAGGTTATCGACTATACTTGTAAGAAAAATGATATAGGTACGGATATTGTACTGATGAGTGAGTGGGGCCCTCTACAAAATCCCACAAAAATAAGTCGAGACATTTATTTTGCAATTTTTACCCTATAAAGCTTAGAAACAATAATGATGAGCAATAAACAAGCGCAGCTGTAATCTTGTTGGCACTAGTATTTTTTGAAACAAGAGAGTAATTATTTGTTTCCCATTTAAACTCAAGGTACACTACTTATTGTTAACCAACCACAATTTCTTCATTAGTTTCCTATTATTAGGCTGTGTTAATCTATGTCACGAACATTTTAACATTAAAATCGCTATTTTTCGCTGTTCTATATTTGCGGGAAAAAATTCAACGGCTTTGTGCATTGCTCCACTTGCGGGACTACTCATAATTTTTTATAGTACACCTAGTTAGGGCATTTTCGTCTAGAAATGGACTGTAGACTTAATAAATGTACAGTAATGGACCTTCACCACTATTATACATTGGGCTGGACTAAACACCTAAAACCACCTTCAAAACGGACCCTAGCCCAATTTACCGTTATAAGGGGAGAAATAGTACGTTACATGTGGTTATCCTCACCTGTAAATCAAAAGAGATATTATGTGGTAGTCTGCCATTTTTGGCTCAATTTTTCCAATTATGTCCCTCAATTAGAGAGCTTGTAGTGTTGGTCATTTGGGTATTCTCCTCTTTCGTTTTTCTTGTTCGCTGGCGCGTATTGAAGGCTGGTAGTATGTGGTTTGATTGTGTCCAAGTATTCTTTGTGCTCTTGTGAAGCGGAAATTTTAATTTTAAGGAAGATTTATAGGAACCACGTAAAGAATAATACCAGATCAAAAAAAAAAAAACGTAAAGAATAATATGTTTGGGCCCATTCCAGATCCCACAAAAATCTAAAGGAATATTCATAAAGTTTTGAATATTATTTTATGAGCTCTTGAAAAAAATCAGCTCCAACGAATATCGGTAAGTATTACTTTTGGTTTCGTAGGGCGAAACTACTTAATTTGCCCCCACGAATCCAAAAGTAATACTTACCGATCCATAAATTTTTGAATATTATTTTATGGACTCCTGTAAAAAATCAGCTCCAACAAAACATCGGTAAGTATTACTTTTGGATTCGTAGGGCAAAACTGCTCAGTTTGCCCTACGAATTCAAAAGTAATATTTACCGATGTCTATTGGAGCTGATTTTTTATAGGGGCCCACAAAATAATATTCAAAATTTATGAATTTTTTTTTTGATTTTTGTGGGACCCGGAATGGGCCAAAACGTGTTTTCCCTTGTGTGATTCCCTGCAAATCTTCCTTACGAATAACAGGGTTTGTGAAGACCAGGGGGTATTCGAGAGAATCCCCGTCCACTTTACTTTCCTCTTTCTCTCTCTCCGGGATCACACCACCACGCCTGGTAATTAAGGGTCATCATTTAACCCATCGGCTCGTGACCCGCCCAAAGGCCGGTCGACCCATCGAGCTATTGCCTGACCCGAGTCCGTCCAACAGGCAGGCTAGCCCAACCGGAATTGTTCATGGGCCGGGCTTGAGCCTAGAGATTTTCTGCTCGGCCGCCTGCAAGCCAGTCCGCAAGACCCGCCCAATAGCCTGAAAATCATCCAATTGCTTGCATTATTTCTTCTACTGTTCTACACTAGTAGTAACATTATTCGCTCTTATAAGTTTGAATTGCTTGCATTTTCACTCTTGTTTCATCTTTTGATTAATAAAACATTCAATTCCATTTTGCAAATGCACTTATTAGTTATTTGTTTTTTTTTTTTTTCATTTCTCTTTTGACCGTTGGTAGTAAACAGTATTTTAGCCCAAGGTTTGAACACAAACCAGCAGTAAACAATGGACTTTTGTACCGAAAAGGGAGAGTAAATAAGGGGGCTGCCCGTGGTTTTTCCAAATGAAATTAAACAAATAAATAAATTCTTTTTCTTTCACTTCCTCCTCAGAAAGTCAAATCCACAATTGCACTTGCATTTTGTGAGCTCCTTATGAGAGAGAGAGAGAGAGAGAGAGAGAGAGAGAGAGGACTTTAACAAACTTAAATAAATTGCCAAATGAAATTATAAAAAATTGCGAGTTGATATACGACAGGAAAATTCCGACAATATCTCAGAAGCTTTGGATGGTACAAACCCATATCATATTGGATCAATACCAAAGCCACGTTGGGTTGCGACAAAAAGGAGATAAGCTCAAGCAGAAGCAAAATAACTTTAACCATTGAAGAGAGTGAACAAGCCATAATTATACAAAACAAAGTTCCCAAAAGACCCATAGATACCCTCCAAGGCTGTGCAAGTACTAGATTATGTCCACACCACACTAAAAACAAAAAACAAAAATATGAGTTTTGCCTCTCATCACAACCCTATTTTTTACACAAAGCAAGTATGAGTCTTCACACCACGAGGACTACAGTATAATCATGTCTCCTCGTTCGTAGTTCCTGAAAACAAGTAACGCCGGTTAATAAGTTAATGTTCGTATGAGATAACTGCAAACAAATGTTATAATGTGCCGTGGATGAGTAAACAATTCATGTAACAAGGTGCTAGTAAACCAAACGGTCATGAAGTAATGCAATAAACAACCATTTTATATTATGGTCCACAACAAAAAGTTTAGCATCCATAGAATTCTCTTAAAGATATAACTTCATACAGTAAGAACTAACAAAAATGGAATCCGTATTGATACATAAATGACCCTTCTATATATAAGATCGAAACCATTCAACGCATAAGCTCCATTCCCGAGTCTCCCATGTTTACAGAGATGATTTTGCCATAAGAATCACCAAAATCCACCACCGTAGACCAAAGAGCCACTGCCCCTAGCTCACTTTGTTTCCTACGGCTTCCTCTCCCCATTCCGTTATAAGTACTTAACCAAGTTCTACTTTATACTAAAATTGTAGCTAGCTTGACTCATCAAAAAGATCGCAAATCATGACACAAGAAAAAATACCCACAGCGACACCCTTCCTTGACAACAAATTTAACTTGTAGCGGAAAATAGACAATGGCGACTAGAAATTTTATTGCTTGTCCCCAAAAACATTTGGGTAACCCGCAGATGCCAAACAGTGTGCCAAATAAAGAGGAGATTTGGTGACTAAAAATTTTGTAACGTGCTCACAAACACCTAGAATATCAACACCCTTCTCTTTTTTTCCATACAGATTAATAGTCTTCTTACAATGCTTGCCTAATTGAACATAAATTTAGCCAAGGTACCAACAAAAAGACACTTAATTTGTAAAGAAAGCAAATATGTCAAAATGCGGGTATTACACAAGGTGTGTAATACTCACCTCAATTCCGAGCTTGATCAAATAGTCCTACATAATTCACCGCAAAAATGCAATTAGCAATTAGTAATTGAATAACAAAGTTAAACTAATCTCAACAAGGCTATAATACTCTAAGGTATGCTCCAAGATCAAAGGTGGAGGTCCTATATGAGTGATGAAGTCAAAAAGCAACAAAACCCAAAGAATCCAAAAGGCATCCTAAGACTACTCCTTGGTATTACTGCCATAACTTTTTTTCTCTACTTGGAATTACTTGATGGAACCACCGCCAATCCCTTGGAAATACGAACTTTGGGGCTTCACCTTAGACATTAACCTGCCTTAATCTGAGTCCAGATGATGGAGTTACAGTAGTCTGAAGATCATGGAGCGTGCAGCCAAAAGGCTGGCTCCTAACTCCTGCCTAACTCACACGCGATCACCAAAAACAGAATGTGGCACTAATTTGCGCCCAACACGTGCGTAACACCTTGTGGGGATATTTCTTCCATTCCATCCGAAAGACATCCACGGTCAAAACTTAAGCCTCGAAATCACTAGTCAGTATCCAACTCCTCAAATCAATCCTCCAAAATATCGCAAGCACGAACATGCAAAGACTAAACACAGGTTTGGAGGGTTAAGTTTGAATTAAACATGACTGGAAGAAGGAAATAGATTTTTTTTTTTTAACAGGAAAGCAAAATTTTTATTGAAATGAAAAAAAGAATACAAAGCAAAGCTTAAGTTGACAAGAAATCAACAGAGCACCCAAGGGGCCAAGCCCAGATCACCAAAGGAGTTTAAAAATGTATAAATGTAAGAGAAAATGACGGCATATGACGTGTAATCCGCCAAGGACATTTCCAGCATTAACAAATGTTCTTAGCATATCATTTGCGGGTATTAATTATCAAAACACATTATTGGCCGTCATTTTCCCTAAATATAATAATGAAGCACACAAGAAACCCAAAACCCAAATACAACAATCAAGCCCAAAATACTGAAACCCAAAAACTAAAAGGCATAACCCAAAGACAACATAGGCTTAGTCGGAGACCAGCCCATAGACAACATGGGCCAGCCTAAACAGCAACCCTACCCACCACCAACCGCGGCCACCTAGAGTAAGACGGGCCGCTGCCACTACCGTCCCCGGAGCCCGAGGAACAAGCCCCCGTTGCTACCCTCGAGAACGGCCCGAACACCCCATCACAGCCACCAAAAACGGCCCAACCTCCATCGGCCACCGCCGCCTGCAACAGATTAATATTCCTGATAATTTTTTTTGAACTTGATTTTTATTTTATTTTTTGAAAATGAACACAGAATTAACCACTATGACATGGCAGTTGGCCTAAGTGTGCATGTTTGCTAACTTTTTCAATTTGCCTCAACCTATTCCTTCCAGTTTCCAGAAGCATTATAAAAGAATCAAGGGCCCCTCAAGAACCCGTCATCTCTTAAGTGATGTCAATGTTAAAATGATGTGAAACCATCTCTTCCAGTTTTTATTTCAGAGTTAAAAGGTACGTGGTTTTACCAGAATTAATAACATCAATGTTGAGCACGTCACTACGAGATTAAAAAGACACGAAAGTACATATATAATAACACGTCATTCTTTCAAATGAGTGGGGAAAGGCTAGTAAGACAAAATCCAAGAATCTAAACTTACCTTCATTCCTCAATATAGGTGTTTCCATGGAACCCCACCTTCAGCATCCATATCAACCGAGACTAGGCTCTCAACGTAGGGATACACATTAGAAAACATCAAATCAATAGGAATTGTAGGATAGGTAAATGTGCCAACTTTTGGATTGTACCGAACTAAATGCTCTTGGGTTTTCAATAAAACTTCACCATTCTTCAAAATGCAAACTGGTCTGGTAAACTTTAAATATGATAGACTTGTCACACAAGGTACCACAACCAACTTGGTCCAAGACTCTCTTATACCATATTCCTTCAAAACCCATAAATCAACACAAGAGCGGTTGTTGTAGTCATGATATAGTACACACAGGCATCCATTGAAAGCACACAACATCTCATAGGGACAACCATATTGATACTCGGGTTCCAAAAACTCTCCGTAGGTCTCCTTTGCCAAATCAAGAGAAACAATAAGCCTATTGGTGTCCAACTTCCAATGGAGGGCCCCGTTGAGAAATACCCCAGGATGAAGACGAAAATAAGGACAACCATGAGGAAAGTCTCCAATCCTTCTCCACGAATCGGTCCTCAACGTATACACTTTGACTTCCAAAGCACTACCAATGCTACGCCAATCTTTAAGCATTAACACAACTTTGTAATCATCGATAGCGGCGTCATAACCCAAACCAAACCCATTAAGTACTACATGAGTGGGCGGCAGATTAAGACTGGGCAATTTCTTGGATTTCCTCGTTGACGGGTTCCATAGAAATAAAGTACATTTACTTTCGATGCACATTAACCCATCACAATAACCTAATATCCTTACTCCTCCCTCTACTCCCCGCGTCTCACCACAGAGAGGGTAATCAAGTTCAACAACATCAATAGAGTAAAGAGAGCACGACGTTACACCGGAAAAGAGTCCGATTATTAAGAGTCTATGGCTGGTATAAAAAGTGTCCTTGGATGATGCTAGACTGAGATGGGTTTTCGCGAATTGGCGATGAGAAATCAGAGAACGCCACGACTTGCAAATGCACCTGAGTCGCAGCAGCGGCTTTACGGGAACCCTGGACAGTATTTCGACAATGATTTCAGGCGGCAGGGCCGGAAGGGGGATTTGAGAGGTCTTTTTGGTGGTTTGGGATGATGAACACACGAGGAAGAAGCTACAGATTCGTCCAATTAGACCCATGTCGGATAGTTTGGAAGTCGTGCCCTTATCTCGCACTGCTCCGCCAATTAATAGGACTTCAATAATGTCCCTCAAGTAAGCCCGGGCTAGAGTTACTACGACTACAAGTCTCTCTCCTCACCCAAACACTCTTTCTCCTCTTTTTCTCTCTCAAATCCTGGCCCATAAATGTGCTTGGTACCATGTGTCCCATATCCTATTTGCACCCAAAAACTTCCCAGAATACGTGTGACGTGACGGTACCCAACACACATCCGAGCCGTCAAAACGTGTTTTGGATGACCAGATCCAAACACTCTCTCTCCCCCTCAACCGAACACTCTCTCTCTCTTCTCTCTCTCTCTCTCTCTAACATCCTGGCCGTTCAAACATGTTTTGGACAGCCCAGATTCGCACTCAGATACCACGTGTCCCATACACGATTTGCACCCAAAAACCCCGTTTGAAACTTGAGAATGGGGGTCGCGAAGAAATTCGGCAAAGGAAAAGAAAATAAGAATTTTCCCCTCTTGATTGTCATTCTTGGTTTGGGGAGAAAGGAAAAATAACACTCCTATAATGGAATCTAAAAGGAAAACAAAAAGTCTATGACCACGAACTCATTACACAAATACACGCACTCTTACAAATCGGTCTTTCTATTATCAGTCGACTAGACTGATAATAGGCACACGAGAAGACAAAAAAAACACCTCCTCGTGTAACTTTTATACCTTTAATACACATTCCCACATTTCTTATTGTTAGTCCATTGGACTGATTTTAGAATTTTCCTTCTAAAGGAAAACTCTAGAGACGGAAGAGTGAGGAAGAAAATTAAAGAGAAAAATCTATAAAGCAGTGCTTTTTTTTTTTCCTTTTGGAACCAAACAAGGGGAAGTCTTTTTCTCCTTTATTAGTTTCCCGTCATTTTCTTTCCAGAATCAAACAAGGAAAGAAGCCCACTCTTTTCATAGTTTTCCTTTTAAATATCTCCTCTTCTTTTCTTTTTTCTCCCACACTTTCCAAACAAAGCTTGGGAATTAGAGGTGTCTATGGTCCGAATTGGTTCAGGTCCATAAGAATCTATTAACCAAACCATTTTTAACGGTTCCGAAAAACTACTTTGTTAACCATTGAGGAAGGTGGACAAGCCATAATTATACAAAGAAAGTTCCAAAAAGACCCATAGGTACCCTCCAAAGCTGTGCAAGTACAAATAACAAAACAAAACAAACAAATAAATGAGTATTGCCTCTCATCACAACCCTATTTTTTACACAAAATAAGTACGAGTCTTCACTCCATGAGGACTACAACACAATCATATCTCCTCGTTCGTACTTCCTGAAAATATGGAAAGCCGATTAATAAGTTAATGTTCGTATGAGATAACTGCAAACAAATGTTATAATGTGTCATGGATGAGTAAACAATTTATGTAACAAGGTGCTTGTAAACCAAAAACGGTCATTAAGCAATGCAATAAAAAACCATTCTATATTATGGTCCACAACCTATGAATCGCAAAATGAATTACGACTGGCTCGACAACAGGATGCACAATCCTGTAAACCTTGGCATGCTTATTGTCCTCGAGTAGAAGGACTGATCTGTTGTGCCATCAATAGAATGGTAATCTATCACAATTAAAAGTTTAGCATCCATAGAGTTCACTGAAAAATATAACTTCATAAAGTAAGAACTAACAAAAATGGAATCCATATTGCATGTATAAACAAGGTGCAACGACCCGAATCCTCAAGCAACTCTTAATTTAATATCAAAACCATTCAACGCATAAGCTCCATTCTTGAGTCTCTCATGCTTACAGAGATGATTTTGCCATATGAATCACCAAAACCCACCACCGTAGACCAAAGAGCCGCTGCCCCTAGCTCACTTTGTTTTCTACGGCTTCCTCTCCCCCTTCCGTTAAGGACTTAACCAAGTTCTACTTTATACTAAAATTGTAGCTAGCTTGACTCATCAAAAAGATCTAAAAATCATGACACAGGTCCATAAATAATTCTTTGATCTGTCTTATGCTTCTTTTATTTTCTTGTCTCCTCCTAGTAAAAGCATGAAGTTTATCTACTTACCACTCAACACTACAAGAAAAAACGCCAATGGCGACATCCTTTGGTGACAACAAATTTAACTTGTCACGGAAAATATACAACGGCGACTAGAAATTTTATTTCTTGTCACCAAAAATATTTGGGTAACACGCAGATGCCAGACGGCGCGCCAAATAAAGAGGAGATTTGGTGACTAAAAATCTTGTCACGTGCTCACAAACACCCAACACCTTCTCTCTCTCTCTCTCTCTCTCTCTCTCTCTCTCTCTCTTCCCCATGCAGACTAATAGTCTTCTTACAATACTTGCCTTATTGAACGTAAATTTAGCCAAGGTAGCAACGAAAAGACACTTAATTTGTAAAGATAGCAAGTATTTCTTCCATTCCACCCAAATCAATCCAACTTTATAGCCTTGAATAGTGAGTATCCAACTCCGCAAATCAATCCCCCAAAATATCGCAAGTATGAACATGCAAGACTAAACACAGGTTTGAAGGATTAAGTTCGAATTAAACATGCATGGACTGTTTCAGTTCTCCTTGAGCTTTCGCAAGACAATTAAAAAAAGTCGAAGCAATAAGGCTCGCCAAAGAATGAAACATGTAAATATTCCTCATAATTTTTTTTGAACTTGATTTTTATTTTTATTTTTTTCAATGAACACAAAATTAACCACTATTGTCACACTCCAAAATGAGAAATGACCGGCCATGAACCATAAGACCAAAGCTCGTAGAATATGTAGCCTAAAAAGAAATTTTTTAAAAATTCCCAAGCAAAGATCCACCAAATAGTCAACCATTTTTTTTATTAAGAACATCCTCAACCAATAAATTCCATAGAAAGAATGGGACACAAACATCCCATGAACCAAATAATATCCAGTAATAAAAGAATCCAAATGTCTGGCAAAATGTTTCAATGCGAAAGCGATGAAATAAAACACTAAGCTAGGATGAGACACCCTAAGGAGGTCAACAAACGAAATCCCTGAGATGCCGCCAGAGTCCTTTCCTAACTCTCCATCTTGCTTGAAAAAGAAGTTGGAATAAATCCGTCAGCTGACGAGCTCAGTGAATGGCAAAGCATGTGTATTAGAATAAAGTTCTGAAACAGGGGTCAAAATAATTTACAATGTCAATATAAATTTGGCATACAGATGAACAACAAAATAATCATTTAATCCAATTAACAATTCATCGGAAATAAGTTCCATTTGGTGATCACAATACAACCTCCAAAAACAATGGGGCACCACAACCAAAATCAATAGTACCAGGTGCCAGTGAACAAGTATCTCAAAATTGGATCCAATATCAAACTTAGAGTCACCACGAGTAAGTAGCCCGTAGAACTTTTTCCTGAGAATGATCCGGTCAATAACAACCGTTGAGCATTACGGTCACCAGCCTAATCTAGTCTCTTCCCTACTGACTAGAGTCACCCGCACACAGAGGATTAATTTCACTTCCAAAATATGTTCCCAACAATATTCACAAAGTTCTCACCAAAAAATTATCCAAACAATAAATAGTTTCACCAATCCACATGCCAATTTCAAGAACCAAACAAAACCAATACATGTTCCCAATTTCAATTATTAATTTTCTAAAAGAATAATTTAAGGGATACAGGGAAGTTCACAAGTACGTAACATACTTAACCACTCACTTGGATCCAAAACTAAAGCAATCGAACAACGCAAAACGAGCCTAACCTGAACACAGAATCATATAGAAATATAATTATCACTAACTAGGTCAACATATCAATAGCAATGAAAGACCACCTAAGAGATTATTTAACTAACCTCGACTAATTACCCAAGTCCACTAGCCAACAAAGAACCCAAAACCCTAATTTACTATACCCACTAGCAACCACCAAAATCCATCCACGGAAACTCCAAGAATTTCTTTGTTTTCCAATAACAATACCATGACACTACCTGTTACCCCTTTAAAATGCTCACCTTTGTTCACCATTAAATCATGTATAAAGAACATGTACTCATATCAGTCCAAAACCAATATTTATTCCGAAATCGATATTGCAATTTGTATCAAAATTACTCTGTATTAAACTAAGAACTCTCCCCAATACTTAGAACAACTTCAAAATCCCTACGCACAACACTAGATCACCACGCGCCACCACAAAGCCACGTAGAGTACTCTCCCACCCAAGTTTTCCATGACTGTGCCGACCAACGGAAAAGAAAGAAACAAATTAAGAATTTAGCAATTACCTCAGAAGATCTCCTTAGATTCGACTGTGCGGCTCTTTCTTTTCTTTTCTTTTTCCTCAAACGTTAACACCAACGTAGAACCGTACTCTGTGTATAACATATAGCTTTAAGTATTACTCTTAAAACCACCCACTTCTCACGTTGCACCCTAAATTATAGCTAACTAATTAATTAGAGTTTAGGTAAGTAACTAGCAAAAATATATCTACTAATAATCAGATCCAACCTAATAAAAACTAACAAAATTACCATCCAGTACCACTGTTTTACCCAAAATCAATCTCATACTCCAAAGAGTACAATCATAACAATACCCATAGCGCTCGCAAAATAATTATATGGAACCCAACCATAACGCATATATAATAAATGGCTAAGTCGTTAATTAAATAAATAAAAATGCTAGGCCATAACATCTTCTCCCCTTAAAATAAATTTCGTCCTCGAAATTTCTTACTAACCTCGCTCATTCATACAAATATGGGTACTTCTCGCCATCTCTTCATCACGTTCTCATGTGGCTACTTCAACCACATGATTGCACCACAACACTTTAGCCAATAGAATCATTTTATTGAGAAGAACCTTCTCTTTTGTATCAAGTATCTCAACAGATTGCTCATGATAATTGATAGGTTAAGTCATCCCGAACATGTATTGACTCATTATCAATAACATGGGATAGACTATCCACGTATCTCCTCAACATCGACACATGAAAAATATTATAAACTTTAGCCAAACTTGGCAGCAATGCCAAACGATAGGTCACCTCAACTATCCTTTCCAAAATCTCAAACAGCCCAATATAGTGAGGACTCCAGTTTTCCTTTTTGCCAAACTGAATAACATCTTTCTATGGGGTCACCCTAAGAAGTACAATATCTCTCTAGTTAAAAACTCCAAATCCATCTGATGACTGTTTGAAAAAGTATTTCTTACAATATGACTAGAAATTGAACTAGCCCAAATCCATCAAAGAAGTTAATCAACCAACCAAGTCAATCAAATTAAGACTACCAAAATTGTAAAAGAATGTCAAAATAATAGTCACTAGATTTCCATCATTTCAAAAATATTCATAGGGCCGTGCAATTACTCTAAATCCCTCCTCCGATTATCTGCATAGCTTTTCTATCTGTTCCAAGTGGTTACAAACATTTCCCAAATCGTTTTTTTTTTTTTTTGCATCCTCCACCAAGTCAAGTCCTAAAAGTCACCTTTCTCCAACCTCATACGGGAATCTATACTTCCGTCCATACAAAGTCTCAAATGGAGCAACTCCCCAAACTCGAATGGTAACAGTTATTGTAAGTAATTTCCATACCGCAAGCGATCATCCCAATTTCCTTTCCACCCAAATTTACATGCGCTTAATAAATCCTCTAAAGTCTATATAGTCCTCTCTCTTTAATCATTGTTTTGCGGGTGGTAAGCAGAACTAAAAAGTAAGCGAGTACCCATCAATGCATGTAAGACACCCCAAAATCTAGCTACGAAACGGGGATCACGATCTGATACAAGTGCACGTACCATGGAGTCTAACAATCTCCCTAACATACAACCGCGCCAAGCAATCTAATGTATATGTCAACTTAATAGCAACAAAATGCCTTAACTTCGTGAGCCGATCAACTACAACCCCCCAACAAAACATTCATGTGACCGTTCCAATCTTTTTACAACTCCACATCACTCACATCAAGATTTAAAATAATAATAATAATAATAATAATGTATGTAGTTATTTAAAACTCTGAAAAGAATCATGTCTTCATAAAATTGAACATCTCAAATATCCAAAAACTCCAAAACTTTGTCAACCATTCAATAGTTACTGCCCCAATACTTATTTTCCAATACACATCCATGATTTCAAGTAGGCAATCAAGCATATCACATAACCTTAATGAAACTGTTCCATAAGACCATTATAATGCTACCATATTCGCAAAACTCCAAATTCATTATCTCAATCCATGGTGCATCTCCCTATCCAAATTTTAGCACTTAATAAACTATCAATTCTTTAGTGTTCCACCTAAACATTAACCACACTCTTGCAACTCAGCGTACCGCATACGCTTCTAGAACCACCAATCAATGAATATATGTTGCACCGAATAATTATGGCTCTCACAAAGATTATTAACCAAAACAGAAACTAAATCCATAAAATTGCTTACATCCATCAATCCTAAACGTATAGCAGTATTGCTGTAAGGCTCCAGCAATAACACACACACAAAAAAAAATGAAGTCTAAAAACCAATCACATTCTTCTCTCTCTCTCTCTCTCTCTCTCTCTCTCTCTCTCTCTCTCTCTCTCTCTCTCTCTCTCTCTCTCTCTCTCTCTCTTCTTTTATATAAATGAAGTGATACGTACGTCAAGAACCAATATCACATTTCTAGCTATCAAATTTTCTATTCTCACTTTCAACTCCATTAACAGTTAAGTTCCAAATATGTATTAGCCTTCATGACATCCTACTGCCATCCGTAGCTACGAACCAACAAGAATACTTCCACAAAAATCTCCCTCATATAATACTCCCACTTCACCTAAAAGGAACTAACTTAAAACTAACAAATAAGATATTCTACCAACTAATCAATCATGGTTAGAATTAGTAGCCGAGGGAAGAATCAGAATAACCACAACTCAAACCAAGTAAGCCAAGCTCTAAGGATTGGTCATTAACAGTTACCTACTACAATCCACTCACACACAAAAACTAAAAAGCCTACTAATGAACTTCTTAAACCTCTAGGCTTTGATTTATTATTGTACCACAAGTCATATGGCTTAACAGATCACCTCTTGTTATGATTGGTTTACTAATTAGCTACACATCTTACACTGATACCCTCCAAACCGTATTGTTGAATCATGCTCAAATCAATCTTCATTAGAGTCCAAACAAATTAACAAATCCATATTAAAATTTTAGGTAACAAAACGCCTCACAAATATCGTTGTCTATTCCATATATCCAAAAGAGCTGCAAGACAAGAATTCTTCAATACATGCAATCTAATCTTCTCACCTCAACCAAAGTTCAAGACAACTATGAATAGCACTGGCAAAGTATAAACAAGATTTTACTACATTGAATCATTCAAAAATTTCACAGAGCATTATACATATATCTACAGCCTTTATCAATTACCCAAACACAATGGTGTCTTCAAAATTAATAATTGAACTAACTAGCCGCTAGTATCACCTCCCAGAATAACGCATAATACACATCACCACCTAAAGATCCTAAAATTCACCTTGCAACTTGAAGACCAACTCCATGCACTAACCAAAAATTTAACACCACATAATATTCCCTTGTCATTTCAAAAGCATGTCTCCAAGTTATCCCAAAAGTAAGAGTTTTAATCTTTGACAACAAATAAACTAAGAACCTCAAAACTACTGATGGTAAAGTCCAAAATACTCCATATTCACTTTAAGGGCACGATACCAACTCTAATCTCATAAGTTTATCCAATAAAATTTACTCTTTCCTAACCTTCCCATAATTTCACAACAGCGATACCGTAATGCATTAAAATTTCAAATTACCAACAGTGCACTCCATATCCTCATTGTCTAATCACCAAACATATTGTAACAATCCCTTTCCATAGACTCAAACCAACCCAAGCAGTCACATGTATAGCCATAGCCCAATGCATGTCAATACCAATCAAGTATAGCCATAGCCCAATGCATGCCAATACCAATCAAGCAATCATACCCTTGCCAAAGCCTATCTATTTACTGCCAAATTCTTGCAACCAAACGATTAATACTACGGTTAGAAAAAATCCACTTTCAACAATCGACTACTCCCACTCTATACCCACCTAGTCATAAGGTTTTTTTTTTTTTTTTTTTTTTTTAAGTCGGATTGAAATGACAAAACACAAAAATCCTAACCATCAACGAGTTCATAGGGTATTCTCCTAATAACCATCACGGAATTCATGGGGTAGTTCCTTAAACAAGCATAATTATTGACCTCTCATAATAGAACATAGCCAACTCTCTACTAGGATCTCAACCATAGGGACAAAGGACCGATCAAACAACAACAATTCAAGACTATCCACGATTTACCGAGTACTACAAGTTAGAAAATCTTAGCACAACCTCACACAATTACTCTAGCCATCCTCAATACTAACTTAAAGCAGTCCTTTAAGTTACATACTGAAGTCAACCTGTAAGTATATTACCACCAATATTAGTTCTTCATATCCAATAACACCATACTCCAACTACATTACGCCACCAACGTACTTGTAAAACAAGCGTGATGATCACTTATGCATATTCTCCTCCAATACCATATCCAAAGTCTATAGAAAAATAATGTTCCCACCGAATGACAACTATCTCCATATGCTATGCAGCACCGAAGCACATCAAATAACCAAAGTTTTTACAAATGGTACTAGGACTCTGGGGACTCGGACCTCCACTAGATGAACATGATAGAAAATGATTGCAAAAGTTTTTTTTTCAAACCAAGGCTCTGATAACTATAATATGGCAGTTGGCCTAAGTGTGCATGTTTGGAAACTTTTTAAATTTGCCTCAACCTATTCCTTCAAGTTTCCAGAAGCATTATAAAAGAATCAAGGGCCCCTCAAGAACCCATCATCTCTTAAGTGATGTCAATGTTAAAATGATGTGAAACCATATCTTCCTGCTTTTATTTCACAGTTAACAGGTGGTTTTATCAGAATTAAGTTAAACTTCCATAAATATGAGCAAAATAACCTCTCTTTCTCTTTTAATAACACATCAATGTTGAGCACGTCGCTAAGAGATTAGAAAGACACGAAAGTACATATATACTAACACGTCATTCTTTCAAATGAGTGTGGAAAGGCTAGTAAGACAAAATCCAAGAATCTAAACTTACCTTCATTCCTCAATATAGGTGTTGCCATGGAACCCCACCATCAGCATCCATATCAACCGAGACTAGGCTCTCAATGTAGGGATGCACATTAGAAAACTTTAAATCAATTGGTATCGTAGGATAGGTAAATGTGCCAGCTTTTGGATTGTTCCGAACTAAATGCTCATGGGTTTTCAATAAAACTTCACCATTCTTCAAAAGGCAAACTGGTATGGTAAACTTTAAATACGATGGACTTGTCACATAAGGTACCACAACCAACTTGGTCCAAGACTCTCTTATACCATATTCCTTCAAAACCCATAAATCAACACAATTGGGGTAGTAGTCATTATATAGTACACACAGGCATCCACTGAAAGCACACAGCATCTCATACGAACAACCATATTGATACTCGGGTTCCAAAAGCTCTCCGTAGGTCTCCTTCGCCAAATCAAGAGAAACAATAAGCCTATTGGTGTCCAACTTCCAATGTAGGGCCCCGTTGAGAAATACCCCAGGACGAAGACGATAATAAGGACGACCATGAGGAAAGCCTCCAATCCTTCTCCACGAATCGGTCCTCAACGTATACACTTTCACTTCCAAAGCAATACCAATGCTACGCCAATCTTTAAGCATTAACATCACTTTGTAATCATCAATCGAGGCGTCATAACCCAAACCAAATCCATCAAGTACTACATGAGCGGGCGGCAAATTAAGACTGGGCAATTTCTTGGATTTCCTCGTTGACGGGTTCCATAGAAATAAAGTACATTTACTTTCGATGCAAATTAACCCATCACAATCACCTAAAATCCTTACTCCTCCACATACTCCCCGTGTCTCACCACAGAGAGGGTAATCAAGTTCAACAACGTCAATATCAAAATGCTCATTCAAAATAGAGTAAAGAGAGCACGACGTTAGGGCGGCAGACATTCCGATAATTAAGAGTCTATGGTTGGTATAAAAAGTGTCGATAGATGATGCTAGACTGAGATGGGTTTTCGTGAATTGGTGATGAGAAATCAAAGAACGCCATGACTTGCAAACACACCTGAGTTGCAGCAGCGGCTTGAGGGGAAGCCTGGACAGTATTTCGACAATGATTTCAGGCGGCAGGGCCGGAAGGGGGATTTGAGAGGTCTTTTTGGTGGTTTGGGATGATGAACACACGAGGAAGAAGCTACAGATTCGTCCAATTAGACCCATGCCGGATAGTTTGGAAGTCGTGCCCTTATCTCGCACTGCTCCGCCAATTATTAGGACTTCAATAATGTCCCTCAAGTAAGCCCGGGCTAGAGTTACTACGACTACATCTCTCTCCCCTCACCCGTTTACCCTCTCTCCTCTTTTTTTCTCTAAATCATGACTGTCCAAAAGACGGTTTTGACCTGTGCTCGGATATCACGCGTCTCATATCTTATTTTCTCTCTCAAATCATGACAGTTCAAACCACGGTTCTTACTTGTGCTCAGATATCACGTGTCTCATATCTTATTTTCTCTCTCAAATCATGACTGTCCAAACAAAACACGGTTCTGACCTGTGCTCTGATATCACGTGTCTCATATCCTATTTAGTTTGGGGAGAAACGAAAAATAATAGTAACCCTATAACGGAATTTAAATGAAAAACAAAATGTCTATGAGCACAAACTCATTATACATTACAAGCAAATACGCACACTCTTACAATTATTTTTGTAGGTCTCACACACTGGATGTATATCGTGTGTGGATCCCTATGCGAATGTTAGTGTGTTTGTGTAACTATCAAATAATCATTACTCCCTCCATCTATTTTTGAGTGTCCAGTTTCGTAACTCCAACTTATTAAGGAAATATAATTATTATACATTTCACATCAACTACCTTCAATTTCTCTACTTACCCTCTATGGAGAAATCATAATTACACTTTTACTCACTAACTTTCTAAAATAAAATATATTTTCAGAGTCAAAATGGAAAATGTACCATTTTTTACCCACTAACTTTACAAAAATGACACTTATTAAGGAATAGTACAAAATGGAATACTAAACTCTAAAAAAGGGATAGAGGGAGTATCCCTTTTAATTAGACTAAATGCTATTTTTTTAACAATAATTCTACCACCACACTCATTCACACACCCCACTCTTCTTGTGAGTGGGGGTGTGTAAATGGGTGTGTTGGTAGAAGAACTCTTACAACAAAATATTATGAGAGAAACTCAACAATGGGTGCATCAAATGGAGGGCAAAGGAAGGAGAAATCAACCAAATTATCCACGATGACCCTTCATTTTAACGGTCTTTTGATAGAAGAGTGTTAATTGATTAACGGTTACAAATAAGAGGTGCTTTTGGGCATTTTAAAAATTAGAGGGTGTCGTGTTCAAAACATATAGATGATGGGGTCTCTGTGTAATTTCACGGAAAAAAATAAAGCCCAGGTTCTGTTTAAACCCATAAAAAATGAGAGAAAAGAAAGGAAAATAAAAAAATTCCTTAAATTGTTTGATTCCTATTTAACGAATAGGAAAAGAAAATAGGAAGGAAAAGAAAGGAAAGCTTTGGAATATGCTGAGGAAAATGGAGAGAAATAAGGGTGCCGAAATCTGAAGACAACTCTCCCATTTATTTTCCCTTTCTTTCCATTTTCCTCTTGTGGCCAAACCAGAAAATTTTATTTTTCTTGTAGTTTTTTTTCATTTTCTTTCTATAATCAAATAAGAGAAAAAAAAAATCACTTTCTTCACATTTTTCCTTTCTTTTATTTTTCTTTTCTTTTGTTTCCACAAGTTCCAAACAGACCCTAAGTTTTGTAGAGTAACTTTTCACTGGGCTGGCTTGTCAATGACATTATTAGTATTTTTTACTATTTAGGACTTAAAATATTCGCATCAACCTCTTTAAATTTTAGATCAAACTATCACTTTATTGCTTCAACCATTAACTTTTAAAATGCATACTCCATCAGACTCTTTCTCTAACATGTGGTTTATTAAGTATCTGCTCTTTATTTAAGACCTCGTAGAACAGATATTTGATTATGAGAGTTTATAGACAAAAACTAATTATAACTCTTTACAATAATATGATCAAAAAAGTAAAATTTTTGTATCGGTTCAAACAGATTGAAAATTAAGCCCCATATGTATCAAATGCTCCGCCCAACCATTCAAACCAATAATAGAATAATGCATGAAAGAAAGAAATGTGAGGAGAAGTTCACAAATACTGTATAACAAGGAACTGTAGCAACGTTACAAATTTTGAAAAGCAGCAAGGTAGCCCACAGGACTGGTGCAGCACACTTTTGAGTAATTTGCTTGCTACGCTAGCAGTAGAAGAGGAATAGAGAGGAATAGAGAGGGACATGTGAATGCTCCGGTTTATTTTCTTAAAAAATTATTTATTTATTTATAACTTTTAAGTTTAAAAATAATAAATTTATTAAAATTAAAAAATATGTAACATGAATTTTGTTTCTATTAAATTTTACAAAAAAAAAATTAAAAAATTATTTTCATAAATCAATTATTATTAAGATTGAAAATTTATTTTTTAAATACTTATTCGAGGGAGTGGAACAGGATTCCAGTATTCAAAAAGAATGTGACTAATCCACCAATAGCCCGTGGATGGAAGCAAGCAACACCCATTATCACACGAGGCTACCCACGTCCACTTTCACCTCCTCTGTAAGAGATCAATCTCACGCCTCCGGTTGGGAGCAAAATCCTTGTTTGGAGACAACCTTGTTGGGTTATCAACGACATCATCGAAGAGGGAAATCTGGGTCTAATTGGACGAATCTGTGGCTTCTCCCTCATGCGTTCGCCATCCAAATCCACCAATCACCCAGAGGATTCTCAGCCGGAAATCATTGGCGCGGATGAAGAAGATTCTCAGCCACCTCCTAAAATCACGATGGGCGCCGGAGAAGAAGAGTCTCAGCCAGTACCACTGCCGAACCTGCCGCCGGAAATCACGGTCGAGATACTGTCCAGGCTACCCGTCAAGTCGCTGCTGCGATTGAGGTGCGTTTGCAAGTCATGGCGTTCTTTGATTTCTGGACGCGAATTCGCGAAAACCCATCTCAGTCTAGCATCATCTATCGACACCGATTACGCCAACCATAGACTCTTGATAACCAGTCCATTTGCCGTTGTCATGTCGTGTTCTCTTTACTCTATTTTGGACGAGCATTCTGATACTGATGTTGTTGAAGTTGATTACCCTCTGTATGGTGACGGCCGTGGTGGACATCTAGGAGTAAGGGTCTTAGGATGTTGTGATGGGTTAGCGTGCGTCGAAACTAAAAGTACATTATGCTTATGGAACCCGTCAACGAGGAAATCCAAGAGATTGCCTAGTGTTAATCTGCCGCACAGTCATGGAGTAGTCTATGGGTTTGGTTATGACTCCTCTATTGATGATTACAAAGTGGTGGGATTCCTTTATGGGCATAGTGGTATTGATTTTGAAGTCAAAGTGTATACGCTGAGGACTGATTCGTGGAGAAGGATTGGAGACTTCCCTCATGGTGCTCTTCCTTATCGACATAGTTCAGGGGTATTTGTCAACGGGGCCCTCCATTGGAATGTGGGTAGGGAGACCAATGGGATTATTGTTTCTCTTGATTTGGCGAAGGAGACCTATGGAGAGATTTTGAAACCTGAGTATCGAGATGGTCGTTTGTATGAGACATTGTGCGCTTTCAATGGATGCCTGTGTGAACTCTATGACTACCGCATTTGTGCTCATGTGTGGGTGATGAAGGAATATAGAATTAGAGATTCTTGGACCAAGTTGGCCGTGGTACCTTATGTGACTAGAGTATCGAATTTACAATATACCATGCCATTTTCCATTTTTAAGAATGGTGAAGTTTTATTGTATACCCGTAAGCATTTAGTTCGCTACAATCCAAAAGATGACACATTTATCTATCCTACGAGTCCTATTGATTTAGCGTCTTCTATTTTGCATCCCTACATTGAGAGCCTAGTCTCGGTTGACATGGATGCTGACAAAGGGGTTCCATGTGCAGCAATACTAAAAGGAATAAAGGTAAGTTTAGATTGTTTGATTATGCCTTACCAGCCTTTCCCTACTCTTTTTGAAGCCCGGCGTGTTCATATATTTGTTCTTTGGTGTCTTTTAATCTCTTAGTGAAGTACTCAATGTTGATATTAATAACACAAAAAAAAAAAAAAAAAAAAAACAGAGAGAGCGAGGGAGAGAAAAGAGGTTCCTTTGCTCATATTGACTGAATTTTGGGAAAACCACCTGTTAAGTGTGAAGGTAAATATGGTTTCACATCAATTTATCTTTGACATCGCTTAAGAGATGATGGGTTCTTGTCTTCTTGATGTGCACTTGGCTTGATTCTTTTAGAATGTTTATGGAAACTTGAAGGAATAGGTTGAGGCAAATTTAGAGAGTTTGGCAAACATGCATGACAGATGACACTTAGGCCAAGTTCCAACTGCCAATCAATGGTGTATAAGTTTCTCATATATAGATCCCCTTTTCTTTGTATGTCGTATGGTCTTTGTTAGTGTTTGTCCCACATTGGCTATTATAACCTTCAAAGAAGTTATATTAGCCTGAAAGGCCTCTCCACTCATTACCAAATTGTTTTTAGTTGGATGCCTTAACATAATATCAAAGCAATGCTTTCAAAAGTTTTTGGACAAGACTCTCTTGATCATTTGCCCCTGTTGTTTGTGCCTTAAGCGGACCTTGTTTCTTGTTCATTGTGATCTCTATGTTATGGTTCCGTTTGATCAAAAAAAATAATAATAATGTTATGGCTCCATTGTTTACCTCTCCACTTGCGGGTCAAGGTCACATGTGGGGGTGAGTTTTAGAGTTTGTCCCACATTGGTTAATATAACCTCCAAAACTAGCTTATGAGCTTGTGCGGCCTCTCACTCATTGCCAATTATTGTTACAATAGCTAGATTTACACATTGAAAGAGGAGTTGAACTTTTGATCTCCTTTATCCCGGCACCTAAGTGAAAACGTGGCCATATTAGTTAGATTAATGTTTATGAGGCACATTAATCTGTTTCCTTTCATTGGCGAGCCTCATTGCTTCGACTTTTTTTAATTGTCTTGCGAAAACTCGAGGTGAACTGACAGGCCATGCATGTTTAATTCATATGTAATCCTTGTGATTAATAGTTTTCAGTCTTCCCTTAGAGTAATTGGATGTATGAGTTTTGGAAGCCATTGGTTGAGTTTTTGAGCTTGAATCCCTCAAACCTGTGCAAGTCTTGCATGTTCATACTTGCAATATTTTGGGGGATTGATTTGAGGAGTTGGACAGGCCATAATGAATTCAAGGCTAAAACCAACCGTGGACGTTTTTTTGGAGGAATTGCAGAAAAATCTCCCACAAGCGTATATGCTACATGTGCGCATATCAGTGCCTCTTTCTGTAAGTGTAGCAAATTCGTGCCACATTCTGTTTTCTGGTGCTTGCATGTGGGTACCAGCCCTTTTACTGCACTGTCCGCGAGCTTCAAACTACTATATGTCCATCATCCTGACTTCAATTGAGGCGAGTTTATGTCTGAGTTGAAGCCCAAAGTATACTTTTCCATGGGATTGGTGGTGGATCCATCAAGTAATTCTAAGTAGAGAAAAACTTTTTCGCTGTAATGCTAAGGAGTAGTCTTAGGATTCTGTTTTTATTTTTTGGGTTTTGTTGCATTTTGACTTCATCGCTCATTTAGGACATCCACCTTTGACCTTGGACCATACTGTAGAGTATTAGAGCATCTTTGCAGTGAATTATGTAGGACTATTTGATCAAGCTCACAGTTGAGGAGAGTATTACGCACCTTGGTAAAACTGCAATAAGGATTCCATTTTTGTTAGTTCATCACTTCATGTAGTTATATTCTTTACTGAATTCTATGGATTCTAGACTTTTAATTGTAGATTACGAATCGATTAATGGCACAACAGATGAGTCCTGCTCGAGGACAGAAGCATGCTTGGATTTACAGGACTGTGCATCCTGTTGTCGAGCCGGTCATAATCCGTTTTACCATTCATTGGTACTGGACCATAATATAGAATGTTTGTTTATTGAATTGCTTAATGACCATTTGGTTTACAAGCACCTCGTTACTTGAATTGTTTACTCATCCATGGTACGTTATAACATTGGTTTGCAGTTATCTCATACGAACATTAACTTATGTTACTGCTTTACATGTTTTCAGGAACTGTGAACGGGAAATGATTATATTGTAGTTCTCGTGGAGCTTAGACTTGTACTTGCTTTGTGTAAACAAATGGGTGTGATGAGAGGCAATGCTCATTTGTTTGTTTTTGCAATCTTAGCCTCGTATGGATATCTAGTACTTGCACAGCTTTGGAGGGGTACCTATTTGTGTAATTATGGCTTGTCCACTCTCTTCAATGGTTAACAAAGTTATTTTGTGTCCGCTTGAGCTTATCCCCTTTTTGTTACAACCCAATGTGGCTTTGGTATTGCCCTGTTTATGATCTGGGTTTGTACCACACAAAGCTTCTGAGATTGTAGGAATTTTCCTGTCGTCGTGTTTCAACTCGGCAATCTTTTTCAATTTTATTGCGCAATTTTATCTAAGTTTGCAAAAGCCTCCTCTCTTTCTCTCTCATAAGGAGCCCAGAAAATACAAATACAGAAGCAATTGTGAATTTGACTTTAGGAGAAAATGACAAAGAATTTATTTGTTTATTTATTGGATGCAGGAAGCTGTATTTCATTTCTGATACAGCAAGAACGTTTGGACCTGCAGAACTGCCATTAGGTCAGTCATAGTTTAAGTACCAAACTGCTATGTTATAAGAGTGTTGTTCACAATTCCTGAGATCACTTTGCTATTTGTAAGTCCTATGAGAGGAATGGAAACACCATTAGAGCAAGATTACTGTAACACCCCGATTTTCGGAAATAAAATCGGAGACATTAAATATTGATTTCTAAAAATTTATTAATTTAAAATTCAAAATCCAAACCGGATAATTCTTCCTAAAGATTCTCCTATTACAAACCATTGTAGAAATACTGAAAATAGTCTTTATGGTAGTAAATTAAAATAACAGAGCCGTCTTCTAAGATTGATACGGATCCCAAGCGTACTCAGGTTCGACTCCCACCTCTGGATTCTCCTCCGCATAAAACTGTTCGCCTTCGGGATTCTGTGTTCCTTCTTGATTTTCTGCAAAATCTGGCACGGAAGCCAGGCAATCTGTACCTGAGTGAAAGCGTTCACCCCGTAGTATAATCCAACCCAACTATCCCTCTTACTTTACAGTTAGCAAGTACAATACAATATTGAATCGAGGAGCCAAGCAGAGATTTCATTCATGAACCAATTTATTACTATCCATTAACCATATGTGAGATCAAAGATCTTATCCACGAGATCCTTTCCTCCCATACCACTAACTATGATCGTGTCATGGAAAATCCCCCCCTTACTTGTCCTGCACACGGGTTCTAAATGAATTCACCTAAGTTATGTATCTCGTATGAATTCATGTAGTACCATAACAGGGGGCACGATTACCCTTTGGAACTTTCCATGGCGTACCATACATTAGGGTCGCCACCATTCCTAAGCCACTAACTATGACCGTGTCATGAGACAATTCCCCTTGCTGGCCTTGCAAGGCACGATTACCCTTTGGAGCTTCCCATGGCGTACCATACGTTAGAGTCACCAAAATATCATCACTGGGCCCCGCAGGTCACCCTTATCATCACTGGGCCCAGCAGGTCACCCTTATCCATGGCCAAATCAAAATCCACAATTTCACGACTTCAACACTTTACCATTTTTCCATCAATTTAGTATCATCTAGATGAAATCTATTCACATACCATCCCATGTCTCTAGGGTCCAAACTATTTCAAATCAAATGTTGGTGCAGTATACAATCAAATCAAATAATAATTAAAACAAATAATAAGCAATGCAATGAATCAGATATCGGTGCAATATACAATTAAACCAAATGATAATTAAAACAATAACGAGCAATGTAATCACACAACTTTTAATAAATGGCTCATTGCCCTTATTCCTATATGGCCATGTTGTCAATAATGAAGTAGAACTCTTATAGAAATTTTAATAGAATATTTTCTAAGCTCTCATTAATTTAATTCTTAAGAAATTAGATAGATTAAAAACTAATTAAATACATTAATTAGGTAAAAATATTAGAATAATTATCATGACCTTGATAAGAGTCCTAAAGGTCCTACGCAACATGTTTGAGTATCAAAAGTTGAGTTCGGAGGATCGCGGGATTAATTTTAAATGAAGACGTTAATTAAAGTGGCCAAAAGTGAAGTAAATAGATAATAAATAATTTATGAATTTAAAATATGTTGTGGTTAACAAAGTTTCATCTACTGAATGTAAGGAGTCTAAATAAAATTAATCGGGCATTAATAATAAAGGTTATAAGGTCATAAAGTAATTTTGATTGGAATTACTTTTAAAATAATAATAAATAGTGAATTAAATAAAATAAATATTTAATTTAATAATTTATCATCCTTGAGATGCAAGGAGTCTAGAAAAAATTAGTTTGAGTGTTTAAACATTGGTTGGAAGGTCATAATCAATTTTCGTTTGTAAACTTTGAACGATAACTAATAAATAATTTAATAAATAGATAATTAAAATAAAAAAAATATGAATTTAACAAGTTATGATCTTTGAGGTGTGAAAAGTCTAGGAAAAATAGTTTGGGGGTCAAAAACTAAGTTTAGAAGGTCGCAAAACGATTTCGAAGCAAAACAGTACACACCGCAAGGTTGGACCAGTCAACCTTGTGGCTGAGCCTCTAACAGCAAACTCATCTCTGGTTCTTGCGGCCGCAAGGTTCGACGCAACTTTGATGTTTTTCGTTTTTCGTCACGGTTTTGATGCATGGGTCCATTTAGGGCATAGGGTTAAGCATAAAAACATTAAATATACTTAGAGGAAGGGTTGGAATGGATTATAATACCTTGAATCGGATCGAATTGATTTTAATTTGAAACTTGGAATTTGGAGAAGATGACTTCGGTTTTGGTCGAGGGGGAACCTTGGGACCGAATTGAATGATATTTGGCGATGCTAGGAGTTGTAGGAAGGGATTAGAATGATCGATTCGGGTTTTGGTTGGTTCTTGATCACAAACCCACTTTTCTCTCTCTTTCTTTCTCTCTCTAAAACTCCATGGATTGGAGTTTCGTTTTCTCCTGTTTTTCTCTCTTTTCTGGACTGGTGGGGCGTGAGGAATTTCGTGGTGTGCCCTAGGGTCGACATACTAGGGTATATATAGGAGAATTTTGGAGAGTTTCGATTAAAAATGGATTTAAAGAAGTTGTATTCTATAGGGCTTCGTAATGGACGAATTTGGGACGAGATACACTAAGGGAGGAAGTAGAAATTGAGTAGGAGAGTGATAGACAAGAGGAGTGTGCATGCATGCAATTACTTGCATGCAAAGTAAGAAGTAAAAGAAAAATTAAATTAAAAAGGATAAGATAAATAATTATATTAAGAAAAAGGATTAAATAATACTAATAATACTTTTTAATGATAGTATTAATAATAAAAAAATTACGGGTTGTTACAATTACTGACGAGAAAATCTTTTTTACGGAGTTATTTCTGAAAAAAGTGTTTCCGGGGCACCATCGCGCGCGTCCAAAGTGTATTGTATGGTTTAGATTTTCATACTTTTCCAGAGAAAATTTGAACCCTTCCCCGGAAAAGTTTCATTAAAATCCGGACCGTTGATCGCCGAAACAGACGGTTGTGATATGGCGCCTCCGTAATTTGCTTATTCATGGCTCATCCGTGAACTTATGTATCTAATTAAATGAGAACATCTAACATATGCATGGAATGCCCTGTGGCCTGCGTACTGTGTGTCTCGTGGGCTAAAGGTGCGCGGTTCTCTCACAATGTTCCTTGGTGGGCCTTTATTGAATGGCTAACTTTCCTAGGCGGATTGTCCACTAAGGATAGATTTCAAAGTTGGGGTCTAAGGGTGCATGCAATATGTGTACTTTGTTGCCTGGAAGATGAGTCTCATGAGCACTTATTTATTGATTGCGACTACTCCAAGTATGTGTGGACTCGTATGCTTGGAAAAAACAACATTGCTAGGTCTTTTTATGGGTGGCTAGGGAAATTGATTGGTTCTGCACTCATATGAGGACGGACTTTTATACCAAAAGGACTAATAAACTTTCCTTAGCTGCATCCATCTATTGGATTTGGAGGAAGAGGAATGCTAGGGTGTTCCAAGGAATTAGCACTTCTGTTGAAAGTTTGTGGTCCAAGATTGCAGATGAAGTCAGAGCTTGTATGTGTTCTTGGAGGAAGATAAAATCCAACGATGAGAAAATACTGCTGGTCAGGAGCTAGAATGTGCATTCCAGTAGCTAGTCTTGCCTAGGAGTTGAGTATTGTTGTTGTCTTTGATAGCTGGGTGTTATCTTGTAGCATTGTTTGCTTTCTTACTTTGCTTTGTTTTGCTTCGGCCTTTTTGGCCTGATTGCTTGTAAGGGCTATGCCTTATGTTTGTGCTTGTTTGCGTGCATTGAAATGGTTGAGTTACCAAAAAAAAAAAAAAATTTAACATATGCAGATACACTCACGGTCTTATAATAAGAACATCAATTCTTTCTCGATCAATCTCTTTATTTCTCAATCTTCGAGAAACAGAAAGATCCATTCAAGCTTGAATTTGTTCATTTGGAATTTGTGCAATTCTACTGTCTTCATTTTGATTTATTTACTTTAGTTTCGTTGTTTTCTATTTTTCCCTGTTTTTCTATATCGTTCCTTAAGTTTAACATGTTTGAAAAATATTTGGTGCGCTGAATCAAATCATGGAAAAACCCAGCTCCGCTTGTCTCGCGTCTCCAAAGGAAATTTCTCTTTGCGAACTATTGTTTGTGTTCTCTTGACTCATCTAGCTATCGGTGCCTAGCTCCGCTTGTCTCGCTTCTCCAAAGGAAATTCCTCCTTGCAAACTGTTATTTGTGTTCTCTTGACTCATCTAGCTATCAGTGCATCGGCCGATTTTTGCAACACCTCGTCGTCCTTTTTGACAACTTAATACTCATTTTTGGCCGACTCATTGATTTTATTAGTGCTTTCATTTCATGTTGTTTTGTCTTTTGTCGTCATTCCTCCTTTGTTGTTGCTTTCATTATTTTCACGATCCCAGCCTACGGACCTACGGTTAAAGTCTGCAATCATCGAAATCACCACTTGCTCACTTATACTAATATTACAGTCACCACACCACTACCATCCCGGTAAGCCACAACCTTTATGCCCCAACCTGGTAACCTCTCTAGTCCTTCTGCTTACAAAAATAATTATTTTGTGGTATAACGAAAAAAATAGTAGGATATACGTATGTAGTATTTTTTTAGTCTAATGATTAATCATTTAGACTAAAACTATAATCTATGATTTCGTATGTAAACTATTGGGGCGGTGTAACATCAAGCTGGCTCTGTTATGCCATGAGGCACAGTACCCCCTACCCACACCCCAAACGGTACTGTTTTGGAGGAAAAAAATCCTTAGACTTCTTATTTGCAATCTTATGGAGCAAAAACGTGATTATAAGGCTATCCACAACGGTATAATCAAAAGTCAATTGTTTTTAAAGTTAACAATGTTGGTACAAAAGATGGCTTACAATGGTATAATTAAACTTAGCAACATCTTTAAAAATAATCATATTTTGGTCTTTGAATAACCAAAACTAGCAACATTGTTCAATAATCAAAATTTGTGGACTCTGCACCATATAAATTAAGTAATTCCAAAATTTGTATACACGCGTGTTTCAATTGGTATTTTCTTCTTCTCTTCTTTGCCTACTTTATATTTTCTTCACTTTACCCATGAACTATTTCTCTTTTTTCCTCTCAAAAAGTGAAGCTCATATTTCTCAATCATCTATAATTCAACCCATAGTCACCGGATTAAGGTATTTCACCCTTCTTTTCCATTTCTATTTTACTCCCAAAAAAATTTCATAATAGGAGGGAAGGAAGTCACTGATTTTTTTTCCAAAATTAAGGGAGGGAATCGATATATTTTTGCCCAAAAAAAACTTAAATGGAGGGGAGTGAATGACAAGAAACAAAGGGGGGGAGAGAGTGAAATTGTAATGGAATTTTGGTCATGAACTAGAAATGACTATTGTGAATCTCAACATTGTTAATCTTAGTAACTTCTTAAATGAATAATCAAAAGCTTATATTTTAACTTTTGATTATCATATTTTGATTATACCACTGTGGATGGCCTAAGAGCCCTAAAGATAAAATTTAATTATGTCTTTTTAGAATAATACAATCAGAATAATAAGATCTTCACACTGGTTCAAACAGATTGAAAATTGGAGCAATTAATTTTTTAACTATATTTTTAATATATGAACAGTCTAAAAAAATTAAGTGCTCCAATTTTTAATCTGTTTGAACAAGTGCAAATATCTTATTATTATGAACATATTATTCTAAAATGCATAATTAACTTTAGTCTTTAATGCTCTAATAATCATGTTTCTGCTCCACATGATCATAAATAAAGAACAGATACTTAATTATGAGAGTTCTAGAGATAAAAGTTAATTATGATCCTTTAGAATAATATGTTTAGAATAATAAGATATTCGCACTTGTTGAAACGGATTAAAAATTAGAGAACTTAATTTTTTTAGACTGTTTATATATTAAAAATACAGTTAAAAAATTAACTACTCTAATTTTCAATCCGTTTAAACCAGTGTGAAGATCTTATTATTCTGATCATATTATTCTAAAGAGATATAATTAAATTTTATCTCTAGAGCTCTTATAATCACATTTCTGCTCCATAGAATTACAAATAGGAAAGCTAAGGATTTTTTTCCTTCTAAACGGTACCGTTTGGGGTGTGGGCAAGGGTACTATGCCTCGTGGCACAGCTGACCCCGCGTCCAGCCTTGCTCAACCTTGATGGGGTATTTTAGAGAGCTGCTTTTCACCCCCCTTCTGACACAGCCCACCCCGCGCCCCCATCGCCCACCACCACCACACCACCACACCCACCCCCCCCCCCCCCCCCCCCCCCCCCCCCCCCCCCCCCCCCCCCCCCGTTTTACCCCCCTCCTCCTTCTTTCCAGTTTTTCTTCTTCTTCTTTTTCTCTCTATTCCCTCTTTCCGGTTTGAATCCTTGTTTTTTTTCCCCTTTTTTTTTTTCTAATTTTCAATTCTTTTCTTTATTTGTTTCCTTTCCCATTTTTCCCCCTTCGAGTCTGTGCTTGGATTGGATCCTGACTGTGCTAAGTAAATTTTTTGCTTTAAGACCTTTTAACGAACGTGCTAAGACTCTTTATTTGGATTGAAAATTGAAACACTTATTTTTTTAATTATATTTTTAATATATATAGGGAAAAACAGTAGGATTAATTTTTAACTATATTTTTTAATATATAAACGGTGTAAAAGAAATAAGTGTTTCAATTTTCAATTCATTTGAACCGGCACAAAGTTGTTATTTTTTTAATCATTTCATTTCAATTTGTTTGAACCGGTGCAAACATCTTATTTTTTGGTCATTTTATTTTAAATGGTCATAATGGATTTTTGGCTCTTAGCCCTTTCAATGTGCACTTATTTTGATTCTACAACTTTCGACAGATTATTTCTGTCTCATGAGCATTATGTTCAAACTCATGTCAGATAAAAAGAAGATTTGCAAACCCAACATCTATTCAGAAAAATCATATTAACATAAACATTCATCTAATACTTCAAACAAAAAAATGGGCTTCCATGTTCTAATCCTATCATGTTCATTAAACAAGATTAATTAAACCCACTTTTGTGAAAGTAGTTGATAAAATTTTCCTTTTTTTTTTCCCTCCACCACATTTCGTTTGGATCCCTTCATCTTAGAAGTGTTTTGCTTAAATGAAAAAGTACTATTAGTTCGTCTTGCTAAGAGGAATTGAAAATTTTAAAATTATGATTGGACCTCAAAAATTTTTGAAAAAACACAAAATAAAGCAAAGAAGACAGTTCAACAAACACAAAAGATTTGCAAATAGGAAATTGATAATGCCAAAACAATTATAGACAAGCAAAACAAAGTATTTTCTTCCAAACTAAAAAAGATAAGTAGGGAGTGATTTTCTCCCGAGCCATTCTACTAGCATTAAAATCAATTTTCTCTATCACACATACACTTCGGGTAGGTTTGAATTAAAAAGTAGGGAGTGATTTTTTTTCACCTTTATTCAAATTTTTTTGCATTTGTTAGTTTTGCGTCAAATTTTTATGACTTATTGGTTCGTTTCAACAAGAGTAACAAAAAATTATAATTTTTTTATCGGAACCCAATTTTTTTTGAAAAAGAGAAAAAAATAAGTCAAAGGGATGTCTTTTTGACTTATTTTTGTCTTTTAAAAAAAAATATGTGTTTCGATCAAATTTTTTTACTTTTTTGGTTCCTCTCATGGAGATGAACCAATAAATCAAAAAAGCGTGACGCAAAACTACCAAATGCAAAAAAAAAAAAAAAATTGAATTAAGATAAAAAAAAAATCACTCCCTACTTTTTAATTCAAATCTAACCGAAGTGTGTGTGTGATAGAGAGAATTGAATTTAATGCTAGTAGAACGGCTCGGGTGTGAGATGATTTGTGTTTTCACGAAAATGGAGAGAGAGACAATTTCTGGCTTAGCCAGGTTTTGTTTTTGGAAGAGTCGCTGAAGGTGAGTGTATAGCTCATATTGAATCCATTCTCAACCCATTTAAACTCATGTAAATATGGGTTCATATGGGTTGAACTCATATAAACCCATTATACAATATGGGCGAATTGGGTTGAATTATAAGTGGACGGATTTGTGCGGGTTAAAAAATATGGATTGAAATTGTCACCTCTAGTTATAATTAAAGATAAGAAGGTAAGAAAAAAAAAATCTCAAGAAGTGGTTATGAATGAAGATAAGAAAATGAAAAGAAAATTTGAATGAGTGGTTATAATTGAAAATAAAAAAGAAAAAGATAATATAATTTATAAATAAAATAAAAATTATTATTTTTTGTTTGGGGGGGGGGGGGGGGGTTTTGTAATAAGGGAAACAAAAATGATACTCATACAACAATCCAAACACAATAACTTATATAACCTCTCACATGCATATGGGCTCCACACACACTTTGGATCGTTGTATAAGTAGCATTATCCATTTGCGGTATTTTATATTTTCTCCGGAACTCATGCCCCATCGATCTTCATGTCCAAAACCAAAATTAGGCTCCGTTTCAGAAAATTTTTTAAAAAATAAGTAGTTTATTTTACATTTTTAATCTTGAAAATAATGTAAATAAAAAATAAAATTTCAATTTTTTTGGTATCGTATAAAAGATTTCATTGATATTTTTCAAATAAGATTCATATTGCATATTTTTATATTTCAATAAATTCATAATTTTTGAGCTTGAAATTGTCTTTTTTAAAAAATAAAAAAAATTTCTTTTGCGGAACGGGCTCTTAGCCGATATGTGTACAAACAAATGCGCATATCTGATTATAAAAACAAAAGAAAGAAAGTGGGAAAAATATTGAAAATGCGTGCAAGAAAATGTTGAAATGTGACATTAGCCGCCGGGTGATTCAGTCAACCCAGATTGAGTATTTGAGCCCCCTTTTCTTCCCAATCTATTATGCAAGAACCCTAATTGGCAGCTCAAGAGCAACACTCTCGAAACCCTCTAAACTTTGACACAACTGCACCATCTATGGCGACTACCAGCAATTCCACTTGTCGAGAAGATTCTCAGCCGTTGCCCAACCTCCCGCCGGAAATCATCGTGGAAATACTATTGAGACTTCCCGTCAAGCCTCTGCTGCGATTGAGGTGCGTTTCCAAGTCATGGCGTTCTTTGATTTCTAATCCCAAATTTGCGAAAACCCATCTCTGTCTAGCATCTGTGAACACTGATTATACCAACCGTAGACTCATTCTAAGCAGTTCGTATCCCCGTGCTGCTGTCAAGTCTTGCTCTCTTTACTCTATTTTGAATGAGAAATCTGATAGTGCTGTAGAGCTTGATTGTCCTTTGAAAGTACCTAATCTCCGAGTTATGATTTGGGGTTGTTGTGATGGTTTAGTGTGCATCGGAACGAATAGGGAAGTATTTATATGGAACCCTTCTACTAGAAAATACAGGGGATTGCCGAATGTTGAGATGTCACGCGATTGTTTCGCGAGGTTTGGGTTTGGTTATGATGATTGTATTGATGATTACAAGGTGGTGGGATTCTTTTTTGATAAGCATGCTAGTGGTTCTGTGCCCAAAGTGAAGGTGTATACATTAAGGTCTGATTCGTGGAGAAGGATAGGAGACTGTCCTCATCGTGTTCCTCCGGATGCTGTAGGGACATTTGTGAACAGGGCCCTGCACTGGATCCATTTGTCAGCGAGTAGTGATTCCAATGATATTATTGTTTCTCTCGATTTGGTGAAGGAAACGTATGGAGAGGTTTCGGAGCCTGAATATCGAGATATTTATTTTTATGACATCTCGTTGGGAGTTTTAGATGGATGCCTGTGCATACTCCGTAACTGCTCCGGTGCTTGTTCTGATGTATGGGTGATGAAGGAATATGGTATTAGAGATTCTTGGACCAAGTTGGTTGTCATACCTTATCTGTCACATCCATCGGAGCCATATCTGTCTCATCCATTGGATTGGTCGTTTTCCACACCATTATGCATTTTGGAGAATGGTGAAGTTTTACTGAATGCTACTACGAATTTAGTTCGGTACAATCCCAATGATGGCACATTTAGTTATCCTAAGATTTATAATTGGAGTTACACTTATTCTCCAGGTATTTTTGGTACTTGTTCTCCACGTAGTTTTAGTGCGTATCCGTACATTGAGAGCCTTGTCTTGCCTGACTCCGATGCTGACAGTGGGTTTCAGTGGCAACAGCAGTACTGAAGGGAATAAAGGTAAGTGTAGATGTTTGATTGTGACTATGTAGCCTTTCCCAACTCTTGTTAATGCACCATGTGTTTGTGTTTGTTCCTTTTTTGTCTTTTAATCTCCCAGTAATGTACTCAATGTTGATGTTAGAAAAGGAAAAAAAAAAAAAAGGTCCCTTTGTTCATATTTTGTTGAAGTTTAAACTAAATTGTGGTAAACCACATGTGTTAATTCAGAAAGAAAATCGCACAAATATGGCTTAATGGGATGATGGTTCTTGAGTTGGCACTCAACTCTTTTGTAACGTTTCCAGTAACTTGAAGGAATAGGTTGATGTACATTTAAAAATATTCCAAACATGCTTGGCGGATGACAGTTAAGCCAAATGCCGATAAATAAGTACATACGTTTCTACAACATATAAATCCCCTTTTCTTTGTATGTCTTATGGTCTTGAAAAGGAATTTGGTGTTGGTGTTTCGGAAACAGATAATTGGAAATTATAGTGGTTACTCTGTGTTCATCTTATATGTTTCTAATCAAGTTCAAATAGAATATCGTAAGAGAAACATTGGTGTTCTCTATTTTGGGGAAGTGAGGAATAAAATCTTTCTTTCATTGCCGAGGTCCATGGCTTCAACTTCTCTTTAATTGCCTTGAGGACATTAGACTGCTGTCTGTTTAACAGTTGGACTTAGCGCTCCGTAACTGTAGGCTGAAGCATATTTCTTGCTTGGACCCTTGAATAGATCCACTCGAGAAGCGAAAACTAGGCGAGAAACTGACGGCCATGCATGTTTAATTCGTACTTAATCCACTTGTTTTAGTATTTTTCATGTCTTCACTTAGTTTAATTGGAAGTATGAGTTTGGAAGCCATTGATGAGGTTTTTATATTGAATCTTTCAAACCTTAGTAAGTCTTGCATGTTCATGCTTACAATATTGTGGGCTAATTCTGAGGAGTCATTAACTCCATTGTGATGAATTCGTGGCTGAAATTGAGACTGTGAATGTTTTTTGGTCGAAATGTAGAAATCTCTCCCAACGATGGTTACTCAGGTGTTGGGCGCAAATTAGTGCGACATTCTGTTGTTGGCAGGTGTGGGTCAGGCACCACGTAGGCGTTCGGTGTTTTGCTGCACGGTCCACCAACTTCAAACGACTATAGCTCCATCATTTGGGCTCAGATTGAGGCGTGTTTCACGTCTAAATTGAAGCCCCGAAAATTTACTTTTCCATAGGATTTGTGGTGGTCCCTTCACCTAATTCTAATTAGAGAAATTGATAAAATTATGGCTTTAATGCCACGGACTAATCTTGGGATTCCATTTCAATTTTCTGGGTTTTGTTGCATTGACTTCATCACTCTTTTGGAAACTCCAGGAGTACTCCAGGAGTACCCTTTAGAGCGTTGGTGAGATGAGTTTCCCTCTGTTACTTGTTAGTCAATTACCTATTCCTAATTGCACGTTTATGCGGCATTATTCGATTGAGCCCCGAATTGAGGTGAGTATTTCATACCTCGTTTATATTGCCGTCCTGATTCCATTTTTGGTTAGTCCCTTACTTTACGAGATTGTATTTTTAGTGAATTCCATGGGTGTCAAACGTTTGATAGTAGGTTAAGAATCTATGATTGGGTGTCCTGTCGTCGGCCCAGTCACATTACGCGTTACCTTTGGTTGGTTGTGCTATTACATGTTACCTTTGGTTGGTTGTGCACCAAAGGTTAATTGAAGACGCTTATTGAGCTTATAGCTTGTTCTGGTTTAAAATCTCATCCATGGCGCGTTATAACTTTTGTTTGCAAGTGTCTCCTACGAGCTTTAACTTATGTTAGGTTTTCTTTGACATGTTTTCAAGAATTGACAAGAAGGAGATGTGACTCGTAGAACGAATTAACTTATATTGTAGTCGTCGTGGAGTGAAGACTAGTACTTGCTTTTATGCACAAAACTTGGAATGCAATGACAGCTAATAGTTACGTATTTAGTTGTTTTTTTGATGTTAATGTCCCATGCGAGCTAATACTTGTGTTTTTGTAATGTCCAATGACAAACATTATCTTTAAGCCTTGATGTACCGCAGACTTGTATATAACTTAACCTTATGAGGTTAAAGGAATTTTCCTATTCCTTGATTTCTAGTGGCAAATATTTTTTTTACTTTTATCCGAATATTTTAAGAAATAGTCACTTTTTAACAGAAAAAGTGAAATGCACAAATACAACTTTCTGTATACAATAAATAAATAAATTATTTTCCTTTCACTTCCTCTTCAGAAAGTCAAATCCACAATTGCATTTTGATGATAGAGAAAGAAAGGAGACTTTTACAAACTAGATAAATTGCCAAATGAAATTATAAAAAATTTGCGAGTTGAAATACAACGATAGGAAAATTCCTACAATATCAGAATCTTTGGTTGGTGCAAACCCAAATCATATTGGGTGTCATTGGGCTGTGACAAAAAGGGGATAAGCTCAAGCGGAAGCAAAATAACTTTGTTAACCATTAAAGAGAGTGGACAAGGAATAATTATACAAAAAAAAGTTCCCAAAAGATCCATAGGTACCCTCCAAAGTTGTGCAAGTACAAGATTATGTCCGTACCACACTAAAATAACAACGAAAAATAGGTACGAGCTCAAAACCTTATTTTTTACAAAAAAGAAACAAGTACGAGTTCACTCCACGAGGACTACAATACAGTCATATCTCCTCGTTGGCTCGTTCATAGTCCTGAAAGCATTTAAAGCCAGTTAATAAGTTAATGTTCATGTAAAATAACTATAAACAAATGTTATAATGTGCCCGGATGAGTAAACAATTGCATGTAACAAGGTGCTTGTAAACCAAAGAGTCATTAATAAGCAATGCAATAAACAACCATCCTATATTATGGGCCACAACCAATGAAGCGCAAATGAATTACGACCTGCTCGACAACAGGATGCACAATCCCGTAAACCCTAGCATGCTTATTGTCCTCGAGTAGGACTGGTCTGTTGTGCCTCTCATAGATTTGTAATCTAATACTCCATAGAATTCACTGAAAAATAAGAACTAACAAAAATGGAATTCATAATGCAT
Source organism: Rhododendron mucronatum var. ripense (assembly GCA_019656295.1). NCBI lineage: Eukaryota > Viridiplantae > Streptophyta > Magnoliopsida > Ericales > Ericaceae > Rhododendron > Rhododendron mucronatum. The sequence goes on along the minus strand of BPLT01000120.1, from coordinate 5,574 downwards.
ATATAAACAAGGTGTGACGACCCGAATCCTCAAGCACCGCTCTATTTAAAATCAAAACTATTCAATGCATAAGCTCCATTCCCAAGTCTCTCATGCTTACACAGATGATTTTGCCATATGAATCACCAAAATCCACCACCTTAGACTAAAGAGCCACTGCCCCTAGCTCGATCACTTCGTGTCCTACGGCTTCCTCTCCCCTTCCGTCAAGGACTTAACCAAGTTCTACTTTATACTAAAATTGTAGCTAGCTTGAATCATCAAAAAGATCTAAAAATCAGGACACAGGTCAATAACTAATTCTTTGATCTGTCTTATGCTTCTTTTATTTTCTCGTCTCTTCCTAGTAAAAGCATGAAGTTTATCTACTTACCATTCAACACTACAAGAAAAACGTCAACGGTGACATCCTTTGGTGACAACAAATTTAACTTGTCGCGGAAAATATAACGGCGACTAGAAATTTTATAACTTGTCACGAAAAACGTTTGGGTAACCCATAGATGCCAGACGGTGCGCCAAATATAGAGGAGAACCTCTCCTTTCTAATAACATCAACGTTGAATACATCACTAAGAGATTATAAAGACACGAAAGTGCATATATAATAGCACGTCACTCTTTGAAATGAGTTGGGAAAGGCTAGTAAGACAAAATCCAAGAATCTAAACTTACCTTCATTCCTCAATATAGGTGTTGCCATGGAACCCCACTGTCAGCATCCATATCAACCGAGACTAGGCTGTCAATGTAGGGATACACATTAGAAAACGTTAAATCAATAGGAATCGTAGCATAGGTAAATGTGCCAACTTTTGGATTGTACCGAACTAAATGCTCATGGGTTTTTAATAAAACTTCACCATTCTTCAAAATGTAAACTGGTATGGTAAACTTTAAATACGATGGACTTGTCACATAAGCAGTGCCGGCCCCGATATTTAGGTTGCCTTAGTCCAACCTTATACTTTGTTGCCCATTTACTATTAAGTTGCACAAAATTTAAAAAAAAATACAAGTAAAAAAAATCAAAATTACATTCACTTTGTTTGATTGAGCTTTTAGAAAGTTATTTTTGAGAGTTGAAGTGGTAATGAGTGGAGAGAGATAGAGAGAAAGATTTATTGAAAACTATGCCGAGAGTTGAAAGTTACTCTCAAAAAGGGCAACCAAACAGAACGATTGTTTTTTAGCTTGAATAACATTTACAAAAAAAAAAAAAAAAAAAAAACCAAACATTTATATGTAAACCCCGTTTTGAGTGCTTTATGATTAGCACGATTCGATTTAAAGAAAATAACTTATCCTACCATTTTTTGAAACAATTTTCTCAATTGAGTCATTGTACTTTACTTATCTATATACGAAATCAGGACTCGTTCCGATAATTTTTGGTTGTTTTGGACTTTTTAGTTGATATATGTGAGAAGAATGGTCTTTCTTGAAAAGCATAAGTTAAAAAAGCCCCAAAAGTCCAAAAATATTGAGTTAGCTACGCTTCATTTTCAGTTGATATTATAGTCAATCTCTTTAATCTCTTTTGCAAAATAGTAGTTTGAAGATAAAAAATAAAAATTTATTTTAAAATTTTAACTATGACTTTTTTTTAATCAAATTTAAGAATATACTACTTATAGATTATTATTGTTGGGAAGGAAAAAAAAGGGGTAGAATCAGAATAGGCAAAAAAAAAAAAAAAGGAAACAGCGGATCTCAAAAAATAAAAAGAGGAAACAAAAGAACAAGAGCGCTGGGGATTCGAACAAGGGCAGCATTGGTTCCTTGTCAATGCCGCTGCCACTAGACCAAGCCAAGTGTTATGCTAGAGTAAGAAACTTTTTATAATTTATAATCTAACTTGAAATTTTTTTTTTTTGGACTGCCCCAACCCGGGGGGTTGCCCAAGACCGAGGGCTTGCGGGGCTTACCCCGGAGCCGGCCCTGAACATAAGGTACCACAGCCAAATTGATCCAAGACTCTCTTATACCATACTCTCAAAACCCATAAATCAATACAAGTGCGGTAGTAGTCATGATATAGTACACACAAGCATCCATTGAAAGCACACAGCATCTCATACGAACCACCATATTGATACTTGGTTTCCAAAAACTCTCCGTAGGTCTCCTTCGCCAAATCAAGAGAAACAATAAACCTATTGGTGTCCAACTTCCAATGGAGGGCCCCGTTGAGAAATACCCCAGGACGAGGACGATAATAAGGACGACCATGAGGAAAGTCTCCAATCCTTCTCCACGAATCGGTCCTCAACGTATACACTTTCACTTCCAAAGCAATACCAATGCTATGCCAATCTTTAAGCATTAACACCATTTTGTAATCATCAATGGAGGCGTCATAACCCAAACGAAACCCATTTAGTACTACATGAGCGGGCGGCAGATTAAGACTGGGCAATATCTTGGATTTCCTCGTTGACGGGTTCCATAGAAATAAAGTACATTTACTTTCGCTGCACATTAACCCATCACAACAGCCTAAAATCGTTACTCCTCCACATACTCCCCGTGTCTCACCACAGAGAGGGTAATCAAGTTCAACAACGTCAATATCCGAATGCTCATTCAAAATAGAGTAAGAGAGCACGACGTTAGAACGGCAGACATTCCAATAATTAAGAGTCTATGGTTGGTATAAAAAGTGTCGATAGATGATGCTAGACTGAGATGGGTTTTCGCGAATTGGCGATGAGAAATCAAAGAACGCCACGACTTGCAAACGCACCTGAATCGCAGCAGGGGCTTGACGGGAACCCTGGACAGTATTTCGACAATGATTTCAGGCTGCAGGTTCGGAAGGGGGATTTGAGAGGTCTTTTTGGTGGTTTGGGATGATGAACACACAAGGAAGAAGCTACAGATTCGTCCAATTCGACCCATGTCGGATAGTTTGGGAGTCGTGCCCTTATCTCGCACTGCTCTGCCAATTAATAGGACTTCAATAATATCGCTCAAGTAAGCCCGGGCAAGACGGGCAAGAGTTACAACTACAACTCTCTTCCCTCAGCCGTATACCCTCTCTCCTCTTTTTGTCTCCTACGGAGTAAAATTATGGCCGTCTAAAACACGGTTTCGTTTCGTGCTCGGATACCATGTGTCTTGTACCTTATTTGCACCAAAAAAATTTCTGTTTGGAACTTGAATATGGGGACTTGAAGAAAATATGGAAAGGAAAAAAAAAAATCAGAATTTTCCTCTCTCAGGAGAAATAATACTGTTATAATGGAATCCAAAAGAAAAACAAAAAATCTACTATCACAAACTCCTTACACAAACAAATACAAACTCTTTTAAAATTTATTTGTAGGACTCACACATTGGATGTATATCATGTGTGGGTCCCTATGTGAATATCGAGTCCGGCTCCTCTCCAATCCATAGGAAATTGAAAGATTCTCCAATTCCAATTCAATGGTCAAGATTACTTTAGTATCTCCAGCCCCAAAACTTATATGGTATTCAACGGGCACTCAATTACTCCCCAAATATTCTCCAATTATATCACATTTCGGGCACCAATTTACCAAATTTCAAACATTATTAAAATTTCAAATTGTAATTTAATAACAGATGCAGGTTCAAAAAACTATCAAATTCACAAGGTTAATCAAAGAACTCCTTTTGCATGAATCTTCTAAAATATTTTTTCTGTAAAAATTATCTTACGTTTAATTACTTACTCTTATGATTTCTTTCTAATTTCCGTAACTGAATCTTAATTTCAACTTTCTTTACATATAAGAACAACTACATTAACGAGCACACGACACAGTGCGAAGCACACATGGAAATATACTAATATCAGTAAGAAAATCTCATGAGCTACATAATAAAATAATATCAGCGAAAAAAACCATGCTGAAAGAAAAAAAAATTATTGATATAATATTAGTAAGAAAATCCTCATGAGCTATATGATATCGGTCGAAAAAATTCTAATGAGATATATAAAAAAAGTTTTGCAGAGGCGGGTTTAACAGGGAGAGAAGACGCCGTTCAAAAAAAAATTAATGAATTTTTTGTAAACTTTGAAGATTAATGAATTTTTTTGGCCGTTCAAATAAAAAAGGGAGGTAAGACGCTTATGTAATTGAGAAAAATTTGGAGAGTAATTGGGTGCCCGTAAAATACCATATTAGTTTTGGGGCTTGAGTTACTAGAATAATCTTGACCACTGAATTGGAATTGGAGGATCCTCCAATTCTCTATGGATTGGAGGGGAGCCGAACTCGTGAATATCAGTGTGTTCGAGTAACTATCAAATAATCATTATCTCTTCTAACCAGATTGAATGTTTCTTTTTAAATGGCAAAATATTATTAGGGAAACCTGATGATGGGTACATCAAGTGGGAGGAATGGGAGGGGAAATCAACCAAATTATGCATGATGACCCATTCATCTTAACAGTCTTTTGATAAAAGGGTGCTGATTGTTTAACAGTTACAAATGAGGGGGTGTTTTTGGGCCTTTCTAAAAATTAGAGCCTTTTCAAAATATATAGATGATGGGGGTCTATGTGTAATTTTACGGAAAAAATAAAGCTAAGGCTCTGTTTGGAACCCATGGAAAATGGGAGGAAAAAAAGAAAAAAAAATTTTCCTAAAGTTGTTCGGTTCCTATTTGAGAAAAAGGAAAACAAAGAAAAAGCTTTGGAATACGCCGAGGAAAATGGAGAGAAACAAGGGCGCCAAACAAGAGAAAACAATTCACTTTCTTCATATTTTTTCTCTCTTTTCTTTTTCTTTTATTTCCCTTGCTTTCTGCACGTTCCAAACAGAGCTCTAGGGCTCTGTTTGAAAAGAAAAGAAAAGAAAATGTGTGAAAATGAGAGAAAAATGGAAAGAAAAATTTAAAATATTCTTTAAACTTAAATTTTGTAGAGTGACTTTTGACCGGGCTTAGGCATTCGGTCAAATAAGCCACTTGGCTTTTTTTTTTGTCATTATTCAAATTTTTTTCGAATCATTTGACTTATCGTTAATTTTTTGAGGATTATTGCATCCTCATAAAAAAAGGAATCTAAAAAGTAAAAAATTTTGATCAAAATTTAATTTTTTTAAATAAAGACGAAAAAATTGACTTATTTGCTTCTTTATTAAAAAATAAATAAATTTCGGTAAAAATATAATAAACGACATTATATTATTAGTACTACTCTATCGGAGTTATATTCCCCTATTCAAACAGAACGTGACTAATCCACCAATAGAAGAGCCCGTGGAATGTGGATGGAAGCAACACCCACTATCCCGCCGGCGAAGGAAACCCTCCGAACGCATACACGAGGCTACCCACGTCCACTTCACCTCCTCTGACTATGTGACCTACCCTCAAGAGATCAATCTCACGCCTCCGGTTTGGAGCAAAACCCTTTTTTGGAGACAACTTTGTTGGGTTATCAACGACGTTATCGAAGAGGGAAATATGGGTCTAATTAGACGAATCTGTTGCTTCTCCCTCATGCGTTCCCCATCCCAATCCACCAATCACACAGAGGATTCTCGGCCGGAAATCATCGGCGCGGAAGAAGAAGATTCTCAGCCACCGCCTG